>JAWNLT010000194.1:0-572500 GCA_035042145.1 Drosophila kokeensis
ATCTTAATGGACAAATTATGCATTGAAATGTGCTGTTGTCTGTCTTTTGTCTCAAGCAGCCCGACTCACGTAGACCAAAAACCAATTGAATTTTAATGGGCCCAGTCACTGCCACATATGTAAGCTTGTGTATGTTACCCAATACTAATCCCAATCCAAATACCAATCCCAATTCCAATCTCAGTCATACATTTTATTTTCAAAATGCTCGCTTATTGTCGCTGTTGCGGCAGCTGTCCATCATGACGCTATTTTCCGCTGCGACATGTGACAACTTAATAGAATCGCCAATGGATTGCAGACACTTTTTATTTGCATGACTCCAACTCGCTGGCTAAACTGGGGCTGGCAGGGCCTTATTGATATGCTCCACATGGTGTCTGGGAGGGAGATCGAAACACGCACAAACTCCATGGCGACATGTCCTGCAATGTGTCCTGCATGTGCTTGTGTGTGTGTGCAAATGTGGCGAAGCCTTTGTCTGGCTGATTGCTGCAATAATGAGCGGATATCGCACAAGCAACAAGAACACATGGAACACAAAGGGACAAATAGACAAACTGCTGGACAACATTGTAAAGGACATTTTGTGTCCTTCCTCAGTCTCGACTCGACTCGGCTCGGCTCGGCTCGGCTCGGCTTGGCTCGGCTAGTCGCGACTCCTTTTCTATTTGCATTCATTTCACTTTTGTGGATGGGATGCTGTTGCTGCCGCTGATAGTTGCGGATGTCTTCTGAGTGCGCGAAATAAATATAAGCAGCATGTAAATAATTTGCTGCCACGCACAGTGGGTCGACACTGATAAATCCTTGCTGAATATGAGTAAAGGTTCCAAATCATTGATGTTGGAATATTCATCTCCGCCTGCTGACTGAGACAAGCGATCAAAAATAAATGATCACCTCTGTCAGCACATTTTCTTTAAAGATCTGCAGATTCGAATTCAAACATCAATTGAAAAAAAACAAGAATTTAAGTGACTTAAGTCTATAAATATTCTTCTAATATAAATTTGAGGCAGATTAAAATCTGCATATATTTTTGGGCTTCGATTTCTCAATTTTTCGAATACATTATTGCCACAATTGAAGTTTTGGACCACTGTGCGCACAGCTGTTATTTGATGAAAGAGCCTGCCAATCGTAACTGTAACCGGGGCTGTAATTGTGTGGAACTATGGAGCTGGTCATTGTTGTGTGTGTGTGTGTGTGTTTGGTTTTCTTCTTCTTCTTGTTGTGGGAAACAGATTGTTGCAAAAGCCGCAACAACAATGTTTAGCGTAGAACGTACCAAACTCAGTCGTCGTCAGTCAGTTCATTGTTGTTTACAGCCGCCAACATTCAGTCACTCACACGCCAACACACACCAACACACACACACACACACACACACACACACACACACCAGCACAACCAACCGCCAAATGCAACAGACAAAAACTTGATAGAGACAGAGACATCAACAAGCCGGAAGTGTGCGTGGCTCGCGAGCAAGATGGCCACATGCGGAGGGAAAGAGAGAGTGAGAGAGAGAGAGAGCGAGAGACAGAGCCAAAAGCAGTGATAGAGATAGAGAGGACGCCAGAGAGAGAGAGCGAGAAAGAGAAAGAGCGCACTAAAACAAAGAGACAGATAGATAGAGTGAAAGGCTGACAACGCTGCCAGCGCAGCATCACTGGCAGAGGAAATGTGAGCAGAGATCTGTCGGGAGAGAGTTTGGCCAGCAACAGAAACAGCAACAGAAACAGCAACAGCAACACAAACAGCAACAGCAACACAAACAGCAACAGCAACATCAACCTGGCCGGGCCAACAGCGAACGCTGCTGGCCATTTCCGCAGTGTCTTTTTGGTTGGCGAGGCTAACGCGCGCGCTCGTTTCTCTGCTGTGATCTCGAACCGAACAGCTAAACAGCCAAGCAACAGCAACAACAGCAACAACAGCAATAGCAACAATAACAATAGCAACAATCACGTCGCGATTCGAATAACGAGAGTCGAGCACTGCCAGACGCATTGGCAATTTTGTTTTCTTTCTCTTTTTTTTGTCATCAGTTGGTGGATTTGTTTGGCCAAATCTTTGGTGCGTCCGCGTTTGGACGAGTCCTCGAGTCTCAAGTGCTGTTTATTGCGTTTCCTTTTTTTTTTTGTCCTGCCCCTGAATTGTGTTTCGGTGTCTTTGTGCGATCGAACAATGTGAAGAGTCCTTTCACACGTGATGCAGCCGTTCGCAGGCCTTGTGCCCGCGCCCGCGACGCGAGCAACGAATGCGATCGTATGAATAATCATATTACAGTATATACATATATATCTATATCTGCTCCTATTTTTTTTTATTGCTCTTGCCGATCTGTTTTGATATATTCACAATGTTTAACTCACCCACACACAGTGACACACACACAGATTAGTGCACAGTTGTTGGTCGCCGTTTTTGCTACTATTTCAAATTGTGCATGCTGAACAAGTGATTGGGATATTGCCACCGCTCTGGCCACCGCTTCATCATAATTAACTCTACAAAGTAAATAAACGAACTAGCCAAATGGACCCGGCCATCTGTTAATGGTGCGAGCCAGTCACGGCAACAATTTCGCCTTTCAAAATTCACCATCCAAAAATGTTCACATGGCTTTTGTTTTTATTTTTTTTTTTTTTTTTTTTTTTTGCAAATTTCTGGTTGATTTTTTTGTTTTTTTGTTTCGTTTCTTTTCTTTTTGAGATGATGATGGCCTGCCAGGAGTGTGGGAGGCAGGCACTACTTTGCTCAGTGTACAATCACCCACGATCTTGCGCCTTCATTAGCCACTCCTCCCATCTCATTCAATACAAAGTGAGCATTTCGCATGGAAGACTTTGGCATAGTGATTTTAATGATGATGATCGAAAACGTTTTTACGTACACAAATTTCAATTTTTCATGTTTCATTTTTCATTTTTCATTTTTATTTTTATATATATCATACGTTGTTGCCTCTGCCTCTGCCTCGGTTTCTGCTTCTGCTTCTGCTTCTGCTGCTGGTTCTGGTTCTGGTACTGCTTCTGGTTCTGGTTCTGCTTGTGGTGTTGTTGTCGTTTTTGTTGTTTTATATCATTCACACTTAGTCTAGCATGATATATTAGGTTGCGGTCTCTTGTTTGTGAAAGCGTTCAAACAGTTTTAATACTCAACTCGGGGGGTATTGCCCCCCACTGGAGGGAAGTTTTCATAGACTGATCCAAACAATTCGGGAATGAGTTAATTATGGCCAGAGTTAAGTGGAATGGCTAACAGAGCTGTTTAGTCACAATCGAAACTCGAAGGAGCCACATTTGTTTGGACTAAATTGTGATAACAGATGATTTACCAAAGTACTTTAAGTGAGAGGTCGCTTTATCAAAAGCCTAATTTAATGTTACATAAAATGTATTTCAACTTTGCAGCTCATCAAAAAAATATGAAAATATTATGCAACTTGACGCACATTACCAATAATATTCCGAATTTCCGAAAGAAAAGAAATTCTATTCTTGATTCTTGATATCCACTTGTATTTTCGCATTCTTATGTGGTTTTATGGCATCCCAAAAAGACTTAAGCCTATCAACCTCAAAATGTCTAGTTGACTTTAGCATTCAAATTGTGTATTTGCCGCCAAGACCCTCAACATGAAAATATATTCTCGAAAATATATAAATCGCATATCGTATATTATGTTTGACAACAGCAGCTTAGATCGAAAATCCCCTGACAAATCCATTTATATGTATAGACATATATGTATTGATATATAGATCAAAGTTATGAAAGATATCGCAATGTTAACAGTCTCTCGGCTTTCTGGAGAATCAATTCGAAGTCGAGGTATCAAATATTGACTTCAACTGATGCTCAACCAGATAAAACAGAATACGGAATGCATGCATGCAGTTGAATTTTACGATCCTATTCGGATGAATTCTATTCAGTTTTACATAGACTCGTAGTACTTGTAAATACCACGATGATCTTTGAAGCACGTCAAATTTATGTATTCGAATTTCAGTTGTTGTTTTTGTTTGGTTTCGTTTCGCTTCTTGTGATTCCTCATTACTCATTGCTCACATTTGTCAGGCGGCGAGGAAAACCCAATTAGTCATTGGGAGATGCCGAGCTTTGGGCTATCTATTTGATAGCTGAGTTGTTGTTGGTTGTTGTTGTTGTTATTGTTGTTGTTGGTTGTTCATATTTTTTGTCTTCCGCACAATTTCAAATCATAATTATAGATGCGTATGTTTAAATTTAGACGCGCATTGTTAGCAGTCCCATACCCATGCCCATCGCTCGATTTTCTGCTTGAATAAAACAAATGGAGAGAAAAAAAAGTGAAAATGTGAAAATTACAAAGTGGAACAAGAACAATTTAGGGCAAATGGGAAAATTCTTCTTTTTCTTTTCTTTGTTTCTTTTTTTTGTTTTTTTTTTTGGTTGGTGCGGGGTGTGTGTGAGAAGAAAATTGGGGACTCGTTTAACTTAATTAGGCATGCGTAGCGACAACAAACAAATTTGGAAATTTTGGAATTACTGGGTATTATCATGGAGCATGCCTGGCATATTTCCAAATGCCCTCGCCCCAAAATATTTGTTGAAATGTCAAGTGCAGTAGTGGCCGCTGCTAAAAGCGTACCATCTTATAAACAACAACAAACACAACGGCAACAGGGAGGAGCAGACAAAAAACAACAGCAAATTACAAACTAAACACAAACAAAAAAAGATGCCTCAATAAAACTTGTGTGATTTTTGATATCAGCTTACGAAATCGTTGGGCCTTGAGTTCCAGCTCCTTACGAGCATCGTTACCTATCTACAAACAAATATGTCTTCATTTTGTTGGCTATATATACATATATAGATATGTGTATATAGTCTGAGTGGAGTCTAAAGTCTACATCGATCATCTCTTCTACACTTGATGGTGCGTTAATTATTGTGAAGCCTTCGCCATTGACTTTGCCTGGTTTATTGGGCCACGTGTGCGTATACGCAATTTAAACATAGACATAGTCATCGTTTTTCTGCCTGCTTGCGTCTGTGTGTGTGTGTGTGTGTGCGTGTGTGTGTGTGTGTGTATGTGTGTGTTTGTGTGTTTTATTATGCCTTCGACTATGAATTTGTTTATAAACATTGCAATTTTGAATTTTACTGTTGATTTCGTAGCCCCAGCTGCGTGAGCATAAATTTATTAACATATGCTTACATAGACATGCCTATACATACATACATATATACATATATGTAAATATATATATATATGTATATAGTAGTATATATTTATGCGTATGCTACTCCAGCCCTAAACCTATACGCACTGAACTGGAAGCCCATCTAATGCCACATTTTATTTCTATGCTCGAAACGTTTTTTATTTGTTTTAATTTTTTTTTTTTTTTCTGTTACGAAATTTCAATGGTGGCCGAGCATTAAAGCTACCGCTAAAATAAATATTTCTACATTCAACCATAGGAGAGTGAAAATGTTTCCAATTGCTTTTCAATAAACAAACTGCCGCCGCGAACCGAACTCAGTGAAAATATTAAAACAAATTTCGCACGTTTTTCAAAAGTTGCCGTCGCTATTTAATTTTGAATTTCGATTTCGCGTTCGTCGTTGCAATAGTAAACATCAGGCTGGAGTGCAGATCAGTGATTCAACCAGTCGCCATTCTCAGAACAGTAGCCAAAAGCGAATCTCCAAATAAAGACAAGACACAACCAACAAAGCACAATCAAATCAAACAACATTTCAAGAAACAACGAACGCAGCACAACAATCGCAATTGAATGCAGCCAAAAATGCCCAGTTCCATGCAACGGAGGAAGCGCATAAATAAAAAGTGTCCACCCAAATCCAACAGCCAGCAGCGGAACCAGCGGAACCAGCTGAACCAGCTGAACCAGCGGAAACAGCTCACCAAGTTGAGCCAGCCGAGTCAGTTCCTTGTTCCAGCAGATGGTCGAGCTGCGCACCGAGCCTACTGCCCTCGTCCAGCTGCTCAGCTGCCGATGATGGCCTGGCCGCGCAAGAGAAAGAACTCCAATCCTCAAGACGATATCTCAATGAGCAACTATCGATAGGCCAATCGATTGATAAATCAATCGATAAACCCAGCACAGCTCGAATATCTGATAGTCTCGAGTAACTCGAGTAGTACACAATATCAGAGTCAATTGGATCCTATACGATATACACACACACACATATACACACACACACACACACTCATACACACACACACGCACACACACAAACACACACATAGAAATACAGAGAATATTGGAAGGATTGAGCGTCTCAGTTGAAGCCATATATACCAATTGAGCTTTGGTACAAACACTCCGCGCTCCGCTCTGTTTAACAAACCATGTTAGATATATTTCGTGGATTGAAAAACCTTGTAAAGGTCAGTCACGTTAAAACCGATTCGATAGTATTCCGCCTGCACTACTCAATAACTGTGATGATTCTGATGTCATTCTCGCTAATTATAACCACACGCCAATATGTGGGTAATCCAATTGATTGTGTACACACTAAAGATATTCCAGAGGATGTGCTCAACACATATTGTTGGATACAGTCAACGTATACGCTCAAGAGTTTATTTTTGAAGAAGCAAGGCATTTCGGTGCCATACCCGGGTATCGGCAATTCCGATGGCGATCCTTCCGATAAGAAGCACTACAAATACTATCAGTGGGTGTGCTTTTGCCTATTTTTTCAGGTGAGTCTCAAAAGGGATCCACTCACATCCTTTTGCATTTTGATTCCAAACCAGTTTCGATACTAACACACAGAATTGATAACAGAAGTGTTTAACAAAAGCAGGAAACTGTCAGTGGGTGCTTAACAGAAGATACCTTGGGTACCCAACCATGCGTGCCTATCAGTGGGAACTTACCAGACGGTACCTTTCATGTGGGTACCGAACTATAAGAAGGTACCTTCATGTGGCTACCGAATAGAGCGTGTCTCCAACATGGTATTTGTAAGAAGGTACCTTTATGTGGGTAACACGGTACTTGCCAGTAATTAGACCTCATAGCCAGAGTTGCCATCCAGCAGCACTGTAATCCCACTGTTCCTACGCTTTACTCGTTACATACACACATGCATTGATTTATACCCATTTGAGACCATTGGCAAGCTCATCCCCTTGACTTTATTTCTGTCATCGCACAATGCATAAAGTGTCAGATTAATGTCAGGCGGCGACTAAAGCAATTATCAATTTTGATGTATTCAACAATTAAGAGCTTCACTGTAGTGTGTGCGTGTCTGCCAGTCTGCCAGAAGCTAAGGGAGAGGGGAGAGTGTTACCCAGTCTGATATGCTTACACACTTTATACACACACACACACACACACACTCATAGAAGCGTACATTTTTCAGTTTGAGTTTCAATACAAAATCGAAATTTCCAAATATTTGTGCTACTTTTTTTTGGATGGTGTTGTTGTTGCTGTTGTTGTTGTTGCTGTTGTTGTGGTTGGTTGGCCTTTGAAACACAAGCAGCTTGAATGCGCATCGCCGATGAAATGAAAATGTTTAAACATATCCGTATTACCCGATTTGTTGCTGTTGCGAACATTTCACTTACGCACACTCAAGGCCAACCACAGTTGACTGGGCCGTTAGTCTCTCAGTGCTGTGACGTATTTGCGTACGTCTACGTATTTGCATACGTATACGTATACGTAATCGTATTTATCTATGCATAAGTGCCAATTTATCTATGTTTGATTGCTCCATTGTTTGTTTGTTAATCGAGGCGCATGCAAAGTTTCAGATGTTTCCGTTAAATGCCAAGTTTTAATACTTCACTACTTTCCGCCAAGTGTTTATGCCAGCACAATAATTCCAAAACCAAATTATTAATTACAAACCGAAATTCCTGTTTACAAATATGCTCAACAATAAAACAGAGAGCATATGTTAATCCCTCAGAGTCGTCGTTGAATAGATTGGGGAAGCGAAGACCCAACCACGCCTATAAGGCAGTTTGCTACAACAATACTGAACATATATCAAAAATTGCATTGAAAGTTGCAGTTTATTTTTGAAAGCGATTCCATAGAAGAAAGCTGGGAGCACTCCACTATATCTAAATTGAATATATTCATATTCATATTCATGTATTCATTTATCATATTCATTTGCAAATTCCATATTTTGGGTCTCAATTGACTTGAATTACATGAAAGGAAACACATGGAATAAAATATCAGAAAAATGTTACTTTGCTTTAGATTGCGACAGGTGCTCCTCGATTTCCCCCCGCTCTCCCTCTACAGCACCACCCCCTTTCGAACTGCATCTAATGACGTTGCTCCCATTTACAAGTGGCTGCGAGGGGCGCTGGACGATTACACAATAATATATCTTCCCGCTAACAATGTACAAATATTAAATGTATATTTTTATCACACTTTTGTCACAGTCGCCACTCGTTATGTGTTCTTTGTTGCGGTGGGGGGGGGGGGAACAGGGGGCTGGGTGGGGGAGGGGTTGCCTGGGGCCTGCTTGGCTTTTCTCGGTTAGTGTCACAGTGGCGATTATAGACGCCGCCGTTGTTGTCGTCGTCACAGTCACCCAAATAACTATAAATACATTTATTATGGTATTCTCCCTGCTTAATGACGCGTAGACGGCGTTTCTATAATTTACACATTTTCCATTCTGCTTAATTTGTGGATTTATTAATAAAAGCGACGGCTGCGACGGATGCGACCTGAAATCGAAATCGAAATCGAATAAATGCACTGTGTAACGCATATACGCAAATAAATATATATATAAATATATATATATACATACATACATACATACATATATATATATATGCACAAACATCTATGTACTATTCATTATTAACAATAAAACTGAACGATCATAAATGTCACGACAAAACAAGCAAGCTCATAAATCTGCAGACATCATCTGGCTATATGTAAATATAGAAGACGGAAGACCTGGTACCGACTTAGTACAGATACAGATACAGATACAGATACAGATACAGATACAGATACAGATACAGATACAGATACAGATACAGATACAGATACAGATACAGATACAGATACAGATACAGATACAGATACAGATACAGATACAGATACAGATACAGATACAGATACAGATACAGATACAGATAGATACAGATACAGATACAGATACAGATACAGATACAGATACAGATACAGATACAGATACAGATACAGATACAGATACAAATACAGATACAGATACAGATACAGATCAGATATAGATATCAGATACAGATACAGATACAGATACAGATACAGATACAGATACAGATACAGATACAGATACAATACAAATACAATACAATACAATACAATACAAATACAATACAGATACAATACAGATACGAATACAGATACAATACAGATACAAATACAGATCAGATACGAATACAATACAGATACAGATACAATACAATACGATACAAATACAATCCAGATACAGATACAATACAAATACAATACAGATACAGATCAAATACCAATACAGATACAGATACAGATACAGATACAGATACAGATACAGATACAGATACAGATACAGATACAGATACAAGATACAGATACAGATACAAGATACAGATCACACAGACAGATACAGATACAGATACGATACGATAGAGATACAGATACAGATACAGATACAAGATACAGATACAGATACAGATACAGATACAGATACAGATACAGATACAGATACAGATACAGATACAGATACAGATACAGAGATACAGATAAATGATTTCAGGACCATAATGTGGGTCCGAGTGGAGTGGATCGGGGAGGAGTACTTTATGATGGCTATCGATCATCTGCTGATCAAGAATTGATTGCGCTCGCTAATGGCCTGGCCATTAAGTTAGACAATGCAGCTATAAATTTTAAAAGCAAAATTGCTTGGTGTAAGCGAAGCGCTCCCAATTTGATGAGCGTTTGACTTTTAATTTCCATTTGGATTTTCATTTCCATCTCGCAGCGGATCATATCAGATATGTCAAAAGTTGGAATGTTTGTTCTTTGCCTGGCTGGATATTTATTGAAAAGGCGCAGACAAGCATAAAAGTGAACAAATAATAATTCTGGCCAAATGCCAACACAGAATGCTGGGCAGAAGGGAAGCGGAGACTGAGAGGGTTGCCATATAATGATGTTGGGATAGAATGGGAAATTGGTTGCCTTAAGTTGCCTCGTTTCGCTTGCGACTGAGGATCGTTTGCGCTGGGAGACGGGCTGGCAGCGTGACGCCGACAGCGATGCCGACGACGACGACGGCTGGACTCCCCACCCGAGTTGCATGGACATGTGTTTATATTTGACTTATGTGGTTTTATTTTGGTGCACGCTGTCCGGAACGTGCGTTCAAATGGGTGTGAGGGAGTGAGGGGGCTGCCAACAGCGCCAACCGGGATCAGGCAACTGGCAGCTGCAACATTGGTCTCCATGGATCCAGCCACAACCGAACCGAACAGATGAGGGCAACCCACACCTTGCCAACTGGCTGGGCATCAGACTGTCTGCACTTCGACTCCTCCAAGCTGGCCACAAGGCGTTTGCATATTTTGCCTAATTGAAAATGCAAACATTTTCCTTGTTGATTTCTGGCATCCCTTTTATCTTCGCTGGGTGGCGCACAGTGGTCTCAGCTCAACATAAAAACGCAATTAACTCTGAAATATATAAAATTCTGATTCTTATGATGCACAGCATAGTTAGTGCTCAAATAAACGGCACTGAATATCGCTTTGTCTTATGAATTTCCTAGAGTAAATCAATGTTTTCTCCTTCTGCTGTTTACATATGTTTTCTGCCGAGACGTTTCTAAAAATACCTTTTATAAGGTGTGTGGAACGAGCCGGGCAAATGATATTTTGACAGTTTGCTACCCAAACATATTTCACGACTTTTTAATGAGCATGAGAAATAAATATTGTAAAAGGCGGCAAGACATGTCTAAATATGAAATAATAATTGAAATTGAAGGCTTGCGTCAAATTTCATGTTTTCATTTTTAATTCATCAAATATTTCAAATATTTTCGTTCCTTATTCGAAATATTTCCTTTTACCAACTGAAACTTTAAATTTTATTTTAAATTTAATCACTTTATTCAAATTTCTTGGTAACTTTACTTATTATTGTTATGAAGTCATCACTGAATTGTCTGTTTTTTTGCGTTTTGACCCACTGTGCAGTGGGGCACGCCCAACTGCTGCATCTTGGTGCACTTTCTTCATTTTGCATCGGCTGCAGTTGCATTTATGCGATATTTTTATAGCATTTTGAACGTTTGCCAAATTGCTTTTCCGACACAAGCATCTGCGTCCCCCAATTGCAACCCCAGACCCACCCACACCCCCACCTCCACCCCCACAGACCAACACACACACGCACACACACACAACTACAGCTTGTAGTTGTTCAGCCCTTTTTTTGCCCAGGCATCCACAAAAGATTTTGGTTGTTATTGCTATTATTGTTATTGTTGCTGCTGCTGCTGCTGTTGCATGTCATCGCGCCAAACCAATTGGCAGAGCGAGATGCAGAGAGGAAAACAAATAGGGTGAGAGAGAGAGAGAGAGAGAGGAGAAAGGCCAGAAGCAAATCAAACGCATCATTTGACTTCCGGCAAGCCGTTGCAAGCCACGAGCCCGTCACTTGTCTGTCCATTTGTATGTTCCTGTTGTTGTTGTTGTTGTTGTTGTGGCTGTTGTTGTTGCCGTTGTAAGGCGTTACAATGTGCCACAGATGTTGGCCAGCTATAAAGCCATGCGGCGACGCCAATATCAAATCACTAGTTTCGGATTTGTTGCAACAGGCGCAAATAAATGCAACATTTAGCCAGCGAGCACGTTCGTCCCCCTGACCCTCTCCCTTATGCCCACGCACACCACCCCCGCACCACCCAACCACATTTGGCATTGCGCGTGTGGTGACGTTTTGTGGCTAGAGTTATATAGTACTTATTTTAGCATTTGCCAAAAGCCAAATGCCAAATGAAATTGGAAATGGAAATGGAAATGGAAAAGCAACGCATTTTGTTCAAAGAAATGGGAGGAGGTGGGTGGTAATGGGTGGTGGTGGGGGGTGGGGTGTTTTTTTTCAGATTGGCGCAAACAGCAGCCGCCAGTTGGGCGCCCACTAAATAAACTGAACTCTCACCTCGAGAATTCTTGCAACTAAGCCATTGTCTGCCACTGCTCAGGGATTAACACCTGCCCACATGCACGCACATGTGTCAAGCAGACACACCCCACACCAGGCCACAGGGGTGCCGGGGAGGTGTGTGGAGCTGCCAAAGTAAACATTTGCACAATTTAGTGTCAAATTTACGATACAAGTTATTATTAATTTGTCATCAGAGCGCACATAAATATAACACAAATGAAACAGACAAAGTCTGAGCAAAAGATCCATTTAATTGGGCAAGATTTTAGTCTTTGTCACTGTCTGTTTCTCCATCTAGCCCATCTATCTATCTACCTATCTATCTATCTATCTAGCATTTATATAGTATTATTATATCTGCATCTGTATCTGTATCTGGCATGCCTGGCTGTCTATTGTTGCTTTTGTTTTTCTCTTGCTAATGGATCACGGCTAATTGTTTTGATGACATGCCTATAAATACTTACAAACATTTAGTCTGTCTGTCTGTCTGTTAGTCTGTCTGTCTGTTTGTCAGTCTGTCTATCTGTAAGTAACGAAATTAGCAAATAATAATAAGAATGCATGAGAGCATTAACTAGGAAGGTCATCCAAAGGCAATCTTAAGCATATATAATGCCTTTGGCATTGTTAACTGGAATTACTGGTCTCCCTCCCTCTCTCTCTATATATATTCCTATCTCTCTTTGTGTGTGTTTTAGGCTAAGCAAACAGCTGGCGATTGTCACTTGTCAAATTTAAGCGCTTTTACGACAATTCCAATGCGACAGACGCCTACACAATGGCAACATCTCACCTTTACAGAACTCTATACCTATATATCTATTGCTCTCTCTCTCTATCTCTCTCCCTCCCTCACACACACGCACTCATTTACTGTACATGTATTTATGTTTCTTTGCAGGCAATCTTATTTTACACACCAAGATGGCTGTGGAAATCTTGGGAGGGTGGCAAGATTCATGCACTCATCATGGACTTAGATATAGGCATTTGTTCCGAAGCCGAAAAAAAACAAAAAAAGAAATTACTTTTAGATTATTTATGGGAAAATTTAAGGTGAGCAAATTCTCTCAACTTTCTGCAACTTTCTGAAACACCAACTTTGTTTCAGATATCACAATTGGTGGGCCTACAGATATTACGTGTGTGAACTGCTCGCCCTAATAAATGTGATAGGTGAGTAACAATGGCAAACTCGATCAGCAGCAACCATTATCATCATCATCATCATCAGCATCATCATGATCATCTTGAGGTGCAGTTGCAGGTGCAGAGAACTGTTCCAGTTTTGCATAATGCCATAAACAATTTTGGGGTTAACCACACACAATGCCCATAGCATCTGTCTATAGTATATGCAATACTCACAACATTGATATACATATATGTACATACATATATAGTATGTTCACTCATTAATTTTTCCGAGGAAAATCAATGACGATCTTTTATCGACTGACCGTAGCCACAGGCCGCATCAAAATAAACAAATTTTACTCATTGCTGCGGATTCCTGGCTTCGATTTCATTTAGCGGACAACGTGCGCCACGTGCGCCACATTCGGAAATCTAACAAAATAATTAGCTGTCAGAATATACATAAGAGAAATAAAGAAATAAACAATTATCAACAATACAACAATACAAGAAGACAACACACCCATCTGTGTGTGTGTGTGTGTGTATAAATGAACACAGCATTAACAAATGAACAGAGTTCAGACTAATTGAATGTTGACGTTTGATGAGCTTACGAAAGGAGTAAATTACGCTATTTGGAACAGTTCAATTTTTGGATTCAATATTTTGAGTTCATAATCATAAATATCCAATTTATTGGCTGACGTAAATTTGAACTGAAGATCAAATGTTGAAAATAACTTTGATATTTTATGGTACCCGTAGTTCCATAGTTTCGATAGGTTCAAGGTTATCCGTCTATCGCCTAATTAAATACAATATATATAGCTTATGAGCAGGAAATCTTCCCGAAAATCCCAAAAATAGAATGTATAAATATACACTTGCGATGGAGCTCACTTTTATTTATTTTGGTAATCGATGAGAGGCGAATTCTGATGAAGATACATTCCGTATAATCGCATTGCAATGATAGATGAACTCATTTACCATGTCGTTAACGGACTCGCAGCGAACTGAGCCGGATAAATAAATTGATCAGGAAACCTTAACAAAGATATAGCCTGCATCAAGTGGCTCACCTATCATTCGAGAGGCAGCCGTATCATTTGCAACAAAACTTGTTAACAATAACATATTTCACACACACACACACACACACGCACACACGCACACACGAGCTGGAGGCAGCAATAAACCCATAAATTACCCCCGCTAATTTCGTTGAATAAACACTGTTTTCATATCGTATACTGCCATTTAAACATTTCCAAACAAATTTATATATAATATATATATATATATATATATATATATATAGAATATGTACGTATGTATTTGTGTATCTTTATTAATATTTATTTTGTTCCTCGCATAGGTCAAATGTTTCTTATGAATAAATTTTTCGATGGCGAATTTATGACATTTGGCTTGGATGTGATAGATTATATGGAGACCGATCAGGAAGATCGCATGGATCCGATGATTTACATATTTCCCAGAATGACCAAATGCACATTTTTTAAATATGGCTCAAGTGGGGAGGTGAGTACAACTATACCAACTATAATCGCCTGATATTGACTATATAATATTGATAAATATATATATATAAATATATGATAATATATCTGTTTCTGTCTCTGTTTTGTTGCGATAGGTGGAGA
Organism: Drosophila kokeensis; assembly: GCA_035042145.1. Lineage (NCBI taxonomy): Eukaryota > Metazoa > Arthropoda > Insecta > Diptera > Drosophilidae > Drosophila > Drosophila kokeensis. The sequence goes on from JAWNLT010000194.1 coordinate 15,041, forward strand.
AACACGACGCCATTTGCATTTTACCATTAAATGTTGTTAATGAGAAAATTTACATTTTCCTTTGGTTTTGGTTTATATTATTAACGTTACTCACATTATTAACGCTAATATACAGGGTGGTTATTATATTCTCACCTCGAATGAGGGTCTATTTATTTCGAATGAGATTTAGGTGAGTATATACAATCGATATATGTGCATATATATATATAGTTAAATATATTTGGACTAACATTGACTTTTCTTTTTCTCCCCTCTCGAATTTTCTTCGAATTGTAGGTTAGTGCGTCGTGACGCTATTGAAATAATCGTCCGTCGTTCCAAGATGGGCGATTGGTTTTTGTTGTATTTACTAGGTGAAAATATAGATACAGTTATATTTCGTGATGTTGTACAGGACTTAGCGAATCGTTTAGGACATAACCAACACCATAGGGTGCCTGGATTAAAAGGTGAAATACAGGATGCATGATATTGGGAGTATTAGAAAGGATACGAAATGCAATAAGTCGTCTCTAATTAAAAACAACAACAACAACAACAACAACAACATTCAACTATTTAGTACAACAACAACAGCAGCAGCCGCTTCATAAGTTCAAAAATAAAACTGAAAAAAAAACGTATCTTACAAATACAACCAAAAAAACTATCGTCAATGCTAGCACATCGAAGTCATTTTCAATCATAAATGCAGCCAGCAAATATTGCAAGAGAGTAAAGCACAGAGACACCTCGATCACGATAAAGATAAAGCTAAAGCTAAAAATAATGATAACGACAAGGATTAAGATAAAGATAACCATTAGAAGAATACCAATAGAGCCAAAAACACACAACGAATGTAAGCGGACTAAGCCGAACCAGAATCGAAATTGAAATTGAAATTGAAATTTAAGAAACGTCAAATTGAACGAATTAGCCAACAAAAAACAACAACAAAAACAACGAATAATTAAAGCAGATAATGAATATTAATAATAATGAAGAATATTAATCACGAGGAGCAGCAGGAAAAGGAGATTTGGGCGCAGACCCCCAAACTGCACCCAAGGACATGGCAAACGGATGCACGTAGCGACTGCATCCGACTGCTCGTCCCATGGATTCAAGTCAACAAGAAGAAGATGAAGATGATCAAAATAGAAGTTGCCCAGCGACAAGAACAAAGTGTGTGCAAAAAAACAAGAAGAAAACGAGAAACGAATGGCAAAGGAAATTGAATGAAAAGGAATGGAAAGGAAAGGAAAGGAATGTTAACAACGCTCTCTCTCTCTCACTCTCTATCTCACTTACACTCAGAACAAACATAATTACACAGATACATACATACATGCAACACATACTCGCACATGAATCACATGCATCATATGCATCACACACACACACAAAATATTCACACGGCATTACTCATACGCCCCCGTAGACGCAACACACTCAGCAGCTCCGCACTTTGCTTGTCATGCAGCAACACAACAAAACACCAACGAAGTCGAGACGACGCCCGCGTATAATTGCATTTCTGTATTAACCAACAAAAAACAAAACAAAAAAAAAAACAAAAAACAACAACAACAACAACAAACAACAAGGACTCGGAAGCATCACGAGTAAGCAGCAACAACAACAACTTCAGCAACAGCAGCTGCAACTGTTTCGAGCACAAGGATTGGAACTTACGCTCGTCCCTCATCTAGTAAATCGAATGAGTGAATGAAAACGAATACAAAAATATGTAGAAGGAGAAAAACGAAGATGATAGTAGAAAGCAGAAGAAAAAAAGAATATGAGAAGAAAAGAAAAGAAAAGAAAAGAAAACCAAAAAAAGCAGGCAAAAACAAAAAAGTTTAATTAAATTAAATTCAATTCAATTAAATCACTTATTAAAAACAAAATGATATCTTGAAGTGTTCATGTATTCGAATATATGTAGGTTAACTAAGTACAGCATATAAATAATTCTAATTAATATATAATACATACATACAAATGCATATATGTGTGCATACATACACATACATACGTGGATCTATATATGTCTAGTATATAGTGGTGTGCCTATGTAGATATATGCATACATACAAATACATATATATATATATATATATGCCATATGTATATACATATATATATATTTATATGTATACATAGTACATACATATATATATATATATATATAAAGATACAAAACATTTTTTTTTCTAAATTTAAGTATTTGTATTACCCGCTAAAGAACAAAAATACATACATATATATATGTTAAAACACAAAAAACAAAAAACAAAAAAACAACAAAAAACAAAAATACAGAAACAAAAACTAAGCAAAAACAAAAACCAATTTTGTATACAACAAACAAAAAACAACAAATAAAAAACAAACAAAAAAACAAAATTGATACCACACCTAACTGTAAAGAACAACAAAATATCAGTAAATATCAGCGACAGTTCAGTAAATGGTAAAAAATACAAACTACAAAAAATACGCATAAATACCACAAATGAAATACCAAACAAATACCAAAAATATACAAAAAAATTAAATGCCGAGGATACTTACATTTACATGCATACATACCCACATACATACATACAAACATACATACAAACATACATACATGCATACATGCGTACATACATACATAGTTTAATTAGGTCAAACTTTAGCGCGCATCATTATACTATAACCAACAGAAGAAAGCGGCCATGAGCATAATAAGAATTAAACAGATAACACTCGGATAACACTCAGATAACACTCAGATAACACTCAGATAACACTCAGATAACACTCATGGAGCATATTTTGAATTAAATACAAGCATAGATCGCATACGGAAACGAAAGTTAATTTCCACATTATTATTAATCATCATTGTTAAACTGAAACTGAAACTGAAAGTGAGGCATTTCAAAACGGGCTGAGCAGCATTCATAGCATACCAATTACCAACTACCAATTACCAATTACCAATTACCAATTACTAATTACCAATTACCAATACGATTACCACAAAAATAATGAAATTATAGAAAATAATAGATAAAAGCATAGTTCATAATATTCTGCGATAATTGCATATATTAATCATATTATTCTACACTATAGACCAATGAGCAAATTATTTCTCACAACTTGATTGCATAGCATTAAATTCACAAACACACACACATAATGCCACACACACACACACACACACAGTCGCATAATAGACATACTCGACTTATTTTGTAAATTGTCATTGGCATTGCAGCTGTTGGAGTCGTACTGCAGGCAGAGCTGCCAATTGTAAGTGAATCACTGATGAATCTCAAATCGAAACAACTAATCATCTTGAGCACTCTGGTCTACACACACACACACACACACACACACACACAATATAGACACACACATATATATATATAGATGTCCTTCGATCTTCTCATTTACACATTCACATTCGCATCGAAATATCGAATTGACCACATCATGTGCTACAAATTGTAATATCCGTCCAGAAAACTTTTTGAAGCGCACTTTATTTGTAAGTTTACAAAGAAAGAAGAAAATAAAAATAAAGAAAGAAACGATTCGTTTAAAGACTTAGCTTGAGCCAGATCTAATATAATCGTTTCGTTATCACTTTTGCTCATCATCATTTAGTTGATTTCAATGTAAACCAAATAAGATATCAACTGAAAAAGGACCAAACAAGTTTCAAACGCCTATAAAACGCTTTCAATTTGAGTTGTAGCAAAACAAACTGAATCTCCTTCTATGGTATATCTATCCATTTCAAGTGTATCCTTGTACCACTTAATTGCTCTCAGTGTAACGCATGTATCTGTCACACTCTCTTACACTCTTACACCCTTGCACTCTTCTCTCATACACTAAGGACGACTTAAGAACGACTATCAGACACAGCCAAAAAAGCCAAGCCAACGAACAAACGTCACTGCCAGCGAAAATGTTGTAGAGTTAATGTAGACATTTATAGCAAATACTCATATACCCTGTTATATAGCATATAAAAGGCAGCTCCAGTTCAGCTACAATGCCAATCGCAAATCACGAGTCACGAGTCACGAATCACAAACCACGAATCAAGAACAAAATAACGAATCACGAACCATGAACCACGAACCACACAGCAAACCACAGCTTGGCACTTCTACAATTTGGAATTTCATACCTAAATACATACATACATACATATACCCACGTATGCATATGTACAAGTCGAATGCGGGTGAAGGATTTGGAGACACTTCACGGAGTTTGTCCCCAAACTGGAATCGTCAGCAGTCGCTTAAACTTGACAACCACAACAACCACAACAACAACAACAACCACAACAACCACAACAACCACAACAACAACAACCACAACAACAACAACCACAACACAATACTTAGCTTTTAGTCCATAATTATTTACTTAGTTACTTCTGTTATATTTTATTTGTATATTTGTATTGATTTTCTCACAAACAGCATATTTAAAGACGCATTAGATTTTAGCGAACAAGGTTTGAAGATTATAAAAATAAATGGAAAAGAAAAACGAAAATAAACGAAAAGAAAAGAAAAGAAAAGAAAAATTAAATCTAACTTCTAGGTCGCTATACAACTTTATAGAAAAACAATAATTATACCAATAACGATAACATGTAATTTTAGCGTATGTTTTTTTTTTCAAATGCTTATCGCCAAATATGTGTAAGCCTAATGTCTAGTTGCAAGAACATAACGACAGTGCAGAGAAGAAGAAGAAATAAGAACTTGGTCTAGAGCAGAAACTAAACTAACAAAAAATTAGTTTGTTTGTGGGTGTTTTTTTTTTGTCACTAGCCAAGTAAAGGATGAAAATAAGTAATGATTAATTGAATTTAAACTGAAATCTATGCAACACACACACACAAAAACCAAAACCAAAACCAAAACAAAAAGAAAAACAAAAATAAATAAATAAACCATGTAAAAATCATATATACAAAATAGAGAATGATAAATGGTATTAATGTAATTTGATGGAGAAAGAAGTGAAGAAGTGAAGGAAAGCAACATAAAATATACAAATACATATGCATATATGCATATGCATATACAAACATATGCGTAATGGAAAGCTAAAGTACGCATAATACAAGGAAAATGCCATTAGTTGTTAGAGTTAATGCGATACGTACATGCATACATAAAGTACATACATAAATACATACACATATATACAGATATGTATATATGTCTAAGGTCTACATTTATATATACTATACATATAAAGATACAAACAAAGGTAAATATATATAGATCGAAAGATGGGTCTGTATGTGAACACAGCTCATAATACTTAGTTAGAGGAGCAGGGTTCAGCAAGCAGGGCATATGAGAAGTGTAACTCAAATCGAACTAAAAGCAATTGTAAAATATCTCAAACTCTCCTAGATGAGAGCAAATCGAATATCGTATTTCGTATTTCGTATATCGTTCGTACATACATCGAATATGTCGCAACGTATTCTTTTTCCAATGCAATACTTTATTTTTCAAAGTGTTTGCAGCATTATTAATTACGATCTAAACATACGAATTGTATTAACTAAGAGTATAATACTTATTTATACTTATATACACCTAAAAGCATGAGAACATTTCATTCTTGAATAAATCAAGAAGGATAAACCACTAGATGCAATAAGCATTAAGCCACAAGCAGAACATTTGGACTTTCGCCAATCTTCATCAATTTTCCTTCTTACAGTACACTTCACTCCAATGATTCTCACAGACAGTCCACAGTCCACAGTCCACAATCCACAGTCTATAGTCCACTTTGCTCCTAAAAAATCAAAAATAAAAAATAAAAAAAACGAAAGCCTTAAATTTAGTCCAAGTAAAACTTCAACTTCACTCGATGAACTTTTTGCTTTTTATTGGTCTATCAGGCAACAGAAGCAATAAATGCGACATTGAATTAGCCCTTTTTATCCTATCTAACTGGTATATATAGCATATATATAACGAGTATATGTTATGCACAAGTTGTTCTTGGAATCTCAAACGCAAACCCAATTTCACATTTGTATTCAAAGGATTTTTTATTATTGTTTTTTTTTTTTATTTGGTATTGCTTTATTCGATGTTCTTTTAAGAGGTACTATGCTACTTATGTACTTATATATGTATATGTTGGATTTACGAGATGTTATGTAGTTTATACATATGTATCATTTGTCATTTCTGTATGTCGTTGCTTTGTTAAGATACTCGTTTTGTACTTTATTTATTTTTTATTTTTTTTTTTGTTTTTATTTTCTCTACTTTTTTTTTATTGTTTATTTGGCAATAAAGCGAATACGTATCATTGTTTAATTAGTTTTATTTTCCACCATTTCGCAGATGAGATTCAAATGCGGAAAGTTTCTTCATTCCGATATGATATGATATTGATTATGTTTACTCTGTTGCCCGGTTTCCAAGCACTGTCCTTCACAGTCCTCTTACAATATAGTTCACACTTTTCCCACTCCTACAGCACTCTGTCTCTCTCTCTCTCTCTCACTTTCTCGTTCTCGTTCTCTTTCCCTTTCTCTCTTTCTCTGTCTGCCTCCTTCGCACTCTGTAGGCACATCCGACTTCGAAATCGCCGTACAGCAAGTAGGTCAATTTTCTCGGTTTAAGTATCTAAACGAGAGATCAACAAATAACGAAGTATATTGGTGAAATTTTCTCAACTTATATTTGAAATACATTTATAAAATGATACATTAGCAAATGCAATATATAATATTTATTTGGTTGGACTCTTGATCTCTTGATCTCTTGAACTCTTGAACAACTGAAATAATACTAATCATAATTAATATAAAAATTCAATTTTATAATAACTGTGCAGATAGTGCAATCTTTTTATTAGAAACAAATGTTTTTTATCGTAAACCAATTGAATCGAAATTGTAAAAAATACTACGAATATGAGACCGAGGGGAAATATTATAAAATTCTGAAATCTGATACTGCCAATTCACGTTCTCAGACATATTTAGAAGACAAAACAACAAACAAACAAAAAAAAATAAAATTTATAAAATCTGCAAGCATATAAGAGTAAACAATATACAATATACAATACGATTACTTATATACAAGGCATACATAACACACGATTCAAAACAATGAAAATTGCTGAATATTTAGAATGCGAAATTTAATTAGCAACAAAAACAAAAACAAAAACAAAAGCAAAAACAAAATCAAAAGTAATATGAATAATCTAGGCGTATATATTTTGTTGACTTAGTTGAATTAGTTGCGGGCGTGTCTCGGTTCGCATTTCCAGTTTGCAGACTCGTTTCGGGATTCGGGAGTATCTTTGAGTTCGCGTTTCTGGCTTATATATATATATATATATATATATACACATACATATATATATATACATATATATATGGACAATTAATGCTCGTATGTATGCATGTGTGAGTGTGTGCGTGTGTGTGAGTGTGTATGTTTATGTACTATGTGTGAATAAATAGCAGACAATAATTAGTAAATTTGCAACAAATGAAACAAAAACAAAGAAACAAAAAACAAAAACAAAAAAACAAATGGAAAATGGAAAAAGGAAAAAGGAAACCAATGGCAATTTTTTTGTTTGTACTATGCGTTACCGTTAATTTGCACCCAGGTCACACACATTATACACACCAACGTACTGCCACAAATGTATGTGTCTCTGTCACAATTTGTATCTGTATCTTAGGTTCGTGCAAGTCAAAACAGGGTATACAAAAACGACCCGACTCTTCAGTTGCGTTTTTTTCTTTGTCTTCGAAGTGTTTGGTTTTTGTTTTTGAAGCGAGAATTAGTTAAAATAGTTGAAGGCTTCTTGATTTCAATTGAAATGTAGACAGCTGCAGGCGCAAAGTAGTTCCTAAAATGTATCCAAGTTATCCAAGATGGAGAGATCAAGTCATGCTAACATGGAGCACTTTCGATTGGACAGCAATACAGTTGGCAATTGTTTAATTGGGGTCGTCTTTGTTTATAATTGAATTGATCGTTATGTTGGTGCTTAGCTAAGTTTCTGTCAGTTTATTAATAATAATAGTACTCATAAATGTAGTTCCTTTCTCGTTAGCACAACAATTTTGACGTATAAGAAAATGCCTTAAAGTGATTTTCAAATTATAAACAATTTAAACTATAAACAATGTATATAATATAGTGCCCAAAACAAATAACAATTAAACATATTGGAAAGAATTTTTTTTAAATAACAATAATTAGAATCGTATGTATTTTAAGCGTAAGCATGACTTTTAATTAACACCTAAGACACATACAATTGTACATAACTTATTATACGTATACGTATACTTATACAATATACAACAACATATAACATATGACATGTGGCATGTGGCATGTATTTTATAATGGACTAGATCCTAATAAGCAAAACGTTCAACAAAATTACAATTACGTTTTCCATATTCAGATGACTTTTGATGCAGACAAAGATCATATTCTAGCTAAAGGAGAAATCGAAACCAAGAACAAAACCAAAACCAAAACCAAAAAACCAAAAAAAAAAAACACTTTTGTATTTCAAGTTATTTTCCACTGTTCTTAAGTTTAGTCAAACTTACAATTAATAAATAATACAAATACTAAACAATAAAAATAATAAAACAAAACCAAAAAAAAGAAAAAAAAATGTATGTAAAATAATTGCATAAATAATTTCAAATATATTCGCCGATTGCCTTCAACTAGAGGAATTTTGATTACAAAATTAATAATGAATATTATATGTGAATTAATAAATATTGCATTACGAGAATATTTATACAATGAATGGCAAACTAATAAGAAGAAGGATGACAAGCGACGATGAAGATGAAGATGACGATGAAGATGACGATGACGATGACGATGACGATGACGATGAAGATGAGGTAGAAGAAAAGCGGAGTAAGAAGGATAAAACAACAAACCAAGCAGAACAGCAACAACAACAAGAAAAACAAATCTACACATAATGAAATTCAAAAAGAACTGAAGTAAAAACAAAGATTTTAAAAGCAGCAACAACAAAAGTAAAAAGTAAAAAGTAAAACATAAAAAGTAAAAAGTAACAAACAACAAACAACAAACAAAAAAGCGAATACAAAAATGTTCATATTTGTAAACAGCAAATGATAGGAAGAAGCCGAAGAACGGAGCCCCATAAGACGCAAAAATTATATACATTTACATAGGTTATACATAATACCCATACATAGTGCAAGCGAGTACATACATGCGTATAATGTATGCGTGCATGTATTTGCCTTTATCAATTAAACATTATCCACTATCAACACACACAGCCATACACACTGTCAACAAGTCAACAAGTCAAATTTGCACGTCTTTTAGCCGAAACTCAAGCAAAATTTATTGAAATAAGTAAATTATAGAAAAACGAAAGTAATTTTATCTATTAGCCAAAATCCAAATCAAAATTAAAACGGTTAAGGGTCGTCTACGTCTGAGAATTAAAAGGCTTTCCCTTTACTTTGGGCCCACTACTTTATTTCACTTGATTTACAGACAGTTTCATGTATTTGTTGAACCAGAGAAATGTTCAGAAGCCACACAAACACAAACCCAAACACACACACGCACACACACATACATACACACACGCACACATATCCAACAATCTTTTCAATGCCCGACATTCGATATTCGCTATCGAATATGGATTCAAATCGATTCGATTCGAGTCGAGTCGAGTCCTATCCGTAAGTCGGAACCCTTCTCTGGTTGGGTGCCTAAGTCTTTTTCGATTACATTCTTCTGCGCCGTTTTCGTGTAGACGAGCTGATACAGTTAAGGTCCTTCCTGGGGTCCATTCATCCATATATAAATGCATACACTCACATATATACATATATATATATATATATTATATACATATATATGTAATTTATGCCGCCATAAAGAAAACACAAGCAGCAACAAAAACCACAAAGCAAAAAACATACATAAGTAAATTAAAAGTAAACGTAAAGTAAAAGTAAAAAAAAAAGTAAAAGTAAAAGCAAAAGCAAAAGTAAAAGTAAAAACGAAAGTAAAAGTAAAGTAAAAATATAAGTAAAAGTAAAAGTAAAAAAAAAGAAAAGGTAAAAATATAAGTAAAATTAATAGTAAAAGTAAGAATAAAAGCAAAAGTAAAAGTGAAAATATAAGTAAAATTAAAATAAAGTAAAAGTAAAAATAAAGTAAAAATAAAGTAAAATATAAGTAAAAGTAAAAATAAAAGTAAAAATAAAAGTAAAAATAAAAGTAAAAGTAAAAGTAAAAATAAAAGTAAAAATAAAAGTAAAAATAAAAGTAACAGTAAATAATACTATAGTTCACACATTTACAATTTACATTTAGATCGTAACTGTATCTCTAATTTACATTAAATTCTTATAAGCATACACAGCAATTACGGAGCATAGATAATTAAACTAATTAATTAATAATACTATATTAACTAGTTAAAATTGTGCGCTAGACGGACACGCAACCGATTGCAGGTCCTGCGTTAGTGAATAGATTTTTTTTTTTTTTTGTTTTTTAACTAGTTATAATAATAATAATATTTAATACAATACATTATAAATTCAGTATGAATCTTGTTTACGATTATTACGAAACGTTTAATTTTGTTAATACGAAAACAGAACGCGAGCATGGTTAATAAAGCTTTAATTTGAAGCTACATATTTATATATATATATATACAAATTATACATATATATATATATATATATATAAATACAAATAAAGCAGGCGAAATAAACGTCCTCAGTTTATAAATTTTCAAATGAGTGACAAAAAAAAAAATAAGAAAGAAGAAAACAAAAATAAAATGATCGTAACGTATTTACACCTAAGGCCCATACAAGTATATTACAATTAAAATTATTTAAACATCAATTTATTACTGGTAGGGAGCTGAAACCGATTCCCGGCAAGCAAAATTATTTAACACATTACTTAGCTGAATATGAATAGAATGGCATCCGTGGGTAGGAGATCGGAGATGGAATAAGTGCAGTGCGTGCTATATACATATGCGTCTACATACATACATACATGCATGCGTACGAAAATAGGTATATGTATGTATATGTATGCATAGGCACATGTATGTGGCACATACATATCTATAGCGGCAACAGTTTTTAGTCTATACTAATAATAAATGAAGCATCAGAAACTCAATAAAAAAAAAAACAAAACAAAATACAAAAAAAAAAAACAAAACAAAATACAAAAAAAAAAACAAACATAAAATTAATTAAAATAATAAAATAAAAAAAAGAGAAGAAAAAATATAAATCGATATACAATAAACATGGCAGTAACACATATATGAAGCCCCTATATTGAGGATATAAACGTGAATTTTTAGCAGTGTAAGTAATAAATTATACACAGACACATACACACAAGTTAATACTACTTGAATGAACATGAACATGAACGATAGCAATATGTTGCCCAAGTGTTGAACTAAAACCCCGAAAACTGATTGACAAGAACCCGTACAGCATACATCATTTTCAGGATCACAAAACATATTCTTATATATATAGGCAAGTGCGCAGCATATTACACGTAATGGCTAAACAATACGTACACACATATGTATATATGCATATACTATATATATACATATATACATAGAGTATATGCATATGAAAATAATAATAACAATAATATTAATAATAATAACACATGATATTAATATCCAATAAATGGAAGTGAAATGCTATGATCCAATAGTGAAATTTAACTCTAAGCGTACGTTATACATACATCACACACATACACACATACATCACACACACACCCACACCCACACACACACACAGACACACGTAGACACACAGGCATACAGACTTGTAAATACGACACACATACACTATACACATACATATAAATAACACACACATAATACACATGACATACATACACACACGCACACACACACACACACACACACACACATACAGAATAATCACACACACACACACACACACACACACACACAGAAGAAGCGTACATCGCATTACATATAACAAGTAAATGGCAAAGAAAAAGAAGAAGAAAAAAACAAAATGAACAAATGCAAATCATATGCGTCAAAGTAAAATTAAAAAAGGTAAAGGAAAAAGTAAAAGTAAAAGTAAAAGTAAAATACATACAACAGCAATTAAGCGCAGACAGAACGAATTCAAGAGGCACGGTTAAAGGGTTCATTGGGGTCAATCAGCTTTGATTGATGCCTGATGATTGATGATGATGATGATAGACAGCAATGGAGCATAATGAGAATTAATAAATTACCAAGTAATATTATACAAATATTATTATATAAATTATTATAATTATAAATTACTATTAAAGAAAAACCCAAAAAAAAAAACAAAAAACAAAATACAAAACAAAATAAAAAAAACAACCAAAAACACAACAGATAATGAAACAAAACCAATTGACAACGTTGTATGATTTTGATCAGAAAGTAATAAACACAATTTTCGATTTGTTACGAAATATACATAAATATTCTCAAATCTTTTTATTCTGGGATTGATTAACGGTCGGATAAAGTAGACTATGAAAACGAGCAGTGCTGCAGCGCCATCTAGCTGTGGTGGCTATCTCCAACTGCAGCAAGCAGTGCAAAACGAAGCATTCCATTGCCAAAACCAGCTGTCAACATTTCAGCAAGCAGTGCGGAATATCGGAAAATTGGCAGAAAATTCTGAACTCAACTGGAAAATGTTGAACGTTGGCGTTAGACGTTCTTTAGACTTAGATCAGATTGCATTAGCAAAATGTGCTCGCGTGGTTTGCGAATCAGACAATTGATGGTTTCACATTTTTCTGCTAGAGGGCCCATTATTTCAAGAAAGGGTCAACGCGGAAACAATAGATGAAATTGTAAATTGAATTGAATATTCAGAGATAAGATTAATGAAAGTTATTCTATGTATTTTATCTATGAGGTCATTCAAAAGAATGTATTCCACAAACTTAAATGCATCACATTCATAATGAGTAACTAAAATACGTCATAATAATGAAACTATCTTTCTCTGCAATTCGATGCCATTCATAAATACGCTTCTCAAGGATGTAATGAGAACACAACATGAGCTAATCTCTATCGCAATCGCAACCAGGATCGGTGTAATGAAAACGCCGTTTAGAGATCGAGCAGCGATATGTGTCTGGGTTTGCTTAACATGCGATATAATTGCCACTGATTGAATTGTCAAAGGCTGATGCCTCAACATCCGCACGCTCCTCACGTATCCTGTGTCAAACAGCAAACGAGCCGCCGATCTGCAATTCTACCCTCAACAACAACAACAACAGCAACAACGACACCCCGACCAGCATCAGTATTAGTATTAGATGAGTCCTTAACGATAAGCGCCAACTTTTCCAGTTTTATTTTTGATGATTTTTTTCCATTTTAACGGAAGTGCACTCTGCAGAATATAATAAAAATAGAGAAAAAACTGCAACTGGACGTTTGTTTGATTGTTTGTTTGTTTGTTTGATTGTTTGTTTGTTTGTTTGTTTGATTGTTTGTTGCATTCGCTGATTTGGCATTTGTATTTGTTTTGGCGGCTACTGCATTGGAAACTCGAAACGAGTGGAGCTCTACTGTACAGATGTAATTCAAATATGCTCCTCATTAGTCACTCAGTTAGTCAGTTGGTCAGTTAGTCAGTTGGTCAGTTAGTCAGTCGTTCAGTTAGTCAGTCGTTCAGCTAGTCAGTTTCTGATTAACATTCACAATTTATTTGTGGAAGCCCTTTTTGCTTGTTGATGAAAAAGTGAAACACTTGACTGCAGGCCAGACGAAATTGCTGCTGACAAACTATCTCCAATTGCCAATTGACATGTCCTTTAGCAGGAGTAGCAGCATCTGCCCAAACAAACAACCAAGTCGCCATAGAAATTATAATGCATTTTATAGGTAGAACAGAATTTTTTACTTTCATATATTTGGCATTTCTTTTGATGCCTTTTAGAGTAACTGTTCAGGTGGAAGTTGAAGCTAAAGTGATGCTCCCTCAATCAAACCCTTTATGTGTGTGTGTGTGTGCGTGTGTGTGTGAGGAGTAGGACCTGCTATTAACACTGTCACACGAAACAATCCCGGCACAGAAGTCGAAATGCACATTCAAATCCAAATTCAAATAGGATCAAAAACACAAAGTTGTTTTTTGCATTGTTGTTTTTTTTTTTAATTTTATGTTTGTTTCTGATTTATTTATTTATTTATTATTACATTTGATTGAAAGCCAAACATCGCAAGCCCCTCTGCCCCGAGTTAAGCTCATGTATTATGAATAAGTTTATCGTCCTGTGCTATGTCTATTTGCTTAGTGGGGATGCGCTGCAGGGTGGATTTCAAGGGGACGATGGGGGCTGATGGGGAAAGGGGGTGCTTTTGCGACAGCAGGCAAAACTCGTCAAAAATTAAAAGTGCGTGTCGAGTTTTTGTGTGTGTGTGTAGCTGCCAAATCATATTGCGGCATTTGTTATGCACCAAACAGAGGCAGTTCATCATTTCGAAAATCCCAATATTGTCCTTGCCCAAAAACGTGATTTGTGTGGATACAAACAGAGGCCTACACTCAACCAGATGGAGGACTGACACTCACTGGCAACATGGTCCTAAATATGGGCATCATTTCAGGCTGCAAGGAAAGCAAGTGTGCGTGTGGATATGTTTGTACTAGTTGCTTAAGTCAGCATCAATTTTGCACAAGTTTCTTGCTTTTGGGCTTAAAAGTAAAGAAAATTTGTAGCAAGAACTTGAAAACTAGCAGCACGTCTGATGCTCCAATGTGGTTTTGAAAACAGACATTTGGAAATTGCACTTTGCAAAAAGAAAGCAAAAAATTATCGTTTTCAAAAGTAAAATCTAATTTTCATATAAATAAGCAAAAAGTTTTGTTTTATCATTAATTTACTGCAAACTTGCTTATAAATATATTTCAAATAATTATTTTGTGAGCATACCTCAATGAATGATTTTTCAAATATTTTAATATTTTTTAATATCTACATCAGCTTACATCAACTAACTAAATGATACATTTTCGTGAAAACTGAAAACTGACTTACAAAAAACAAAGAATTTTTGAAATTTTCGCTTGGAAGTCGCATAAAAATTGTCAACGGAATCTCTTTCAAACTGAATCAATTTGGAAAGTTATTTTGTGTTCGGTACGAGTATCTTTTGAAGTGAACTGGCACAATTTGCTGCAATTTGGCTAATAGGATTAGTGTTGTGCCAACCACGGCAAACGAGAGGCGTCAAACAGATGCACCAGAAATAACAGAGGAAAGGTGCTGCTGGCTGTTGGCTGTTGGCTGTTGGCATTCAGCATGGGCACAGTCCTGGCCATTAGTGGAATCAACAGCAGTCCTTGCAGCAGAGACCAGCTACTCCGACAAAGGACAAAACGCTGCCCTGAATTAAAATCTCGGCTACGAGATTTTTATCCCGCTGCCAGTGGCAATAGCAGTCAGTCAGCCAGTCAGCCAGTCAACCAGTCAGCCAGTTGAGCGGCTGGTCTCACTGCCTTTGAGCAGTGTGACTGTTGTAGCCATTGTCAGCGAGGTGGAAAATGTTACGCTACAATTTAATTGAAAGGATAATCAGGCGCACAGCGGCTGCGCGTTATGTGAGGAGCGCACTCATTTGAAGGGGCAAGGATACAGCCGGGCAGGCAGCGAGGCAGCGAGGCAGGCAAGCCAGCAAGCACACACACAAAGCTGTGTGCAATGAATGAGCGTATGAATGAGTGAATGAATGAATGTTGCAAATAGAAATAAATAGCAAACGGAGACGCGGCAGCAACGCTGGCAAACGGTAGCAACATCAGCTTTTGTTGTACCCGTCAAGTGTCCTTTTTGATGGCGACAACATGATGATGATGACGTTCCGGGGTTGCTTCGGTAGACCTCGCTTGTGGCCGGGTCTCTGAGCCCACAACGTGGCCGGCTTGGCTTCCGTGCGATCCTCGCCCCGAATAGCTGTGACGGGGGCACATACAAACGGGGAGGGGGGGTGCGAAGGGGGAGCGCCTGTGGCGCAAGGCGTGTGAAGAACACGGCAGGAGGACACTTTGTCGCCAGCGAAAAAGGGTCGCAGCACTCACACTCACACCCAGAATTACACTCGCAGGACATGCTGCAATCGCCGGCGATTGGCAAATGTAACTAAATAAAATTAAATGCGTTGCACAAGTTGCACAAGCAAATTCGTGCACAATCAAATGGATTCATGCTGCGTGGCCCTCTTCCTGTGTGCTCCTCTCCCTCAATCCCTTCTCTCTCTCTCTCTTTCTCTGAGTCTGTCTAGCACACAAAAGCCAGCAGCAGGCGGCAAAAAATCAAAATAAAAAATAAAAAAAAATAAAAAATGTAATTTTAATCGAATTCATTCGCCCCTTTCATGCATACAAATAGTTTTTGATTCACTTACTCAGCACAGCGCACTCACACAGCATTCACATTCAAGCATTCAAGTGCCCAGCCCCTCGCCTTCGGCAAACCTTACAGGAGTCGCTCTTACACCTCATACCTCCTTCCCTCCTCACTCTATCTCTCTCTCTCTCCTTAAATTTTTCTAGCACTCTTTGATTTGTGTTGTGCCAACAATCGCCGGATGCTGCTCAGCGTGCTCAGCGCTCACCTTCCCCAATCCCTTCCCTTCACCGAGCGCAAAAGCATTCTTCCGCGTCTGCTGCCCCTCTCAGCGGTCTCTGCTCGACTAACGCTCTAACGGACAGCGACCAACTGGCCAACTGACTAACTGACTGACTGACTGTTTGCCAGATTGACAAATCTCAGCACTTTTGAGTTATTAAAACAAAGAATTCTTTACTAATTAGCAACTGTTTAATTAAGCACCACACTGGAAAAAAAAATATAGAAATAAATAAATGCTTTAAATACCCTTACTGGCATGGCTTTCACAAGTCATCAGCTTATTCAAATTTTTAAAAAATCCTTTTTCACTTTGTATTGACTTTGAAATTCATATTATTGCATAAGGTATTTGTGGATATTTTCAATATTTTAATCTAAAACTAACGCTAAAAAATTGATACTATAAACTGAACAATCTTGGCTCAATGAATCTTATAAATTTGCTCTAATTTCTAATGAGAGTTTCTCATCACAGCTAAATAATTTTTTAATTTATTTCGATTTATTTATTTAATTATTTTTATATATATAATATTTTAATAATTTATTTCAAATTATGAATATTTTTTAATCGATAACTTGACAAATATTGTTGGTAAGTATCTATGCGGTTTACAGCAAAAGTTGGAAATGACATTAGTTTTCCAATGATTCCAACTAATGCAAGCTCGAAATACACTTTCCCGATTTGCCATTTTTCAGCTAGCAGTTGCCAGTTGTCGGTTTTCACGTGGCAGTTGGCTTTTGGCAGCGCAAGTCTTTGTTTGTCCATGTAAAATAATATTGTATTTGGCTGTTTCTCTATTTGCTGTGCGACAGTGTCGTTTCAGGCTAATGAAGGACACGCTGGCACGGGACAAGGGGCATGGGGCATGGGGTATGGGGTATGGGGTATGGGGCATGAAGCATGGGGCTGTAAATGGTATTGTCTGCATAAATGCGAAGCCTTAAAAGTTGGCACACAATGTATGCGTGTGTGTAAAAGGATACTTGTGTCAATTGAAATGTTTGTACAGATATTGTCCAGCGGATGTTTGAAGAATGTTGCATCTTCGATGGCGATAACAAACTAATTATGTCCTCGTCTAGGACTAGGCGCCACTTGACAGCTGCGCCGAAACTGATTTATGTAGTGCCCGAAAACCAACCAACCAACAACACAAGACCAAACAGCAGTTGGCTGACATAGCCAGCAATTAATGTGAAGCACTTTGCAACTGATTTGTCAAAGAGGCGCAGGGCAGGGCCTGCACAACAATAACAACAACAACAACAATGCTGAGAACAAGTGCAACGATGACGACGACGGCGCCTTGTTTTGAGATGTAGATGAGGGCTCCGACAAAAACACACAGACAGAGAGGAACACAGAGGAACAGGCTGGCTACCAGGAACTGATGCAGGAGCTGCTGCACTCAAAGTCCAATTTTGAGAGAGTCCAGTGTCCAGTGTCCTGTTTGTCAGCCTATTACTTAATCAATGCGCTCATTTTTAACCAGAAGTCCAAAGGATCTAAGCGCACAAGGAGCTGCAATTATGCGATACATGTTTTGACACAAGACAACAACAAACTGAAAGCGGACACCACCAACTGTTGTTATTGCTGCTGTTGCTGTTGTTGTTGTTGCTGTTGTTGTTGTTGGTGTTGTGTAATACACTGTAATTGGAACTGCAGTTGCTCAATTCTCACTTGGAGTGTTTTGTGGGCCGGGTGCCGTTTTTAACACGCCTTCGTCAAGCAGCCAGTGAGTGGCAGGCAGCCTCTGCTATCCGCTATCTGCTATCTGCTACCTGATCTACTCGGCATGCACCATTTATAATGGGGCAGTTACTTAAATGCGATTTCCCTGATTAGGGCGAAGCAGCTGCTTGCTCATTATTATTACAAAAGGTAAGTTTTGTGCTGATTGTGTGTATCGATTCCCCATCTCAAATTTAGTATTTACTAGTTTTTATCAGTGCTAGATTTGACTTGGCAGGACACCAGCAAGCCTTGCTCACAGCGACTCTATGGCCAGGAAGGCATCAGAGGACTTGTTGGCCAAAATGTGTTTAGTCTAAAACTTGAAGATAACTTATATTGAAAATAAATAGCAGCTAATAATAAATGTTATATTTAATTTTGCTTACCAGTTCGTGACTGGTCGCATCTAGGATTGGGGAAGGAGGAGCATCGCTGTGGTGTGGCTCAGTTTTTATACGAGTATTTTATGAGTGGCTCCACAATCATTTTAAATGAGAAAAACTACAAAAGTGTCAAAAATCATTGCTTGAGAATAATGCATGAATAATGTATATGAATTGCAAGAATTTTGTAAGGACTTTTCATATTTTTAGAGGCCATCTTGAGTCAAGTTCTTGCTGCTAATCAGCTGGCTGGGCAACACAATATGAGCCATCTCCATGGCATGAATAATGCATAATGAAAGGTGAATAGTGAATGGTCACCCCAGTGCACACACCCAAAAGTTGAGCTGACCATTCAGCTTGACCGCTGGGTGCGAGTGCTGGATGGTGAATGGTGCATGATTGCCCAGAGCGTTGGTCTACCGCGGAAGTGACCAAAAGGCATAGGCGGTGATCTCAACGGCGGCAGACGCAGGCGCAACGGATTAGCAGCTCGGTCCCCAGACGGGGCGGGGTGGAACGCGGACAGGGCGGGAAGTTAATGAGGACGGAGAACGGTGGACGGAGTACCTTTTGCCATTGTCCACGTCACGACCGCCTGGCATGAAAATGAAGCTGTTTTGGGCGATGCGCTGCGATGCGATGTGATGTGTTGTGTATGTGGCAACAATGGCCCAGTTACGAGTTGAGCTTGCCTCAAGCATTATTGCTGTTGTGCTCGTAATTGCCGCCCTGAGACCAGGCATTAGTGCCACGGCACGCAGCCATTTCTGCCCCTTCCCCCACCCCAGCCTCCTACTTCCGCTGCTTGGGCAACTGTTTTTTCCATTCATGATTTAGAATTTTGTTTTCTCTTTTTTTACTCGATTGCTGCTTGAAAACTTAATCGAGGCGCATGCAAATAAGATGCTGCAGTTGAAAAAATACGTATGCAATGTCAATAAGAAGTAGAAGGCCCTTGGACGTTGTCTATTGTGAGGCATGCTTAGGCGACACACAAAAAGTGGCAGCACTTTGCACATGCCACAAATGAAGAGGACACCTCGAGTTTAGCCAAGGCGTTGCCCTTTTAGCTATCTATTTATTGTTGGCAGCTCGTGACATATCCGTGCAGCAGGGATCAGCAGCAGCAGCAGCAGGACCAAGTCTTAGTCCTAGTCTCAGTCTCAGTCTCATTCGTCATGGCTGTAGAAAGGAACAAAGAAAAGAAGAAGTGCTGGCGACATTTGCACGGCAAATTTGATCACATTATTACAGAAAGATACACAATAACTGAAAGGACAAATACTAAATGCTGCATGCTACATGGTGCATGCTGCATGCTGCATGCTACATACTATACTATATGCTGGGCAACTCGGTCTCTTTTTGCCCGCCTTTGGGCATGTTGAGCATGAAAATTGCAATTTTTCGCCAGATAATTTCAATTTGTGAACAATGCTGCAATGTTGCACGATTTCGCACACTCCGTCTGTGTCCGAGAGAGAGACAGGAGAGACAGAGACAGAGTGAGAGTGAGATAGTGAGTGAGCTAATCAATTGATTCGTTGCGCCATCATCATCATCATCAGCATCGTCAGGAGAAAAGGAGCAGTAGTCAGTGTCACAGTAGTCGTTGTCCCATCAATGCGTGGTGGCATCGACCGCAATCATTTGGCCACAGCGGGTACTCGTCCAAAAACGGCTACGCTTCGAATCGAGTCGCATCGGAGCGGATCGTTTCGGTTCGGTTCGGTTCGGTTGGGAAACGAAACGGAACAGATCGCAGCCCCATTTGATGAGCATGGCTAATGCGCCCATTTATGGACCCCGTTGCGAGCTGTGTGTGTC
The DNA here is from genome assembly GCA_035042145.1 of Drosophila kokeensis. Classification (NCBI taxonomy): domain Eukaryota; kingdom Metazoa; phylum Arthropoda; class Insecta; order Diptera; family Drosophilidae; genus Drosophila; species Drosophila kokeensis. The sequence goes on from JAWNLT010000194.1 coordinate 35,776, forward strand.
GTGCAACTAGCAACTGGCCCCTGGGCATTTGCCATGCCACATTTTGCAATGGGCAATCATTTTGCACATTTCTTTCATTTCCAATGTGCGATCTTTGATGTATTCATTTAGTTGTGGACACCCTGCCGTTGCGACACCATCAACATCATCATCATCATCATTCTGCTCTCTGGAGTGCTAAGTGGCCGCGTGTGACCAATTTCTTGAGCACAGCTGCCAATATTGGGCAGCACTGTCCAGCCTGGCCCATTGTTAGCCAAACCATTAACTTTCCAATGCACCACTGAACCATTAAGCCATTAAGCCACTAAGCCTCTAAACCACTGGTGGTGCCAATGACGGTCTCCCTCAATCCGAATGCTTAACAAATGATGAGCTTGATGAAATAATATCTGCAAACAAATATCGCAGCCAAATATTGATTAAAACGAACTCAATTTGAAGCCAAATTGTGATTAATTAACAAAATTAAGTCACAATTCTAGCAGACTGTGATAGGTACTGAATAATACCAAGATTGGCAATTAGAATATTTATGCAGCAATCGATATAGAAAGTAAACATTATATTTATATTGGCTTTATTATTTGAAATATTCTCATTTTTAACAAATAATTAATTCTCATGAATATTAACAATTTGGGTATTAAAGCAGTTAAAGCTGAATTTCTTCGATATTTCATAGATAAAATTATGCAAGATTTTTGAGTCGCAGTCGAAGTTAAATTTCAGACTCAGCCTGCATAATTTTGTTTAGATCTGTTTGGTCTGGAGGAAACATGAGTCTGCAGGGATACGTACGTATGTGAGTTGAGTAGTGGCTGAAAGGAAATGAAATGACCGGAAGTTAAATCAAGCCAATTCAATGCTAAGCCAAAAATTGTAAAAGATCAAAAAAGCAAATTGAACGAAAGTCGATGGCAAAAATTGTATGCCGGCCACGTAACAAAACTAAATACAAATATGTCCCCATTGTTGTTGTTGTTGTGCCACCTTTGCTCTGTTGCTGTTGTTGTTGCAGTTGTTGTTGTTGTTGTTGTTGGCACCTTTAGCGAAAAATTCAAATAAAACTTACACCTTTGACCGGCTGCCAGTCAGTCTTGACCATACAAATACGTAGATAGACTTTTGGTTGCCTCTCTGACCGAGGGACGACAAGCGGAAATCCTTTTTCAATTTTATTTTATAGCAGAATGCACACCCACACACACACACACCCACACACACACACACACACGCACACACAGCTGCTGCAAGTTATAGCAAAAATATAAATTGAGTTGCCGGCCACTGAAGTTGATTATGGTCTACGCTTCACCGAATCTGAGCCAACAAATTTTCTCAATTCGGTTTAAAAATCAACACCAAGGCTGCCATATAGAAGCCCCCAAAAGCCCCCACCCACAAACCACCCCTAGCCAACGCCTTTAGTAAGGGGCTGTTTTTTAACACACAACAAAAACAACAATAAAGAGAATGAAAAAAAGTAAAAAAAAACAAAAACGCAGTCGCTGCCAATTTGGGGCTGGCCAGTACACTGGACTAATACACTAAGGATGTTCATATGTGTATGTGTGTGTGTGTATGTGTGTGTGTGTGTGTGTGTGTGTGTGTGTGTGGTTGTGTGTGTCTGTGTGTGTTTGGGGCTAAGCCCTGCGGCTCACATATCAGCGTGCATTAAAACAAAGTGGGTATCGATGTAGAGCCCGGCCGGGTCCGAGCCAAAAATCCTCCAAGCCGCCCTGCTCGCTGGGGTGTTGACTCAATTTGCACAAAAGGCAAGAAGGAAAACCGATTCGCCATGCACCGAATTTTAATTACCCTAACTAAGAGACTGCATGACCTGACGTAGTTGAAGGGATCGAAACAAGAACAAGCTCAACATAATAATAATATCTAAAGGACATATTGAGGCAAGTATCTAATGTTGAGCAGATATCTACAGGAAATATATATTTCCAAATGAGAGTCTGCATTGCAGATGTGCAAATCGAAGAACTCTTTCGCTGTTATGCTATGTGAAAACAGATATAAAGGGTCGGGTCTTCTTTGCGGATCAAACGGACAGCGGCAGCTTTCACTTATCAAAGTGGTCGGGGTCCAAATTATTTACGCCTTAAGCTGCAAAGCCGATTTGTCCACCCACTGGCCCCGATTATGCGCCACAGTTCCCATTGCCAATCCCAATCCCATTCCCATTACCATTTCACACATATGACATTAGGGCCTCTGTCTTGATTTGACGTATGCAAAGTATGCCAGTTTTTGGGAATATGCCACAGGTCCATTCGTCGACCGTTTCTCCCCCGGGAATTCTCCAGGATTTACGGAAGTGTCGGTGGCACTTAAGGCAACGCTGGCGCCGGAATTCGTGCGAAAGGAGGCTGCCGACGCTTCTTGGAGTGCTGCAGTGTCAGATTGCAACAGATCAGCAACAGAGACACGACACAGTGGCAACTACATACAAGTGCAGTGCAGTGGCAACCGGGCAACGGGGCAACGACAAGGGGCACAAAGGACAAGTGTCAAAAGTGTTTACGCAACATGAACCGACCGTTGCATGTCCATGTCGCTTGTAGTTTGTTGTTTGTCGTTTGTCTCACTTATTAATTGCATTTCGATAATAATTTCATGCTCGTTAACAACTCCCGACATGGTCCGGAACCGTATTAGTTACAGGACCCGCTCCAGCTCCGACTCCAACTCCAACTCCAACTCCGTCCTGTCTGCATCGTTAAACAGTCGCTAATTAGACGCACATGTGTAACACAAAACCGCATTTAAGCGTTACTAAAGAACCCCGACGAGACCGCCGGACACGTACGAGTGCGAGTGTGAGCACAACTATGAGTGTGAGTGTGAGTGTGAGTGCGAGTGTGAGTGCGAGTATGAGTGCGAGTGCGAGTGCGAATGAGAGATTACGATGGTTTTCACCCCGCCACCAACGCGACTCTCGCCGAGTTCCGGCGAAGCACTAAAACTGTCCCAATTGTAACGAAATTATACACTTGAACTTCTTAACTTTGCCCCGGGGTCGCTCACGTCACTTGTGTGTGTGTGTGTGTGTGAGTTTGTGTGTGTTGGTTGCTTGGTGTTTTATGTCTCTACTGCCTGCAGGTTAAGCACACCGCACGACCTTTACACATAAGCGGGAAAAGGGCTTTCATTGATATTTAAAAAAGATTTCAGCATATGTTGCCAAACATTCTGTAATATTTTTCAAAGTGTACTTTGATAAATTTGCAAATCCGAATTCTTCGTTTTTTAGCAATTTTATTGAACAGTAATCAACCTATTGAAAGGTTACAAAATATTGTTTCGTGGAAGTATTAATAATAACAGTGAATTTCAAATGTCCAAATGTCGATCAGGGATTATAGATATAGATTATAGATCTCTTTGCAGCCGGCTCCAAATCTAAATAACAAAGATTCAGCTCCTTCTTGCAAACGCGACTAACAATGGTTTGGACACCACGCACTGCGTGTCCATATCTGGCCAGCTCATCTCTGAGGCAATCAATTTTCTGCAGCGGTGGATGCAGTCCTCTGATCACCACTCGGAAGCCTCTGTCCTCCTTTAGTTGGTAGCAATGAAAAGGTATTCGCTCCTCCGTGAACAATCCCTGAATTGCCCTGTAAACGTCAATACCACTTGGCATAATTCTTACAGTACCACCACCACTTCATTTGAGCATAAAGCTGTCAGGCAGTGCTTCCAGCAGTCCAACATCGTTGGTGATACCCTCAGCAATAAGTGGTGGACGCTTGGAAGGCCTTGTAGGCATTATGCCAGCGTTGCATAATTATGTAACCGTCGATACGCTAGCGTTTCTTTCCAATTCGGATCGGCTTCTGACCATACTGGACATGTGCAAAACTGTAAGCTGAATTAAGCCAGAATTAATTGTAAACAATCTTATTTAAATTGTGTATTTCCCGTCCAGATGCTTACTAGCAATCCCGGCGAGAGTCCCGAATGTCATGCGGCCAAATGAATGGAGTTGATAATACTCCAGTGCAAGGGACAAATTGATTCGGTGATACATTGGTTTGTGGATCTGGCTCTGTCACGTCTGGCACGTGAGGTGCAATCTTCGCAGCTGCTCACTATGTGCCTCCAAGTGGTCATTGCGGCTCTCTATTGCAATCCGCAGCTGCTGCTCTCCATTCTCAACAAGATGTCGGAGCCCAACAACGAACCAATTAGCTCACATTTCATCAAACACTGGCTGGATAATATAGACTGTTTCCTAGGCATTCACGATCGCAAGCTGTGCGTGTTGGGTCTGTGTACGCTTATCTCGCTGGGCGACGCCAAGCCGCAGGTGCTGAGCGAGGTGGCGGGCAAGATTGTCCCATCGCTGACACTGCTGTTCGATGGTCTCAAGTGTGCCTAGAAATCCTGTGCCCAGGAGGAACAGGAGGAGGATGGCGATGATTGTGAAGAGGGTCTGTCGACCGATGAGAATGAGATGGCGCCCAACTATTTGGATATTTGGCTGGCGTTGATGTGACTGAGGAGTTTTTTGAAACAGGACTCGAAAAATTTACCACGCCCATTGACGAGCAGGAGAACGAATGCGCTATCGATGAATTTTGGACGTTTAAGGAAGGTATTATCGCAATTTCTGCACAAGATGAGGTCTGGTATTTTGCCTAGGGGCAAAACAGGAAAAGGCGCTAGGAAATGTGTTCAAGACCGCTTACCAGCTCAAGGCGGCCAAAGACGCGAAATTGATTGCGAAACAGGGTGGAAGCTTTGGGGACATAGAAACCCGCAACCCCGAAGAGCTGTAGAATGATCCTCAATACTAATAATAATAATGAATTTGAATTTTTGAATCTCTTAGTTTATGTGTACAATATTTGCAATTATTAATTGGTATCTGTTTACATGTTTTTTATGAGGAATCAGTCAACTCAATTGTTAACAAATGAACTTGTGCATTTGATTTTTTTTTCACATTCCATAAAATGAATTTAAATAAAATTTGCTTAAATTCTGGCTGACATTTTACTTTTGGTCCTGTTAAACTGAATTCCTTTACCAACGAACTTTATTAAAGTGTGCAAACAGCTGGCTCCAAATTCCTCTGGCAGGCCAAATGCCAACTGCCAAATCGAGCAATCACAATCACAAAACCCAACCCCCAATGCCAGACTAAACCCCTAAAAAAAATATATATATAAAATAGAGATTCCTGCTTCAGTTGCTATTCCCATATTTTTATAAGAAAAAAAAAACAAAAAACTTTCAATACTGACTGAATGAGCCACGAGGACATTGACGTTCGGCAATGATATGGCTGTTGACTTTGGTGTTGTTCTCCTTGTTCTTGTTATTGTTGTAGTTGATGCCCGACTCGACTCATCTCATCCTGTCTCGCATCTCGTCGCTTGGTCATCACAATATTTGCATGCCTCATTTGAGTACAAGTTCCTCTTCATTTATTTATTTTATTGCGGCCTCATTCGCGTTATGAACTCAATGGTCTGTGGACATTATTTTAATAATTGCAGTCTACAACAGCAACAGCAGCAGCAGCGGCAGCAGCAGCAGCAGCCACAGCAATAACAACAAACCCACCCACACCCCCACCCACACCCATTGCCACACCCCCCTGCCACCCACCGCCTTGTTTATTGTTGTTTGCCGTTGCTTTTGTTGCTCTTTATTGCTCGCATTCCATTGATTTTCATGGATTTTCGTAATAAACTTTTGTATTGTAACTTTTTATGTACGTTCCTTGTTCGACCAATAAACGAAGAAATCATCATCGCCAGAATTATGACGAGGAGTAGCAGCAGCATTGATATAGTACATGCTGTCTGGAGAGTGTAGGGCTGGTATTGCTGCCAGGATAATCCCCAGGCTAAGCTTACACAAATGTTGTGGCCTAATTTATCTTGAGTGGATCAATTGGCAAACAATACAAAAAAAAAAAACAAAAAAAACAAAACAAGCAGCATTGATGGATGGATAGCGATAGATCGATTGAGCTGCTGGCTCAGTTTTAGGGGATCAGATGACGTGCCAAATCTCGGGTTTTGTTGTCATTGTGACCGGGTGTGCTTTTGTGTTTGTGTTTTGGCCATTCGATATGCCTGGTCAGGGGATTAGAACAAGTGATGAGCCGGTGGGTTGCACAATGCCTAAGCAGTTGCAGTTGTTGCAAGTGCATATGGCAAAACAAAGGACATGCACACGATCGACCTGCGATAAAGGGCTATGATCTCCAGCTCAGCTCAGCGCTCTCTCTCCATCTCTCTCTCTCTCTCTCTATCTCCCTTTCTCTTGCTCACCGTTTGCCGACAACCAGTCTAGCGCGGATCTTCATATACATATATGTATGCCCCATATTAAGCCTAAGTGCGGATAAGCCAAATGCTAATAGGTTTGCTAATGTGAAAGCACCGGCCACACATGCGAGAGACTCGCCGCATACAAAACCTGGCCCAAATCAGGACTGGCTTAGGCTGTCCACACACAATGGGCCAGTGGCTTTTATTATGTGCCGCCCTTTTATGAAATTGCAAATTCTATTGTTTATTAAGCTGCTGAACAATGCTGCACGTAGCGCCGGCGCTGCCACCGTTCCAACCTGCCACCGTTTGAAGCTGCGGCTCAGACTCAGTTGCAGTTTTAGGCTGTGATTGAGGCTCGCTTTAAAACTGGCATTCCCGTTCTACTCCTGTTCTTGCTCCTGCGCTCCTTCATTAATATTCCTATCACCAAAAATGCGTCACTGAAATTTCAATCGCTTCGACTATTCCGGCTACGGCGCTGCCCCTTTCATGTCAAATGACATCCAAGTAAATGGTGGAGTCCACTGCACGAAAAAGTGCAAACAACACTCATCGGATATGCAGTTAGGAAATGCTCGATTTGTTCCATCAATCCCTTAAGCACATAAATTAATATGGAATATAAATTATATTCTCAGGCGATTAGTCGATTGCAATTTGATGCAATGATTTAGGAAATTTACAAGAGAAATGCACATAGAAATCCTAATATACCCGTACTCAAATATGAATACGTAAGGAGCACAGGGCATAGACATGTCAAAGTTTTTATACCGGATGTTACTACATCATTGGCCATTTTTTCCTTTTCGTACTTCTAAAGGGGCGTTTGCGTTTTTTAAGCCATGCCCAAAAAGGATTTTTGTATACCCTAAACCCATTAAAAATGAGAAAAGGGGTGCACGAAACTTGTGCAACAGAATGAAGCAGGCAACATAGACTTTCGCCATACGCAAATCAAATTTATTTAATTTTATCTTATTAAATAAATGTAAGAATTTCCTCGATGTCGGATAGCCAAAATTAATTTTCAAATTGAACAAATTACTATCAGAAAGTATACAAAAGTGGAACAGATGGGTTCAGGGTATATCCAAGTCGAGTTCTCTTGACCAGAGCCTGCTAGCTTCTTTTTGTTTTTGTTAACTGTCGGCGACTGGTGTCTAGTTGGTGCTGCCTAGTTGATGATGGCTGATTGCTGGCTCCTGGACCGGAATCTAAAGTGGGCAGCAGTAGGTTGCTAATCAGTAAAGCTTCCGTTGGGTGGACCGTGATTCAAAGCTGCGCGATATCTGTCAACAGGCAGACTTATAAATATGCATGAAGATGCAAAAATAAATGCTGAACAAGTTCTAACAGTGTCCAACACAGGAATGGGTGTCAATGCAAATGGGTGACATGGTGGCAACGAACAGGCTGTGAAATTGCACTCAAGCGATGTTTCACAGAACAAACTCGTCTGTCTAGCATTTGTTTTCATTTCAACATTTTTTCTGGCACTACATCAATTTTTTTCTTGAAATAAGGGAAAACAACCGAATCGAGGCAATATAAACGTGAATTTAACACAGCTAACACCAAATAGCCAGATATATTGGCTGCGCCAAATTGGGAGTTATACACGATACGATACCCGATCACCCCAAAATGAGGATGTTGCGTCAATCTCAATTTAGAGTCCCCATTAAGGGCTTACAGCTGAAGCGCATCCTGACTGCCAGTGAGTAACATAATGCCACATGTGTCATCAAAACCTCCATAATATATATACATATATAATATATGTCTATATATAATCCTGTAATCAATATGTCATATATAAATAAATTGATCTCTTAGATCCAATGCAGATGATTGCTAACATTGAGCCGGTCAAAAAGGAGCAGCTGTTTAAGATGCAATCGGTGGCAGTTCAGTTGGAACCAGAACCGAAGCTGCGCCAGATAAACCGCAACAATAACAATTTGAATCTTCGTATGGGCATGGGGCAGGCAACCAGTTTCGCCCGCGTTCCGTTCGACCGTTCGAGCATTGAGCAGAAGTTGCCACAACCACAGCCAAAGCCGCAGAAGCAACCGCTGCCAGCAGTGCAGACGCCGAAGATCAATTACAATCCACTACGGCGTCGCAGCAACGTTGATCCGGCACGTGTCCAGTACATCAAGGATCGGTTCAAGGCCGTCGATATGGAGACACTCGCCAACAACAACAAGATGCCGCAGAAGAAGTTTGTCTCGCGCACCACGCTGCACTCGGGTCGTTTGGACAAGATCCATTAGATGACTCCTGCGATTTGCGATGTTTGCAAATCTTCGTTTTAAGTTGGCTTCAATTAATATATTCGCTCAAGCAAAATGCAATGAAATGTTTTTTATTTTTTTATTTTTCATATATCGCCCCTCTCTGTGGGAGAGAACAGCGTCATTGCGAGACAGCGCCATTGTCAACCGGGATTGGGGAATGAAGCGCAAGCCATCCATAATCCGCCATGTAACGGATGCAAGTGCAGCAGTTGCAACGGGAATAGCAGCGAACTCACGCTCAAAAGAAAGGTAGCGATGCAACGAGCAACTCCGGATAAAGTGGGTGCCTGGAGTAGTCCTTGAGACAAGTAGTAAGCGCCTGCTAAGAGGCTGCTGCAATTCAACTGCTGTTAAGCACTTGGTTTTCAATGTAACAGATTGAGGCATGCCACTTAAAGAAGCTAACAGAGTTTTCCTTTATCGCGATTGCATTTCAAAGATTTGATTTGTGAAGCAAGATTATTTTGCAACTGCAGCTTGAAGGGTCCAGTCCTACTGGTCTGCGATAAATAATCTAGATTTCACGTAATCATATTGATAATAAACAAATAAATAAAATAAATAAACTAAAAGCTAAATTAAAGCAATAATTGTTTGTATTAATTAAATAAAATAATAATAAAATAATATAAATTTATAATCTATATCTAAGTACTAAAATCTACCCTTTAATTCCAGTGCTTATTATTGAGTGTATTTCGTGGTTTGTGTTTTTCCATTTTCTTTTTATTGGTCCATGTTAAGGCTCCAACCAATAATCCTTATGTGCCCCCGTTCTGCCGTTCTGCCGTCCTGTTCCTATGTCTGTTGTCTGATGCGTCTGTTGTGTCGAGTCCATTCAGCTGATTCAAGTAAGTGTTTCGCTTTCAGCTCCGTTTGATGTGCACAAGTAGCTGCAGCTTTCAGCTGCTTTCTTTTGGCTGAGCTCGTAAAATCGGAATCCACAGTTCGACTGTTCGATGCGGATCCTTATGGCTAACACAATTGGTCCGGGTAGCTGGGGTGGGAGGGGCGTTGTCGTGAATGGCTACGCATACAAATCACACTAAACCAAATACGTCAAGGCAGCAGCTTGACAACAACTGGAAGGAGCGGAGGCATTGGCTTTCCCTTGAGTGCGCCCAACAGCAGCCGGCTCAATATCACAAAAAGTACCCGTAAAAAATCACATGGCAGAGTGAACTGAATCGGTGCAAGCTAAATAACACAGAACAAAAAAAAAAACCAGCAGCAGTAACAAAAACTGCTCAACAAAAGCTGACTGACTACAGAACCAAGTCGGAACGGACGAGGTATCGACATCGACATCGACATTGGCACGCTTGGCGCTGGAGAGGCTGATGCTTGGAGTGGGATGCAGTTGTTTTAGGTGGCTGGGCTTTGACTTTGACTCCAGCCAGTATACATGTATCCTGTTTGTGCAGAGATTTAGCTTTGAGCTATGGATATCGTCGTTCGCTGCTTTGTGTGCTGCCGTCGAAGCTCATCGATTCAGTAGAGGCGGAGCACAAGAATTAAGGCATTTAGCTTGGGACCGCCTCTGCCACTGAAACTGAGTCTCAGTTCAGGTTGACTTTGGGTTTGAGTGTGAGTCTGAGTCAGAGTCTGAGGGGGGGTGGGGCGGACCTCTCGTTTCAAGTGTCGGTGTCGTGCAGCAAGTTTACATGCTATCAGTGCAGCTTTTTGTTGCCGTTTTTTAATTACATCCTTAACGAGGGCGGCATCAAGCATACCCGCCTTTGGCAAACAACAAAACATAAACAAAGAGTCACAAAAACAATACAAAAAAAAAACAAAATAAAAAAGACGAACACAAAAGTTACACAAACACGCAACATGACTGCAAGATACCCATTCGAATAGCTGCACAACTACAACTTGTGCAAATGTCGTATGAAAATCCGAATGAAACTGATTCCTTTCAAGGGAGAACTGTATCATAATTATTTAAGGATTGAAGAACATCCTGTGGCATTCGAAATAATGGGTATGCATAACCAAATCCATTATGACTTGTACAAATGTAATGGTTTGGCTTTGGCCTATGTGCGGCGGCGGTGGCGGCGGCGACGATACCAGACACCGTAGTGTCCTTTGTGCTCACCATCATCCGTATCGGCAACATCGACACCATCACCATTGCCTTCATCGTCCTTGTCATCCTCAGCGCTGACGTGAACCGTGCCTGGCTTGGCGCTCCGCTAGTTTACTGTGAAATTCCAATAAATGCAGTTTAAGTTGAAGCGCTTCGACTCGTCTCGTCTGTGGAGTAAATAGCTGCAGAAGGTGAACCAAAATCTGAACCACCCAAACCCCCAGCTAAGAGTGAGCAACGCAACGTGAAAACAAATCCACTGCAAAAATCGTAGAAAATCGGAAAAATTGGCCACGTAACTGAAAACCTTTGAGCGAGCAAGTGCAAGTAGAAGAAAAGGCATAAGTGCTGGCAGTTCGAGCTGATACACAAAATGACTGCGAGTTCTTGGCCAGATGAACTGCGACTGTGCTCTACGCCATATAAGATATGAGAGATATTAAAGAAGTCACAAATAAATAATAATCAGTTAAACAGTTCTTGAAATAAATCAAATCTTAGCAGCACATTAAATTAATTATCGCATTTAAATCAAGTTTCAATTAAATGATTCTTTTGTAAGTGAAAAACAGAGCAGATGAATTCTATCAGCTGACTGCCATTTATTATTTATTTTAGTTTAGCTTGTATTAGTGCAGATCCTTGTTTTATCGAATATATATCAAATTTGTTGGGCATTCAACAACTCCCACTGGCTGCAAGTGGTTGTGGGCGCGAGAAGGCAGCCCACTTTTTGTCCAGGCCAAGCAGATTGGCAATTGGCACCCGGGTGGCACTCAGGTCAATTGTGCTAGGGTTTGCGATTGCGATGGCGATGGCGATGGCCATGTGCCAGGGAGCAGCCAAGGACATTATCGTCATCATCATCATCATCATCATCATCTGGGACATCATCGTGCTGCGCACAGCAGTTGTCGCATTCGCTGGATCGGCATCCTTTGCATCCTACGCTGCTGCCATTGGTACTTTGGGGATTTTGTGCAGATTTACATGCAAACAATCAAGATATGCCCGGCTTTCACGTGGCCCTGCTGTGGGACCTGAATCTCAGCCCGGACCCGGACCCCTACCCGGATCCCAACACAAACCCACCAGCGACAAAGCCCGAAGCGGGCTGAATCAGACAAGGGGGCGCTTGTTGGCTGGTTGCGAGTATTGTGGCCTGTACGTGTGCCAATACGTCATGTGCGCTTCGCTGACGGCACACACACACCTGATTGGTAACAGTTTGCTGTGTGTTGCAATGCTTAGCGTATGTCGCTGCTCGTTGCATGTCTGCTTGGTTCCCAAATCTGTTCACCTTTGATTTGCCATCGCCTCTGCTCTTGCCACATATAAATGAACCCATTATAAATCGCCAAAAGGGGTATATTATATTATGTCCGTCTCTATAAGCATGCTGATACCTGATAGCAAAAAAGCCAAAATTTTGAGAATACAGCTTTCTATTTACACACAGTGATTCTAAGCTGAGTACGACTGAGTGGATAGGTGAAGACTTTAGTCGAGGGTATCTCACAATCGAGCTCTCCCGACTGGAGCATTCTTACTTGAGCTGTGCTCTTGCTATTTTCAAATGTTTATTTAATAAATATATATACAAATGATCCGCATAGCGCCCTCTGCTCTGGCATCTGTGTTGTACTCACTATTTGGCTGATTTTATTGGCTTATCTCAATTGTTTCTTGTGTTAAATGTTTCGCTTTTGTTTCAGCACATCTAGTTTACTTTTTGTACAAATCTCTTGACACTTTCTCGTTGTCCCACCCTTTCAAACTTTCACTCTCTCTCTCTCTCTCTGTCTTTCTCTCTTTCTCTCTTTTTGTTTGTTATTTTTGCTGTCTTGGCCCTCGCTGGCCTTGTAAATGTTTAAGGCGCGTTAATTATTTAATGCCTGTCACCCAGTGGCTAACACTCGGTGTTAAATGCAAATTGGCATTGTCACTGGGCAGGAGCAGAAAGAGCGACAGCGACAGCGACAGCAGCCAGGACAATAACAAGGATATCAGCGGCAGCACACAGCTTGAAACATGGCACAGTTAACCCAAGTGACACATACAATACGAGTACAGCCAACAGAGCGACATCAGCACAACATCTGTACAACCGACTGGTTAACAAAAAACACGTAACACATCAACAACAACAACAACAACAACAACAATAGCAACAACAACAATAACAACAAGACCATCAACTGGGAGTCAGACAGACCCTGCTCGTATCCCTTTTTTGGCGAAACAGACAAAAAAACAGCCCCCTGGCAACACTCAATCCCAAAAACCCCAACCACAGCCCCAGGCAAACTATACCACAGACTCGGATGCCCCCCACACATAATCATAGCTGCCTTATCTGCGCACCAGGGTTGCAACACATCGCAACTAAGCGCATGAGCCCCACAGGGCTGGACTTGGGCTTAGGGTTGTGGTTTATTTTCTCGCCTTTTGGGCATGGCTTCTGATGCGCAGGTCAACACTTTGATCATCGATCTAAGGGTAGGTCTAAACTATTTTTTTAAACTATTTAAAACTCAATTGTAATTTGAAAATTGATTTCAATTTCAATTTCTTTTCTTAGAGTACAACATTTTTTAAAGAATATCAAACAAAAGACTTGTTTTCAGCGATTTATTTGACTGAGTTAAAAATTCAAATTTTTATAAACAAGCAAATTATGTAATGAGTTTTATTCCAATATATTTTAAGGAAATCAAAGTTAATCAAAGCTAAAATTCGCAGAACTTTTCAGAAAATTTAATCTTAATTAAATAACAAAAAAATCAGCAGAAACTAATATATGTATGTAAATTTAAGAAGTAAGAATGAAATGAAATTTGATATAACTGAAATGACAAACTTGAATATAGCTGTAAGATCGTTAATCGGATTTCAAAGTTAAAGGAACACATATTGTTTGGGCTGGATGAACAGACAAATAGTTGAAAGAGACATTGTGAAAAAGTACGTTTGGAATAGGTGGGCATTTGGGGATTTTGTGGAATTGTCCCGATCCCTTTAATGCAGACAGCAGCTCTGGTCACTTTCTAACCAACAATTGTTGTGGGGCTGACTGTGTGTGTGTGCTTGTGTGTGTTGGGATTGTGTTGGTTAATATTTACGAGTTTGCTGCGCGCATTATCATTAATTAAAGGGATTAGGTGAGCGGAGAAGCTAAACATCAAAACCACAGAACCGCTTTAAGGAAAACACTTCCTACAGAGTCCAAAAAGAAAGAGATGAAAAGCAAAGAAAACCAGGGAAGTGTTCCTGGTATTTTAATTGAGTTGTACGCATGCCAGAGGGTTGCTGATGATGACGCTGCCAACAAAGATGTAGACGTGTGCGTGATTTAAGGCAAATCCCGAAAATTGTGATAATCGACTTTGATGACGACTGTCGCCGACAAGCAGCAAACAGCAAGCAGCGTGCTGCAACATTGCAACATTTGTGCCTCTGCTCTGCTATCTACGAGCTGCGACACTCACAAATGTCGCCTAGTTGCAGCCTTCGGTCTGCTGCTGCTGCTGCTGCTGCTGCTGTTTGCCCGAGTCGGGACAAACAAAAGGAGCCGCTCTGCTGGCCGTAGATAGCTGGGCAGAGATAGTAGCCTGGCCAAAAAATATCCTGTTGTTTTTTCCACATACTCGTCCTTGCATGCGTTGAGATTCGGAGACACTTCATGTGGCAGCCGCCTAGTCGCTTTTATTACACACAATGTCAGCAGCGACTGAGACGACACTTGGGTGCAAACGAGCCGATTATTGCCGCCTGATAATGCTCTAATTGCCCTGCAGCGAAAACCCGTCGGCAGCGATGGGCTCCTACTGTTTGGGCAACGTTCTCGCAACGGGATCATGCTCTTGCCAAATATAAAATACAACTACCATAACCAGACATTTAGATTGAGACTGAGTAGAGCTGCTAAAAGCGAGCTGCTTTGTCCTTTGTCGTTTGTAGCTGTTGGCAGCATGCTGCGTCGTCTTTAGCCTTCTGTCGTCCTGCGTCCTGTGCCCTGCAACTGTTTGTCTGCCAGTGTCCTCTGTCTGTCCATGGATTGTAGGTGTTTTATTTGCCCTTGCTCTCATATGGGGGTGGGAGAGAGCACTTCATTAGTGTCGTACGTCTGCACATGCTTGGATGATTGCCTGCCTGCCTCAATCTCAATCTCTACTTGTGTATGTGACTGTGACTGTGACTGTGACTGCAACAGCAACTGTATCTTTATCTGTACCTCGACTCGTCTAGGTTCTCGTCTTGGTCCTATCACTAACCGCAGTTGGTCACTTTCTTGGAAGCGGGTCGGCATTTCTTATGTCGCAACAACTGCATTTCAATTCATTTCTCATCCTCAATTTGTTGATTTCGAAAAACCCTCAAATGCGGTAAACTCACTTACATTTAGTTGGGCTGTGCAGAGCATATATATATGTGCATATATATATAGATTATTACAGATCAAGTCACTCCTTGTATATATTTTTCATATTTTCATTCACACATGTTAATGATAGTTCCAATGGGACTCGAACGCAAACCTTTGCGGCTTCCATCGAGGTCGGCTCAGGCTGAAGCGAATAATAATATTTATTGAACAGCTGCTGCCTTAGATACCTCGTGAGCTAAAAAGGATATATATTGAGCCCCATTGGGCTGGGTCCAATAAAAACCAATTCGCTCAGTTTTCCCGGCCAAATAGCAGCGAGGGAAAATTGAAAAAGCCAAAACAGCCGCAATGGGAATGGACCTGATACTCGTTTAGGCGAACTGCTTAGAATGGATGGCAGTTGGGTGCAGGAGGGGAGGGGTTTTGGGATGGTTAAATGTCCAACAAGATTTGATTTTTATCGCAAGTATATTTGAATTTTATTGCGTACGAAATTTTCGATACAATCAGTGGTCATAAAAAGCGACTGGAGCCGTGTCCACGTCGCCTGCCAAATGGGCCCCAGTCCAGGCCCCGACTAAGCCGATTCATTCAATTGGCTGGCAGGAACAAGAAGCGAAACAGATGGAAGGACGAAGGGGGGCTAAACAGATGAAATTGCAGATGGACAACGAGGACTTCTGGCCCGGGCAGTCGATAAGGCGGCGACGTGGACATTTCTTTGGCCACGTTGGCGTCATTTTCCACGCAATAAAATAAACATTCAAAACGAAATCAAACTAAACGCAGCATGTTGGTCTGAATTCGTATTCGGTCTCTCTCTCTCTCTCTGTGTGTGTGTGTGTGTAACACACTTGGAAAAGAATATGACCAAGTAGTTAAAATATACCCACACTCTCGTCAACTTTTTCTAAATTAAGGTTAAAGCAATTAATGGCATTCAAAATGTTTTTCAAATTATTAGAAATATGTTTATTTCGATTTAGTTGTAAAGTTTATCTACAAAGAGAGTAGAATCAATGGCACATTTTATTTTTCTGAGTGCATATAAAAACGAACTTGGATCTGGCCTCCGCTCTTTGAGGCCCTCGGGTGCCATTCATCAATGTAACACATTTAATTTTATGCTCATTTTTATTTGATTTTGCATTTTGTTTGGCCCATCGCTGGTCAGCATCAGAGGCCGCAAAGGCACAAGAGCTCGAAGTGCCCAGCCGAATCCCTTGGCCAACTAATAGTTTGGGTAAACAAGAATCGCTGAACTGGACTCAACTGGATGAAGGGGTTGCTTGCCATGCTTTGTTAGCTTTGCGAGCCTGATTTAATAAGCCGAACATCTCAATCGTCTTTCGATTTCTATTATCTCTCTCCGGCGAGTCCTGCAAGCGGACATATGTCCTGGTGTCTATGTATGTGGGTCTGTTTAGGCACAACAAATGCGTTCTTATTGCGACTTAAATGCAATGTGACAACTTCAATGGACGCCACCCACGCTGCGGCTAAGGGCCCTAAAGTGCCCTGGCCACAATGGATATATGTATGGGGTAGGAGTAGGGGTAGGGGTAGGGGTAGGGGTAGGGGTTATAGTTGTTAGTTCTGAGTTGGGGTCTGCTTTTGGGTTTATATTTAAGTTAATGTTTGGCAGTGGCAACGGCAGCAGTGGCAGATAATCGTAAAACGACTGAAAGAGCCTTAGACAATAAGAAAACAGGAACAGGAAACGACAATGGCGTAAGGTCCTTTTGCTATGTGTTCTCCTTGCGTCTGTGTGTGTGTGTGTGTGTGTGTGTGTGTGTGTATGTGTGTATGGTGACATCATTGCCTTTTATAATTTTGGGTTAAGGAGCACAACAATTACCAGCGGGCCAAGTAGGCTACAATGCCATACAGTTCTTCTTGTTTTGGCCACAGCTCTTGATTGCTTCATTTGAGCAGCAGGAGCGGCAGCATATCCTGCGTGTCCTGCGTTTCCATGCATCTGTGAGTTATAGACGAAGTCACAATGTGGTCTTTGACTTGCTGCAGATTCAAGTTGATTTATATTGCGGATGCGCCTGGCACTTTGCAGCCGCCGTTTGACTTGGCTCATATTATGGCTTTTTATTATTTTGGCAGACATCAGATCAGTTGCTGCTACCAAGTCCAGCTGCCTGGCCCAAAACTAGAGCCAGCTCCACTTCAATTATAAATCATCGAATAGATGAGAAAGTCAGCCAGTCTGCTCAAGGGGTTGCGCAATTCATTTTCAAACTGCACTGCGGTCCGTGACGTCCCGAAATTTGTTTCATATGAAATCCTTTGATTTTTATGTGTGTGCTCATAAAAAAATAAACAGGAGAAAGGCAAAAAACGGGGGCAAATCAAAGAATTAAAGCGATAAAAATGGTTAAAATTACTACCCCAACCAATGCCTCTCTCACTCTTTCGCTCTCTGCCTCTCACTCTCACTCACTCAAATGCAGTCAAGAAAATTGCCATTAGACATGCCGAATTTATGATTCCTGTTTTGATTTTTCCTCTTTTTTAGTTGTTGTTGCTGCGCTGAGCCCGAACCCAGTTGAGGCAATCACCCAACCACCCACCCATTTGTGCCTCTTTATTTTTGGTAACCCTTCTCCAAGCTGTTGTTGTTGCTGCTGCTGCTGCTGCTGCTGCTGCTCACAAGCTCATAAATTGTATAAATTGTTGGGCTATTATTTCTCGTTGCTGTCAGCGCAATATTGCGGAGAGGCAAGTGTCACAGACGGCCAATTCTCAGCAACTAGAGAGATAAAGACAGCGATAGAGATGGATATAGAGAGGGTTTGGAAATACATACAAAAAATATATAAACATATATATATATATGTGTATATACATATGTGCATGGTCAGACATGTATTACATATCGTTTGTCATCTTTTTATTACGAGTTCCTTTTTTTTTTTGGGAATTTTCCTCCTTTTTTTTGGCAATTGACTTTGCAGCCTTGACTTGCGCCAAATGACATAATTAAGCCGCTGGTCAGGTAGTCGATGTCGGTTAGGGTTAGGGTTAGGGTTATGTTTTGGTTTTGGCTTTGGTTTGTGTTTAGGCTTAGGGTTATACCCTAACCCTAGCCCTAACCCTGCCATGTGCCATAAAATATATAATTCGCGTGAATTCGCGTCTGCGAACAAATCCTTTTTTCTCATCACTCTTTTTTTTTATAAATATATATATGTTTTTTTGGACATTAAATTACAGTTGTTTTTGTGCTCTTTTCGACGAATTTTTTGCCGTTTTTTATTGTGTTTTTTTCGGCAATCGTTTTGTTAATGTTTAGTGCGCTGTTTGCACGGTTAGAAAGTCAATTGCTTTATAAGGCAACCCCCTGTTAGAGTGTTCCGCCTGAGGCCCGACTCACTACAGGCTGGAAAGGAATAACTTTGCTGGGAGCTGTCGAGATTTAGGCAATCAGATCTAGTAAAACATAAGGAACTATAATTCAGTTCAGAGGAAGTTGAACCAATCTCTGCAGGTGAATCCAACAATCGCAAGAGCTTATTTGGCTTACGGGTTGTAGCTGCATCCACTGTTTGCAGCACCTCAATTGCCCCAAAGCTGCCACATGAACTGGAAATGGAAAGGGATTCGATTGTAAATTCGTTTGGCCTTTTGTAGAGTTTCTGGTTAAGAAGACACAGCGCATAACAATTACGTTATAGCCAAAAGCAGGCGACACTCCGCAATTCGGTTCCTATTCAAGGGAACGAAAACCCGGCCGCAACTTCCCGGTAATTACATAGTAGATAGACTTGTGTGTCTTCCAGCCCAAGGCCACTTGATGTCCTTTTGTCCAATCGTCCATTTATGGCCGGGACCGAGTGTGTGTGCGCTGAGGTTTTGCGGGTTGCATAGAGTTGAATCATCTTCTGGGTAATAAGAAACTACCTGCAATTGTTGCTGGCCATTGCGTCAGGTCACAGGCAACTTTATGCAATGGTCTTCGGAGTCAAGGACACAATTAGGAGGCGACCAAATCACAGACACAGACACAGACTCAGCAACTACCTGACACGCTTCCAACACGCGGCAAAACTCTTTTCTTTTTTATCGCATTTCTTTTTTCTTTTTGGCATATGCACAATATACACCTCACTCCTTCTGCCGTTTCGTGTGAAAAAGGATTCGAGAAAAGGATAAGGATAAGGATATATGTATATGTATATGTATATGTTTCGCATTTGGCCAGTCAAGCAGCCGTTTAGCAGCAATAGAAACGAATATTTCGAAACTGCAATTGAAATGCACCCGAAGGCAGGCACTCAATTCTCAGTCATTTAGCCGTTTATTTGGCCGTTTATTTAGCCGTTTACTTTTATTTTTATGACTACAGCCAACTGGACTGCTTTGTTAATGCCTTTTCCCTCTCCTCCTCTCCTCTTCTCTCCACGTTTCTTGTTTGCTCACACACGAGAGTATTTTGCAACGTTTATTCTCCAACAATTATAGTTCAATAAATTTGGGCAATCACCCAAAAGAGAAAATCGAAAACGACTCTTTTGATGGTTCAATTAAACGTAGTTTTCCCCATACGAAGTGCTCGAGTAGAAAAAAGTCAATTGCAGCCAGAGATAGAGATAAAAATATTCGCAATTCCGTATTTCACATTTTCTACTTGCGATTCGGACACTTAAGATTCTAATCATTTATTTTTATTTTTTCATATTTTTGCATTGGCACTCGTTGTAATTACTTAATTCAGTGATTTTAAAGAGCTGTGGCAAATGCAACCAATATGTTGCACTTATGAAATTTGATGTAGATTTAAATGCGCATGTGATTAAAGGATAAGATATTATATTAATATATGTATATTAATAATAAGAGACAAGATTGGGTTAGATTTGAAGACTCTTAGCTAACAAGGCCGACTGACTTAGGCCAACTGATTTGGCAACTTTTAGCCAGTGGCAAATATTGAACAGGACTAGAATAAGTGTTCCGGAGATTCTACTTCATCCTCCACAGAAATCAGCGTATCGAACTTACTAACTACTGTAGAAAATGCCAAAACTGTCGATGA
Source organism: Drosophila kokeensis (assembly GCA_035042145.1). NCBI lineage: Eukaryota > Metazoa > Arthropoda > Insecta > Diptera > Drosophilidae > Drosophila > Drosophila kokeensis. The sequence goes on from JAWNLT010000194.1 coordinate 55,916, forward strand.
GTTCGCTTTGGAACTAGGTAAATGAGTAACACACATCGGAAGCTGACTAATCCACTATCAGACGCGAACAATGAATGGAATGAAAGTTTCTATTTCAAATCAAATTCTAAAATTTCATAAGTTAATCTGCGCTGTTGCGGGCATGCCTGGCTATGGCTATGGCTATAAGGGAATGGGCCAGACAAATGGTGGCTCATTGATTAGCCTGCCGGGCAGTCAATATGACGCTGGGATCTGGATCTGGGCATGCTGATGTGGCTGTGGCTGATACTTTTTGGGGGTTGGCTTCTGATTTTTAGCTTGCCGAATCACTCTGCCAAGGGCTGCCCATTGACTGATTTCAACAATTTGTTCGTTGTTGGTTCTTGATTTTGCGTATCAAATGCGCCAAAACCAGGGCTTATTCAATTCGTCGCTAGACTTGTGACTCTATAGTGTATTAAATATTATTATAATATATATATAAATATTATTATATATAATAAATATATATGTATATCTATATATATTGCATTTAAAAAATCAAACTTTTCAGCAAGAATTATGAAAATTATTTAAAGAACTCAAATAAAATGAAATACAAGACTTACTTGATCAGTGACTGGACATCAATTATCATCTGCACAATCAGCTTTATTTTTAAATATTATTATTCTATATATATACATATATTTATTTATTTTTAAATGAAGGTAGTGTATCTTAAATGCTGTTTGCTGTTTTTTTTACTATATTTATACATATATTTTTTTTTTTAATAAGACACAGCAATTTGGGCATTGCTTAAACCGCTCCCCACAGTTCGCCGTTTATTGTTGAATTGGTTTTTTTTTGCTGCTTTATTTTTACATTTTTTTTTAACAATGGACCAAAACGGAAGTGACTGTTGAACAAATTTTTGTTTGTTATGTTGTGCATTTATTTAGATGTGTTTTGTTTAATTTTCAGGTTAGTGTTAGGGGAAAACTGCATAAGGAGCAGACAGGAGCAGACTGATCTATCGTAGCGCAATTGTGCATGCCTGACCAGGTTGATGAGTGACCACCACTCACCACTTGGCTCCCACACATTGACAGAGACACAGTGAGATAGAGAGAGAGAGAGAGAGAGCGAGACAACACAGAGGCAGAGCAACCACAGACCAAGCCACACGGTGGTCAATTAAGCCGTTAATATGCAACTGACGAACCGGTTATGATAGCCTCATGGCCACAGAGTCTGGATCGGATTCTGAATCGGAGGCGATGTCTGTCTCTCTGTTTGTCTGTCTGTCTGTCTGTCTGTCTGTCTGTCTGTCTGTGGCTGTGACCGTGACTGTTGGCCGTGTTCCCTGCGGCTATTTGTTTAGCTCCAATATGCCCAATGGGACCCCCCAGCGGGGTGTGGATCAGCTTTGGTCTCTGCTCGCCACTTGGTGCGAGCAGTTTATTGAAACATTTTTCATCATTTCTTAACCAAGTCCATGATACGAGTGTGGTGCAAAGGACAATGGTTGGATTTAGTGGAACACTTCGAGTTCATAAATCATGTCACAAGCTGTGGTCGTCGCTTAGTTTGGTTTTTCGTTGCGATTGGTGCCAGTTCGTCTGGGGCTGTAGGGAAAAAAAGTGAAATCAAAACTATTATTGGAGTTTTTTTTTACTCTTTTTGATTTTCGATTTCTTTTCTGTTTTTTTTTTTCTTTTTTTTTGTTTGCTTTGTGCGGTTTGTTGAAGTCGAAGGTCCTAACGTCTCTCAATGACAAATAAAAACATCAAATCATTCATAACACTTGTTTGGCTGTGGCATTGATTGAGCCAGAAACACACCCCATGATCCTGACCAGAAACCCGAGTAGAACCAGAACCAGAACCAGAATCAGAATCAGAACACAGCCGCAATCGCAATCAAAGAAAAGATACCTGGCCACCATTTCCCTTGCATTGTTCCCCGTTCTGTTCGATTATGGACAAGTTCCCAACCTGTTCGACAGCTTCACTTTCATTCATGCTCTCGAGCAGGGAAAATCTTTTTGGTGCCCAGCGATTTATTGTTTGTGTATAAATTGGTTTATGAAAACATTACCCGACTGCTGTTCGCCTGAATTCCTTTTTATGGCTCTCGCTCATTGTGCGATGAGATTGATTAATGCTTCGCTCCAACGACTTCTTCCTCTGGCTCTTTATATTAAATACTCATAGTTGACTCTGCTGATCAGCTCTGGGCGACTCCCTAACTTTGTGTTTGTTTGTTTATGTGGCTTGTTTGGATGCGCATTTTTTTCCATTCTTCCTTTCTTTTGTGTGTGTGTGTATTCTAGTGTTGAAGGTGGTATTCCCATATATTTATATATATGAATGCATAGTTGTTGCTGTTATTGTCTTCATTTTCACGGTAAGTATTTAATAAACCCATCAATGGGTCAATTAGCAGGCGTAGCCTGCAGAGATTGAGCTAACAAGCAGCATGACTCGTATAACCAATTTTTGACAGGAAGTCCATAAAAATGGATGCTTAATGCACATGTTAAGCTCAAGCTGTCAGGCGATTAGCAACTAACGCATCTAAGTTAACTAACTTGTTTGCCGAAGCATCCTCAAATAATCCATTTACAAAGTATTCCAAATAATCATATTCGTTGGCAACACTTCAAGTCAATTTCAATTAAACACTGATATATTTATGTAAGCATTCTAAATGTACTTCCTTCCCCATTTGTATTCTCATGCTCTGTTATGCGGATAATTTGCAGCTTGTGAATCGAATGACCTGCAATCGATATACTTTTAACCTTTAATTAACAGCATGCTTGACCCATGTTATACACCGTTTCATTCCATCCCCCGAACTTGGCCCAATTCCCCCTGCCTCTCACTTAGCCACACTTGGGTTTTTTCATGATGTTGATAATTCTTTTTTCTTTTTTTTATTATTTTTGATTGCAAACTCGGCTTTAGGGCAATTAAAATTTCACGCTTTAGAAACACACACAGGCGCACTTGTTGTGTGTGTGTGTGTATGTGTGTGTGTGTTCTTTGTGTCTGTGTCAATCAAGAAATTTATGTGCAAATTATCGCGGCAGCTATGACAACCTCAGGTGGTGTTCGAGGTGGTTGCTTTACTCTTGGTGGTGCCTCCCGAACCAAACTCGGTTTCAGTTACTGTAATTGTTGCCTTGTTGTTCTTGTTGTAGTTGCCTGTTATTGTTGCTGTTGTTGTTGCACTTGCTTAAACGCATTCGCCACGCCTGGGATATGCGAACAACAATATAAATGATACAGAATCGCTGACAGAATTTCCACCGAGGGTTGTCTCAACATCCATTGGAGTTCTTTGCTGTTGCTGCTAACACCCCAACCCAAAAACCCATTGCACCACACCACACCGCACCACATGACACACCACCCGCTCTCCTACCCCCTCTCCCTCTCTCTGCCCAGGCGGCCTCAAGCTCGGTGATAACGCGAAATAATTGCGTGACAACCATGTTGCGATAATTTTCAATTAAACGGCGTTTTCTTTTTTCCTTGTTGTCGAAATAAAACGCACACACACACACACACACACATGCACACACTCTGGCAAAAAAAAGGAAAAAGTTAAGGCCAAGAAGAATAGAAGCCAAACTGCAAAATGAGCCAAACGGGGAGAAAGAGAGCCAGCGTGAAATTTCATATTAAAATCAACTTATTTTCTGCTTTCATTTATTCATGCTCAGTTGCTGTTGTGTTGCTACCAAACACACACACTAACACACACACACACACACGCACACACGCACACTAACACACTCACATTCGCAGTGATAAAAAGCAATTGTAACAATTTGCTCTTGTTTCGTGTTTCAACTCTGTAGACAGCGACGCCGGCGTCGACGCCTACGTTGACGTTGATGTGGACGTCTCTGCCGCCGTCAGCAAAGTGTCACACTTGTGCGTCATTAACGCCGCCAGCCGGTTCCAGCTGGTGGGTGGGCTGCTTGAGGGTGGTTGGCTGAGCTTGTTCATTTGCCACTGCTTCTTCTTTTTCTGGTGTGGGGGGGGGAGTGGGGACATGGCATGGCGGCCATGTGGTTGCCGCCTTTTGGGGGTTGCTGCTGTGGTTGGCAGCGACATTGCCAACCATTTTTCTGCGGCCAAAAGACAACAACAGCAACAACATTAGACAAAACGACAACAACAAAAGCGAAGCGCATTTTAATTTGATTTGCGCGCTTTGCAATTTAACAATAATATTGTCATCAGTCTAAAGGTTGAAGGTTGAGATTGGGTTTGGGTTTGGGCTTGGGATTGGGAATGGGATTGGGATTGGGGTTGGGCTGAGGGTAGCGTAGCCGATGCCCATTTAATTGTCTTGCAACGAACCACGTGCTGCCCACATTCCAACTCAAGCAACTCATCAGGAAAGCAACCAAACAGAGTCTTGGCAAACTTGGCAAACAAACAAACAAGTGAAATATTTTGGTAAGCAGACAGTAACGCCTATATGGATCAATATATAGATCCAATACAAGCACAGGTATAACAACTCAGTAATCGACTCTATTAAGTATAGATATGTATGTACTATATAGAGATTTATATAAATTGCTGCTTGAACTCAATCTCGCCCAGATATCTTAAAAAGAAGTTATTGAAATGATTGCTTGTCTGTCAATCTAAGCACAAATAATCCGATAGTATATATAGCTATCGTGGGGTATCTGGCTAGTCAATCAGAATCACGTTTGACATCTGCGACATCGTTGACTTCAGGAACTGATCACTTTGAAGAACAATGCATGCATTCAAACTGCTCGAATATGTTCCGCAATTTGGCGCCCAATCCGAAATAGCGGCAAGCTGGCAAAGTGGCAAAGTGACGACAGATTACACAGGCCTGTCAAAGTGGCTGTCAGCTTGGTCAACGCAACCACATCCGGCAGCAGAGCAAATGCACCATTGACACAACCCACCTGCAGACAATGTCCTGCAAGATAAGCCAGATTTTACTTGGCTAATGCTCTTTTACCGGCAAAAGAAAAATGCGAATTTTTGAAAACTAAATTGATTTTGCGGAGAAGAACACAGCTAGCAGATAATTGCAAGGGATGCAACTAAGAAGGATAATAGAGATGAGACTGAGAATGAGAATTAGGATGGCGACAACGATCCCATTAAGTCACTCAAGGATGACACTTCGACTGATAAATAATTTACAAATATTGTAACATGGAAAACTTGTGAAAAGTTGGTTTGTGTCCTTGCAGGATGTCAGGCGCTGAATCGTGTTGCCTGCTATCATTTATCAAATTCAAATTAAGGCTGCGACTGCATTCGCAATTGTTCGGCAATGAGTCCTGTCATTAACAATGAATCCTGACAAGTGAGTAACAGCGGCAACAACAACACCAAAAATGGTCCACCCCTTTGCGCCTCATTGAGTGACATATGCGTTGTGAATTACGATTATATAACCAGGCTGGCTGCCGTTTGACCTGGCTGCCTTTTTAATGAGTGCAACGTGTTTTTGTTCGCATTTCGATTGTCGACTCGAGCACCCACAGTCTATCCATCCATCCACCCATCCATCCATTCATCCAACTGTCCGTCCGTCATTCGTTCATCTCTGTTTTTGGTTGTTTTCTTCTTTATTAATATTTGCGGTTGTCGATGGTCCCGTTGTTAAGCATCCTGCGAGCAACCCCAGAGCGCTGCGCCGACCATCAACATCAACTTAAGTTCAATTAAAATCCACATCAAACAATAAGCGAGCACGTAGCCGAACCATCAACTACTTCAAAATTGGCACAACAATAACAACAATGCGCGCATACTCATATTCATACTCATACCCACACTCATATTCGTATTTGTATTCGTATTCGTATTCGTATTCATACAGTAATTGCTGGCAGCAGCCAGTGAATGAGTGGGCGAGTGAGTGAGTGAGTGAGTGACTGGCTGGAGTTGGAGTTGGGGTTGGGGTTGGGGTTTGGCTGACTCGCGGCTTTTGTGGGTGGTTGATGCCGCTGCTCGTGCCTGGGCTTAAATCGTTGCCAGATAAATAAGAATGAAGCAAAAAAGCGCACACGTGTCCACCAGGCGACAAACTTGTTGCCCTCCTGCACCGATTCACACGGCGCACTCAAGGCTAAAGGCCAAGGACTAGAGACTAAGGGCTCACGATTCATGGCTCGTCACTCCGTTAAGTTGAAATCGATGTCCTTGTCTTCTTTTCGTCAAGCCACCCATCCACCCATCAACCCATCCATCCATCCGCATGCTGATTAGTCCGCAACACACATCGGGGCGTGCGGTTGTAGGTTATGAATAAATCCCTCGATACGAACACAAGTATGTGGCTAAGCTGTCCAATCAATTCTCGATTTGATCTTCGACATCATCCCAAATGAGGCTTCTTGAAGAGGCCACGCTAAACATTAGCTAAATTTCAAATACTTAAAAAATTAAATTACATTTTCATTGCTAATGTTTTTAATTTGTCATTATAAATAAAGACGGATATTTTCACATATACTAAATATAAATTATTAAATAAATTTCAAATTTAAATACAACTTTAATTTAAAAATCAAAAGGATTATATCTAATATCAAATTCCAACAATATTTACTCTTCCGATGGAATGATCGCAAAGCAGATTTAAAATCAGTTTTAGTTTCAGTTTTATAATAAATTAGAAGAACTAATTTTAACTAGATGTAGCATTATACGAACCAAATAAAATCAAATAATATTTATGAAGCAATTTTTTACTTAGTTTCTACATTTTATTTTTATTTTCACTAAGTTTATTTTTATAATTTGATATCTCATATTTTAATTTTTTTTTAAATTTTATTTCAAATGTGATTTCATATTTTAGAATAAGCATCAGCTTGTAAAGCTGTACATATATGCAGTCCTTCGACAAACAATGGAAACGACCTCGGCTTGGCTAGCTTTGTCCTTGGGGTCGGGAGTCAAGTCCACAGCCATCGGGTGAAGGCGATGGCGAAGGAGATGAGTAAGTTATGCGGGGAATGCCTGTAAGCCAATTAATGCGTCAACTTATTAGTTTGTGCCCACCACTCAGCACCGGACAAAGCAGAAGCAGAAGCAGACGAGGACTCAGACTCCTTCTCCTTTATCACCTCCTGCTCCGAGCCTGATTCTGATTCTGATTCTGATGCTGAAGCTGAAGCTGACTGTGGCACAGCTGTGGCTCATGCCATTCCGCGTGTTTTGTATGTGGGCGAGAATGTTGAAAAGCCCGCTGCCTGGCTTGGAGGCTGAAAGGAAGTGGATGTGGATATGGATGTGGATGTGGATGTGGCTGTGGAAGTCGAGTGAAAGAGAGGAATGCGAGGCAGTGGCTTCATTATTGAAATAATGCCACAATGCCGGGGCAAAGGCGAAACTAACAACCACGCGAACATGGCACACAGAGATCACATCAAAGCGGCCACCACCGGACCAGCTATCGAGAACGGTGGCTGCGTTTTGTGGCCAATGCGGCACCCTCAACAAAAAAACAAAAAACCAAAAAAAAAAAAATAAAGTAAAAATAAAATAAAATAATGCCCAGAAAGGGGGCAGGCAGCAGGCAGCAGGCAGCAGGCAATGCGAAAGCAAAAGCAAAATCGAAAGCCAAATGCGAAATGCTTTCAAGAAGCAGGGGCAACGAAGAGCAGCCGTTCGATTTCTCAGGATGCGGCTCTTGTGTGGGCCCACACAAGAGGACATCGAGGACATCGAGGACATGGAGTGCAATTAATGTTAATGTTGAGATATTTATGATGCAACCCCCTTTGCTACAACCTTGCATTGCCCCTCGCTAGCAGAGGGCTGCTCTGGGCCACCCTTTGCTGCCTTCCTTTCCTTTCGCTGTTGTTATTGTCAGCCCGAATATTTGCGTATGAGCTTCGAGCGTAATTTAAATAACCCTGCGCATCATCAGGCTCAGGCTCAGGCTGAGGCAGAGGCTGAGGCTGCGGCTGAGGCTGCGGCTGCGGCTGAGGCACACATGTTCCGAGTGCTGAGTCCACCCTCGATTGACGTTGGCATGGCCACAAAACAACATTTCAATTTCTGTCAAATAGTTTCGTATTGTCCTCGGCGCTTCGAGGATTTGTCAAATCAGAAACTTATGTTACAGCTGGATTAAAATTATACATGTCACTAAAGCAGCAACTGAGGCAGCGACTGCAGCGAGTGCGGCAGCTGAGGCTGAGTGCTTGTCAGTGCAACGCCCGCTGATAGTCTGCCACTGTTGCTGCCCCTTTCGTCGTCCTGTTGTCGCCGTCGTCGTTGTTGTTGTTGTGCTGATTTAACGCATCAGCGCGCCAAATAAAACTTTCAAATGAACAGCTAAATGCGCGCTAATAGGGGTTCAGATTTCAGCAACTTTAGCCCTCGGCCCAGCGTTGTCGCCGTCTTTACCCCCTGCCACCGCCACTGCCACCGCCACTGCCACTGCCACTGCCCCTGTCATCGTGCAGCGTCCTTTTGTGTAAGTTTTGTAACCAACCCAGGCCAGCAGCCTGGCCTACTCCTTTTTTGTGTGTGTGACGTTCTATTGTCCTGCCACGGATTGATTGTGACATTAAGTAGGATTTATTTATTTATTTACTCCTTTCCTGGCTGCCTTTTTTTTGTTGTTGTAGTTTTTAATTTTAACACAAGATGCAAATTATGTATGTTTTCAGTTTGTTACACTTTCGCTGCGAGCAGAGCTGAATCACGGTTCGGTTCGGTTCGGTTCGGATTGGATTGGATTGGATAAGCTGCGATCAGTTTATGCCCCCTTTCCTTTGGTTTGGTTTGGTTGGGTTTTATGGCATAACCTGTGCGGGTTGTTTGCCGCAGCTTTTATCGCTTGCTATTTGATTTTTGCATTAGGCACCTTTTTCTGCATTTTGCTGTTTTTTAAGATTTTATATAAACATAAAATATGCATACGTTAATGTGGGTTGCGCTATTTCAATTTCAATTTCAATTTCAATTTGAACGCCCAACGGCTTAGTGATTTGGATTTGATTTGATTTGCTAAATCGTTGCAAAGTAACCAGTGTTCACAATCAAGGCATACTCTAACAAAACGTCAAATTAGTCTTTAGAAGAAAATGCTAAGTTAGCCAAAGTGCAAGATTACATAAGCAATTAATTTCTTTTATTTAATTTATATTTTAATTTCAATACAGGAAAAGAGAGCAATGCGGGACAAGGAGTCATAAAGATTTGGAAAGAGGTTACAATTGAATATAAAATATGTTTGATTTCGATTAAGATCTGCCCCTCCGAATCCTGAACCCTAATCCCTGGCAGCTACTCGTAAGCCCCAAATGAATGACACAAACTAGCGCAGCGACCTGTGAAAAGCTGCCCAAAATCTGCAACACACATTTAGGACAAAATAAATGCTAAGCCAAAGAACAAAACATGCTAACCATAAAAAGCAAAACACACAAAGCGGATATATACATATATATAAATATATATACCTGTATGTGTACGATATATATATATATATATATATATGTATATGTAGAAAAAATGTTATGCGAAATAACGTAGCAGGAAAATGGAAAAACGCCATAGTTCATTTTTTTTTTATTTTTGTGTCAATTCATGGTTTAGTGATTCAATTATTTTTGTGCGCAATTTAGATTTATTGAGTTTGCAGTCGATTGTTGTTGTAGCACTTTCGGTTGTTGATATTCTAGTTGTTGTTGTTGTTGTTGCTGCTGTCGTTGTTGTCGTTGTTGTCGTCGATGGTGCAGAGATTTGCAACAACAAACTGCATAATCAATACTGAATACCAAAATGCGAACGTGTTGTGAAGTTTGCCATTTGACAGAAAAGTAAATAAAAATGCAACGGTCGCTGTGAAGCTGCATGCTAGCTTTAGGCGGCCCCTGGGCCATGGGGCATGCAGCATGCGGCATGCGGCATGCGGCATACGGCATACGGCATACGGCATGGAGTACGAGTAACGAGCAGCGAGTATAGCCGCTAAAAGCTTAACGCTCCACAACAACATCGATGTCGACGTCGACATGCGCTCGTGTGTCACGTGACGCATGCAATTCGCATCCGTTTCCGGTTAAGCACTGTACACAGTGCGGCAAGAGTTAAGGTGAGGGTGGCTGTGGGTTGATGGGTTGATGGGTTGGTGGTCGAACGTTTGTTGGAGGTATTGTAGAAAATCGCACGCCTGCCAACCGGGCTTAAAAATCATTTTAAAACCATAAAAATAAACTCACGTGTCTACTATAAAATAAATAAATAGCAACATAAAAGGCAAAACTTTTGCAAGTTTATTTCTGTCTATTTGTGTTTTGCTTTGTTCTGTTTTGTTTCGTTTCGTTTCTATTTTGATTTTTGTTTAAGCTTCACACATTTTTGTTTGAAAATCCTTTCCCTCAACACGTACTGCATATGAGTGTGAGTGTGTGTGTGTGTGTGTGTGTGTGTGTGTGTGCTTACGAGCGCTTAGGCACAAAATGCAATTTAGAATATTTGCAATTCCCTTTGGCAACAACAAATCTGCCACCGGCTTCCGCTTCTCACGTGCATTTTATGCACAGCCTCCATTTATATCAAATTCCCAAAAACTAAAAAAAAATCACAACAAAAAATACAACTCAAAACTTTGACAACAATCTGACAAGCGATGATATAACAAAGTTGTTAAACTATTGCACGATTTCATTGTGCGACAATGTGAGCCAAATTGAGACATTTCAACATTTATTTACTGCAGTTCAAGAACTTAAATCAAACATTTATTTGCATATTTATTTACTAAATATTAACAATTGACATAACTTATTAGCATAACTAGTAATATTAATAGACAGCTAAGCAAAATATGAATAATTGCGTGTCTGTACTGTAGTTAAAGGTAAAGCGGGAGTTGTAATGGAAGAGGATGATTTAATTTAGATGTTACATAAAAATTATTAAAATATTAAGACACAAATTTTTTATTTACAAAATAATTCAAAAATGCAAGTAACAATATTTATTTTGAAGCATTTATTTTCATTTCATTAGGTTTAATTGCTTAGACAATCTTTAAGAATGCTTAGCATCTGAATTATAAAAGTTTTATTTGTATTTTTTGTTGTATCCGTTTCAATATATTTAGCTTATCCTTATGTGGAATAAACATTTTATCACAAGCATATAATTATTGTTGAAATATTTCTCGTACTATCACATTTCGAGAAATACCCTTAACGAGTGCAGAAGCATCCCATAAACTCATTTTAATCCTTCACACTCCATTTTCGGAGCACAAACGTACCCCGTTTGTGTCTTGTTATCCTTGCTCGCTGCTCGCTGCTCGCTGCTCGCTGCTCACTCCTAACCAATTTAACTGACCTTTTATTATTATATATTTTTTGTTGTGCATCGTTCAGATTTCATTATACGTAGTGCTTAATTTTTCAGTACAACATCAACACCCTGTACGACAACTTGTGAACATGACAAAGCAATTGAGCAGGACCAACAATGGTTGCAGCTGAGGGTTGGATTCCTTAATGTTGCCGGGGTGTGCGCATTGATTATTAGATGTTTGAAGTGAAGCCAATGCCACCACGAACCCTTTTCCTTTTTTCATATAGAACTGATTTGGTGCCGTTGTCCGCCTTTGACTCATAATTCGGACTGTGTGCGTCAAATTTATTGAAGTTAATATTTGTCGCAACCGAAGTGGGAAGTGGGAAGTGGGAAGAGGAAGGAGGCAATATTCGCACAGGGCGTGAATCAAAAATTGCAACAGCAAAATCACATAATGATGTTGGCAAAAAATTTAAGGAATATTATATATACATAAATACACTATCTCTCTCTCTCTCTCTCTGTCTCTTTCACTGTGTCGCTCCCCTTTCCAGTTATAGCTGGTGAATTTTGAGCGAGCATAAATCATGTAACATATTGCATTATCATTCAGCTAGGACAACGTGCAACAACGCAACGACTGCGGACTGCGGACTGCTGACAAGGCGGCCCGTGATTTGTCCTGACTGCTAATGGGCATGGTAATCGGAGTGCGACTGAAAGTCGGAACGGAAACAGTGATGGCAACAGTTCCTGTAACGGGTTGGCCAAAAAAAAAAAAAACTACAAAATGGGAAAAAGCAATGCGAGAAATGTTAAAGAAAAGAAAGCAAACTTTTCGGGAAATGGTAAATAGAAATTGGGTTGGCAATTGATTCATTTGCGAGGACAATGGGTATGCATCTCAAGGTCGCATCAACCTTTCGACGCATTTGCATAAAGGATTTCGTAGAAGGCATGTCCGCAACATTGCGTCTTTGCAGCACATTTTATGATGCCTCATCGCCTGGTTTTATGATGCAATCCGAAAACTAGAGCATTTCACAAGTCGCATCTCGCATTTCACATTTTTCCCAATTTCACATTTCACCCGCTGCGGCGATCGCTTTCGCCGGAACTGCCACACGGCATAGGGTGTAAGGTAAACGGTATCGGGTGAGTTGGGTGTAGGGTAGAGGAATACGGTAACTGGGCATTATATAAAGTTGCGTGTGCCCTGCTCTATGCAGCGAGCATAATGAAGAAGCGAGCGAGTTTTATCACTGCCTCTGTCTCATTTTATCTCCCTCTCTCCCTTTGGCCTGCATTGGTTTTAATGACAATTTTTTTTCATTGGAAATTTACCTCCTACCTTAACTCCTCGCAGAGTGTTTACCCTTATATCCTTTGGCCTTTGTCCAGCCACCTTCAACTCGCCAAGTTGTCGTGTCTATGCAAATATGCAAGCCATTGCTCGATATTGGTTATTAGGCCTTGTTGCCGGCCCATGTCCAGGCCCATTCTCATTCCCATTCCCATTCGCATTCACATTTGCGGGTCGCGACCTCGATGTCCTTTTGTGGCAATGTTATACAAATATGCGTCAATCGGTTGCCTCGTTGCAATCTATTGACATGTTGCCCCGTCGCGGTTGCCTTTGCCTCATTTGTTCCTACGTCTTTTGTGCAGCATCGTAAATCTTATGTGGCTAGCTGGCCATCGTTCAGCAGTGCCTCAACTATCTGCTATCTGCTTCTCAGAAATCTGCTAATCAATTTGTCAACTACATTTTCACTTATGCCATTTGTTGTACTTTCCAAATTGATAAATAACTTGTGAAACATTTCCAAATGCGTCAGCAAAACACAACTTTGACAAATTGACAACTCGTACAGCTAAAAAAAAACGCAAAACGCAAAACAGGACTAATCAGGAAAAACGCTTGTCACCTTCAACGCATAAGACATACAAACATTAGGAACGCCCATTTAGCCATAAAAGGGTTTCAATTTGGACCATTTGGATGTGACCCATGTTGGTTACGGCGGCGGCTGTTAATCTCTTAATTTATCAATTGAGGCTCAAAGTAGAGAAGAGAAGAGTGCTTGTATTTTGGACTCGGATGCGGACTCGGATTTGGATTCGGTTTCAATTTCAATTTCAGTTGCAAATGAATTTCCATAAATGCGCGACGAAAAAGGCACCACAAAAAACTGTTGGCCAGGAGGATGGTTAGGGGTAAGGGGTAAGGGGGCGACTTGGGGTTGCAAATAAAAGGGTTCGACAAAAGTTATGTTTACATAATTAATTAAACAACACAAAGCCGACAAACGGAGACGGCGAAGGTAACACATGTGCAGTCCCCGCCTGAATCGCTGGATAAGCGCACTGCAATATAATTCATATAATTTCACACACACACACACATGGACAAAGAGGACTCTCGGCAAGGGTTGCACAATGCACAGACACAGAAGCAGCAGCAGCAGCAGCACAGGCAGAAGCAGAAGGACATCCTCAATTCCACAGTTGCGCCTGCTATGGAAAGTTGCGTCGCATCGCCGCATCATTTACTTTGCTTGATAATAAACTCATAAAAAGCCAACCGAATGGGAACATTAAAACAAAACTAAAATGTCATCTCACCCTTGGAACGAGGCCGCCGCATAATGGGGCAACAAAAGGCGCGACAAAGACACGAATCCTTCCCAGACCAGGAAAAGGGTTACGTGCTCGCCTCGAGAGTTGCGTTCTCATCTGTGCTACGAATGCTCATAAACTATTTGTCACACACACACACACATCGAAAGTGGGCGGTGGGCGTTCACATTTGTCATTACGATTTGCCAGGGACAGAGTATAGAAGGGAACGGGGCCAGTTGAGCAGAGTTGAGGCCGAGACGGGGACCGGACAAACTGGTTCGCCAAGCTGGAGGCCGCCTAAATGACTTTTTGATTCACTTGCGTTGCCTGAGCGTGTGTGTGTGTGTGTGAGTGTGTGTGTGTGTGTGAGTGTGTGGCGGTAAGGAATCGCTTGGCTGACTATCCCAAAGGAGTTGAGGTTCTCGCCAGTGAAATAAATCGCTGGCAATTGGCGTCGCCATTTTACGGCACTTTTGCTCGCCACTTCCACCTGACAGCCCAGACAAGGTACCCACCCACTGAACAGCAGCGCCAACCACTCCCCCCCCACCCACTCTACCTGTTCCTAGTAAGCAGGTGTGAAATTGGCGCAATTTTCGAGCGCAAGGTTCGAGGAACAGGAATATTAGACTATACCCGATATTAACTTGAAGCTCGATTAAACTAAATTATTTAAAAAAATTTGTATGCTTCCCTTTGAAGTTTTGGAGCATAAAACATACAACTAAAATTTGTTTTTTAAGCCCACAGTACTTCAATTAGTTTCAACTTAAGTATTTGTTGGCTTAAGAATAATCAGAATTTGCTAAAATGTTTTTTTCTTAAAAATATCCTAAGCAAGTGACGCAAGGGCCCCATTTGGCTGGGTTTTGTCCAAGCCATTCCTGTTAATATTTATAATAATAATAATATATTTATAATAATATAATAATATAATAATAATAATAATATTTATGTTACTATCATTAAGTCTTTTTTTTCCCATACATATTTCTATTAGTAACAAAAATTGAGTTGGTTTGGGAGCAGTGGATAGAAAACAGAGCTAAGGATGGGAGAACTGTATTTTAATATTATTTAACAGCTCAGCTTAACTAATGCACAAATTTATCCAGTTTAATTAAATTACAAATAATTATTTTATAATTAGAAATCATTTATGAAAATTAATTTTAAAGTACATTTAATATATTATGTAAGTTGAAAGCCATTGACTCAACTTTTCGTCACTCATTAAATTTACCACTCTAATTTGTGTTCACTACTAATAAATATATTTTATAATAATTTTAAATAGAATCAGAGAGAGGGGTATGTAGTGATTTATTTATTCTTAAATATGGGCATTACTGCAATCAATTTCCATCCGCTCTTTCTTTTGGACCAGCTGCCTTCATGCACATATTTTATTTGAATAGATCAAGTCCTAATCTGCAGATCTGGCACTTTCCATAAAGGTGTATTCCATAAATACACCTCCCAATCCCGCATTTCTTAAGTCTTAAGTACTTAGTTGCAAGTTGGTTAATTCATCACACATCTGTCTGCAGCTCCCCTTACTTTCTTGACAAACATCAAGCATCATTCAAAGTTGCAGTTGCATCAGAGAACAATTACCAAAACTGTTTCAGTTTCAGTTTCAGTTTCAATTGCTTAAAATAAGGCACTAATCAATTGATGGCGGCATCTTGCACCCCCTTCCTCCCCTGAGATATACGCCCGATTCTCTTGGCTCCCGTCAAGTAATCACTTAATGCCACACACAAACACTATCGAGCCTGGTCACCCGCCCCCCTCTCCACTCGGCAGACACGTCGTCTATTTGTTTTGTTAACAACATTCTTGAGATGCTTTTATGAGGCGCGCTAAATGCCTGCTACAACATCGAATGCCTCGCTGTAAATCACATGACCCACGACCCCTTGAATATATATATATATACATATATATATATACAGACCTGGCTACCCCTCCTGATTACTAGTTGTTGGCGCGTGAGTAATGCGCATGGCTTAATTTAAGTTTGTTGTCACATATTTGGAAATACGCCCAGGCATAAATATTTATAGCCCCCCGTCAGCCCCTTCACAGATTAGAAAACGCTTAAGTGCGACTTTTGGCTCGTGACTTGTCTTAAGTGTACAATAATCTTATATATATATGTATATATACGATATATATATATGTACTGGGAGCCCTGTGCTATCGACAGTGCCTATTCTCGAATGCCAACGCAAGATGCCGATGACGGCACGCGTCATCTTTGGCTGTCATCGTCCTCCACGCCTCGCCTCCTGCTCCATGTACTCCGCCCCCCTTCCCTACCCTCGCAGAGCACCCTTCACACCCTTCGCACCCCCATTGGCGTTGGAGTAGGTGCCGCCCGCATGTGTTTAATAGTTGGGCGACAAATATGAGCGACTCGTGTAATTTGAGTCATTTTTGAGTAGCTGTCGTTGCCTTTGCCTGCTGCCTGCTGCCTCCACCTCCACTCCTACCCCTGGCCCATCTACATGCAAACACAAATATATACATACATTGTCTGTCTGTGATCGGCGGTGTTTGATTATGTTGTCGCACGCGCTGTTTAATACGGCCTGTATATGAATATGAAAATAACACCACCGAAGCCAAGCGAGGGTTGTTGCCAAGACGCTGGCGGGTTAATTGAAAAACTTAAGTGCCAACAGTCGCTGCGGATTAACCATATTAAAAATTTAATTAATGCCACTTTCGGTAAACTATTTTGCTATTGCTGTCGCTCAACAATTTGGGGGCGTGGCAACACACAAATAGACACTTTTAAGCCACTTGAGCAGAGCAAGCAGAAGCCACTTCAAATTATATATGTATTATATATATTATTTAAAGAAAGAAAGAAGCCCAAATGTAAATAATAAACACTCCTAACTTAAAGTCCAATTTTGAATACAGAAGTTAAACTTTTAATTTCTCTTTGATGAAATTGCTGAGAGTCATTTAAATATGTAGACAATGGAGGTAGTCTTGGCTAGTATCATATTCTGAGACATAAAGCTTGCTTAAGCACTAAAAAAAAATACATTAAATTGGGAAATCTCAAAATCTAAAAATTCTATAAATAAGTTTGACATTTGAGATTGCTTTTCGCACCTAAGAACAGATAATAAAATAATAATAGGCAGCAAAAGGATCAATCAATGCGAAGATCCTGACTGCACTTTTAGTCTTATTATCATTTTTACTTCTGTTTGGTAATTGGAAAATAGTGCAAAGTCATTAGTGAATGTTTGAGGAGTACATCAATGATGCAGATTTCATAGCAACTAGTCATAAATACAGGCATAAGAAATTGTAGCATCATTCGACTCGGAGCAGCGAGTACTCACAACGAATGAGTGTGAGTAAAAAAATACTCACACACATGTGCATATTGTATGAGGGTGTGCGAGTGCTTGTGGACACACACGTATTCAGATGGCCACAGGGCATTCGGCCTGCGTGTGTGTGTGTGTGTGTGTGTGTGTCTAGTAAAACACTTTTGGTAATTCATTAAGTTACGGAAGTTGAACTCAGAACTGCAATTTCCCCTAGAACCAATTATAGAAAAATTTAAATTCGTTTTAAAAAGCAGACCAAACGCATGTCCCATGTCCAGCGCTTGGCCCCAGACAGACGACTGACGACGACCAGGACAACGAGGACGACCAGGACGACCAGGACGACCAGCTCGGATGCAAAAGCCGTTGTAGTAGCAGCATCAGCAAGAGGGGCAGCAGCAGAAGCAGGAGGAGCAGTAGATGGCCACTGCCGTTGCCTCTGATGGATGAATGTAATGCCATGTGTGAATGTCGGTGTGTGGGTGTTGAACTGCTGCTGCTGATGTTGTTGCTGGTGTGGGTGTGTGGACAGCGGCATGTTCATAAATTGAAATCACTTCCATATCCAGAGAAAAGTTTGGCAACAAAATAGAGCAAAAAAAAACAAATACAAAAAACGTAAAGAGCAATGGATAAAAAAAGCAAAAAAAAAAAAAACTAACGAGAAACGCTGTGGCTGCTAACGTGCCTTCCCCCGAACACACCAACTTGCCACTCCCATTAACCCAGCGCATGGAATGAAAATAAAGAATTCTGTTTTTAAATCGCGGGCAGTGGAAGGGGACGAGGAGCAGGAGGAGAACAGAAGCCATAACAGCAGCAGCAGCAGCAGCAGCAGGAGCAGAAGCAGAACAGAGTCAGAGTCAGCATCAGAGTCAGAGTTGGAGTCAGAGTCAGAGCCAGAGTCAGAGCTCGCCATGTACGACAAGTAGGCAACACTTGACACAGTTGCCACTTTCAATTGCCAACATAACTCGAGTGGCGCTCACTGAAGAATGGCCAAAGCAGTGAGAGGAGGGGGGGGGGGATTCGAGGAGCTGCATAGTTGGGGGCGCGGCTGTTCTGTCTGCATATAAATACCGCCTGTGGCCATAAAAGTGGAGACCATCCGACCGACGTGTAACAAGCCCGAAAAAAGTTTGCTGGACTGCAGCAGTGGAACGAATGAGCAATCCTTCAGCCAACCCCCAACACCAATCCCAATCCCAATCCGACCGCCACCCACAACAGCTAAAGCCCGCACTAAAAAATGGCTAACCGAATGTGTGTGGGCGCGGCTGTGGATGCTACATCCTTGGAACGGAGAGTGGGTACTGGGAGTGTAACTCTGACTGGGTACTTGGCCACTTGCGAGGTTGTCACATCAGAAGCTGCAGCCCAGCAACCAGAGAAAGACTGAGAAAAAGAGAGAGAGAGAGAGAGAGAGATGGAGGAAGAGAGAGAGAGAGAGAGAAAGATGGAGGTGGGAAGAGAAAGAGACAGACATTTTTGCATAATGGGCATGGCCAACAGGAATACCCTTTACCAAAAACAGAGAGTAAATCTAGTGTAGATATTTACTATATATATATATATATATATTCAAATTTACCAATTGCGAATTATATGATAATATATAATCAATATAAAAATAATGTTTACGCATTTAATTTGGGCATATAGCTTTATATACATGTATATATATCTATTATGCTGGACTTTGTCAATTGTGGAATGAAACAAGAAATAGCCAAATTCCATACATAATATTTAATACTTAATCTAGTCCAATTGTTAATCAATTAATGTATTTATTTATATATGTATTATTTATATTATTTATTTATATATTTATATTGCTCTGCCTTCGTGTATTTTACAGAGCATCTCCAGCTGGCAATGCAAATATTCTTTGCTTCAATTGAACTTTTTTTGATCCACCTCTTGGTTTTTTTGTTTTGCTTAACTTGTTGTGTACTCGTCCTTTTCGTGCTGCCCTCATCGCATCGCATCGCATCGCAGCGCAGCGCATCGTTGCTGTCCAGTGTCCAGTGTCCAGTGTCCAGTGTCCTGTGTCCTGTGTCCTGTGTCCAGTGCTGTTGTTTAGTTACTTTGGTAGTTTCGTTATATTTATTGGCCCACATCGGGTGAAAAATGTTCAACGCTTTGGCAATTTAGTTGAGTACCGTTATATGCTGGCAGGATGACTATCACATCCTGCAGCTCTCCAGTGTCCTCCAACCTCCCCCGACCAGCAAGCTGGCAAGCTCATAAAATGCGAAAAAGCTAAAGCAGAACAATGAATGCCAGCACCAGAAACAGTTCCACCTAGACGACAATCCACTACAGGATTTACAGAGGGGGGGAGGATGGGATTGGTGTAGGTCAAAAGTGGAAGGGTAACGCTTGGCGATTTACGAGTTGCCATTTTGCTGCTCAACTGGGCCGTGAAGAGTAAAACGAAAAATGAAGGATCACCAGCAGCAGCACACAGCTGAAGGTGGACTCAACCAGAATGGGATGAAGATTGGCAATGAGAACGCCTGGTTGGTTTGAGTCCAGTGAGTGTATCACCTCCAGCTCATGCGGTTCATCAGTCATCGACCTACGCTTTATTTCATATATATATTACATAATTGGGCGTGTAATGAGTCTAATTGAGTTTTTATGTTTTGGCCAAAAGGATTCGCCAACTCAACTTCCTTCACTTCTACTGCGTCTATTTTTTTCTCTTTTTCTCTGTTAGCGCTTTGTTGTCGCAGGGACTAAATGAGTTGGCAGTTGTAGCCGCTGGTCATTTCAGTGGCACGCCTCTTGTCCCTCGCCCCTTCCACTACACACACATACACACACACACGGCACATTCGTCTAGCCCATTTTCGTGTGGGACACTAACTCAATTAACGTTGCAGGCAACATGTGTTAATATCCTCTGTGCTTCCGCTCGCCCCCATTTCGATGCCACTCGAACCCCACACAGCCTGCACAACAACTGTGTGTAATTGAGTGTGTGATTGTGAAACACTGAACGCCTTTGAATTTGGCTGTTCTTGCCTTAAGGAACTCAGTTCGATTCGATTTGTTCAAGCATTCAAGCATACTTGCAACGATTTCAAATAAAGATTCGAGTGAGTTCGATTCAAAAGACTTGTCGATTTTATACATAAGCTGATCGTTGCTATGGCTGCTATATAATATAGTGATTTAATGCAGTTGACTTAGATGTGTGTACTGCCTCCAAAATTGTATTATCCTTCACAAAGGGGTTGCTTTAAAACCCATTCGAAATGAAGCAATGCTTCTTGGTTCAGATCGAGTACTCAATTAGATCGATGCGAAATAACTTTCTTAAGGATAATAGTTTGATATGTACTGAAACGATTTAGAATTGGACTATGTCTGTATCTGTTTATGTGTGCAATCAAATTGTTCTCTCTTTGCCATTCCAGTTTCAATTGAAAATCAATTGATTGGCCTCCTTGGTCGTTTTTTGGGCTCGGTGGACAAATTTGCATTGCAGTTTGAGGTGGCGCCGCCGCAGTTCGAGGGACACGCGTTTGCCGCAGTTGTTGCAAGCGACGTCCACTGCTGCTGGCCACCCGCTGTCCGCGGCTGTGTCCTTGGGCAGGATATTTCGTGCTAATGCAACTGTCGAATGCGCATGCTGAGCGATGTCCTCGTCGGCCCAACTGCCAAAAGTCAGCGAGTTGGCCAGGATCAGCGTGAGCCATTCTTGACAGGACCGTGCCTACCTTTCACACCGTGCAGCAGCGCGTGCACGGAAGCTGCCTTACCTTTTCAGCACCTATCTGCATTGCTCTCTCTCTCTCTCTCTCTCTCTCTCTGTCTCTATCTCTCTCTCTCTCTCTCTCTCTCTCTCTCTCTCTCTGCGTTCACAGCAGGAAGACAGACGAAATGTCCTGTCACCCGCTGAGCTGCACACGCGAATCGCAATCTAACGCGTTGCAGAGAGACAGAGAGAGAGAGACTGGGAGCGAGAGAGAGAGAGAGAGAGTGCATT
The DNA here is from genome assembly GCA_035042145.1 of Drosophila kokeensis. Lineage (NCBI taxonomy): Eukaryota > Metazoa > Arthropoda > Insecta > Diptera > Drosophilidae > Drosophila > Drosophila kokeensis. The sequence goes on from JAWNLT010000194.1 coordinate 77,206, forward strand.
CTGCGTACACTGCATGAGAATTGTAGCTTTACGATACGCGTACTTCATTGGAATGCACTCGGTTTTACAGCAAGGTTGCAGTCGGGCACAGGATGCAGAATGTATAATGCAACATGCAGGACACTGGCTGCAGGCACTGGGTGCAGCAGTTGCAGCAATCGTAGCTCCCTGTGGGCAGCTCTCTTGCTGTGCCACCGCTGCGCAAGTCGCGTGCATTTACAAATGCGATAAATTCGAGACCAAAGCGTGCTGTGCGCGCGACCAGAACAGCCTAAAACGAGGCACAACTCAAACCAGCAGGATGACAAGGACGGGGAAGAGGAAGAGGGAGGAGGAGGTGGTGGCATATGCCTCACTCACATACATATGCATACTAACAAATGCCAAAATGCCAAACGATCTACGCCTCGCAAGTCATCGTTGACGCGACACCACGCAGAGCAATTGATTTGCCAATTTTCCATTATGCAAACAAAATAATATTTTAACAGATGAAGAGTAACTGTTTGTATAAACATATAATATGTTGAATATATGATTAAAAGTTGTCGTATATATATTTAATATATTGTATGTATCTGTATATTTAATATGTTCAGCTTTCCGTCCGGCTATTGCTTACGAAACTCTTTTGCTTACCAAGATATCCGAGCCAAGTTTTCACTTTCATTCTTTTGTACTACTCCTCTTGCATTGGGAACAAAGATATTGAAATCGGTCTTCTACTATATCATATAGCAATCATAACAATGAATGAAAGTTCAATTTGATTTATCAAATTGCCCAGATATCCATAACATAACCTACAAATAAACCAGACAAGATAAATTCTAAATTGGAGACGGCTGGATAAAGTTTCAATTGGACAGCCAGCTAGATGCAGATGAAGATGAAGCCCCTTGTCCTTTTACACTATTCATGGTTAATCTTTGCAGGGTATACACACACAACTCCCTTCACATCCCTTCCAGGGTATTTTTGACGGCTTCTACAAATTGCATCCTTTGACCTCTATGCACATCTTCGTTTCTAGCTAACGGCATTTCTTATCTAAGTACAAGGACTAACAACAGAAAAACGGATATCATTTTTTAGTCCTACTCCATGGCTTCCTTCAAGCCCCCTCCCCTCCCCTCCCCACAGCACTCACTTTCCTTCAGCAGCTTGTCCTTTTTTTTTGTGCTTTATCAGCCGTTCAATTTTTTGTTCAATCTTTTTTTGTTTCTTCTTTGTATTCGCATTTTTGCTTTATGGCTTAAATTGTTTTTGTTTTTGTTTTGTGGAACAGCAACAACTTCTGTTTTGTGCAACATGCTGCAATTGTCCAACTGCCCGGTTGCCAGCCTACAGCCACGTCTCCGCGGCAACCCCTTGCTCCATCCATACAGATTTTTTGCGGGTATCCGATATAGTTGGGTCAGTGCTTGTGGCCAGAACGGTTCTGGTTGCGGGTTTCACAGTTGCAAACTCAACGCGCGTATCTCTCCTTCTCTCTGTGTGTGTGTGTTTGTGTGTGTGTGTGTGTAGTGGTGTGTGTGTGTGTGTGTGAGTGCGTTATTGAGTGCAAATAGCAATTTCGCAACAATGCTGCCTAGCAGCATCTGGAAATTTGCTCGTTTTGCCATTCAGCACTTTAGGCCAAGAATTGAGGGTTGAGTTGCATGAGAATCGCAACCACCCCCAACCCTCCTCCCCCATTGCAATTGACTTGGACTGCTGTTAACTATTCAAGGGGTGTGGGGCAAGAGGAGGCGTTGTGTGTGTGTATGGGGTGGGGAGGGGGATTTCCCGGGCGCATTGTAACGGATTTCTGGTAACTGTTTTTGGTTGCCGTCGCGTCGATTTTTGCTGTTTCAACTGCATGCGCCACATCCTGCGCCCCATCCTCCACACACACACACACACACACACGCAATAAACTGTCAAATCTTTTTGTGTGTCCGTGTCTCGATTCTATTCACTGCATTTGGGTGGACCGGGAAGTATTTGGGGTGCTGCGTTTTTTACTGAAAATATACGCTCAACGTTCCTGCAGTCGATTTTATTGGATTACGGTTTAGATTGCATTGATAAAAAGTGCACTGCGGCAGCAGGCAGCGCTGCTATTCATGTTGCTTATGTTGCTGTTGTTGCTGTTGTTGCTGTTGTTGGCGTTGTTTAGAAAACATCCTGAATGCAAAAAGGAGAAACACAAATCCTTGATGACACTCGGCTCGCCAGTTCTCTACCCCTTAGGCATCCCTACGCCCCACAAACAATTTTGATGTTTCTAATTTTTTGACATTCGATTGCAGGCAACAACAACAGTAACAACAACAACAGTAACAACAACAACAACAACAACTCTTCGACGGCGTGAACGAATTGAAATTGGTTTGTTTGCTGTTTTTAATGTTGTTGTTGCTGTTGTTGGCCATGTTGTTGTATAATGTGTTCGCTGCCAAGCGCTTCCGTTGCGTTGTACGTGCAACAAACTACCGCCAATTGGCATTGGACACCGAAGGAGCTGTGCAACGAGGGGTCGGCGACCGAGTTGCAAGCAGTCGTGCTTCGATTGCTCCACAATTTATACACACAGTCCGTTACACTGCACAAAAAATATGTAAGTTAGACCCATTTACTCATTGGTTACTCATCACGCCATAATTATAATTGAAATATATATTCCGGCAACTAAAGTTTCTCTTATCTTTCCAGTAGCTTAAATAGTTTGCTCACCATAAGTGTGTGTGCCTGTGTTTGTGTGTGTGCCTGTGTTTGTGCGTGTGTGTGTGTAAATGAGTAAAGTTATAGACTCGAGTTATAGATTCGATGAAATCCGATTTTCCATTATTGGCAACGACACCGAAATCCACCGAAAGACAGACACGCTGAGCTAGCGCCGCACTACTATACCACTACACCACTGCACCACCGCCGAGCCGGGCAGCTGTTTTGAGAATGAGTCGTGTGTGCACCGCAGGGGTTGGGCGGGTGTCCGTTGGGGAGGGACACTAAACAGCAAGTGCCTCCAGCTAGAGCTTGACGTGGCCAACAGCTATGCAGATTAGATGCCATGTGTGTGAGTGAGTGTGTGTGTGTGTGTGTGTGTGTTTTGGGATGTACATAATAATGTTGCTACATGCGGCGTTCGTGTTTTGGCCTTTGTCAAAGCATTTTTTCGTACTGTGGCCCAATCTAAGCTAATTTTAATTTGGCCACGGCGTATCGCATTTTGTTTTTTGTTTTTTGTTTTTGTGTTTTTTTTTTGTGTTTTGTGTTTTTCGTGTTGGGCAAAGAGCGCTGAAAAGAAAGCAAAGGCAAAGCGAAAGCCAAAGCGAAAGTCAAAGCCAAAGCAAAAGCAAGAGGTCAAAGGCCATGCATGAGCTAAATGAGCTGCCGCAGCGTTTTAATTAAAATTTTGCGAAGAGCAGAGGAGCACACCACACACAACACCCCACCACACCACTCCTCTCACCACTCACCTCTAACCCCAAAGCCTAAACCCCAAAACAGGATCAAAGGATCAAACGCTAGCTGATGCGGCAACGGCGACCACAAGCTGCAGCTGGACAACATTGAGGCACGAAGGATGAGATGGCTACAGACCAAAGCGGGAATACCCTTCTTTTTAAGTTTGCCTAGTGCGTGCGACACACACACACATACAAACACACACACACACAGAGCAAGAGATAATCCCAATTTTAGACTAATTAAATTGTCAAATATTTGGAGAGGGCAAGCAACACGCTGGGCGGCTTGTTAAGCGCGGGCGTGGCACGCAAGTAAACAAACAAAACAAAACAAAATAAATTAAACCTAAATTCTTCGATTCTCTCTATCTCTCTCTCTCTCTCTCTCTCTGCGACTAATTTGCAGCTAATTAAATGCTCGCCAGCTGCGAGAGCGATGCGTATGTTTTCAGTGTGAGTTCGAAAGAGGCGCAGAAGGGGTAAGCTTGGTCAGCAGGTAGCCAGCAAGGATAGCGAAGGAGTGCATAGGATAGCGAAGGAGTGCATAGGATAGCCAAGGAGTGCAAAGGATACGCGTCTCGTGCATTGTGCATTGTGCAGTGTGCAGCGGTCGCTTGGTTCTGGTCAGCCAAACAATATGCCAACCGGGTCAGAGGTTTATGGCCAGTTCAATGTTAAACAGCAAACGCGAAGAAGGAGTTAAAAGGAGTGAGCCGTGAGCGGGACTCCTTCAAATATCCTTTTCGCGCGCGGACACTTTAATTTGTTGCTGCTGCTTGTTGTTGTTTATTTATGCACTCGCATTGTGTGGCCAAACTGAACGCTGATTGCTTAGCCCTCTCTCTCTCCCTCCCTCTCTCTCTCTCTATCTCTTTCTCTCTCTCGCTGCCTTGTTTACCTATGCTTTATGGCCCCTGGCCACGGATCCTAACCAAAGCCTCGGCATTCTTACACGCATTCAACCCTTTTGGCCCATTCCCAGTGCGCCTTTCATTGGAAATTTTGGCTGTACCCGCTGCCTTTGTCTTCGTCTCCTCACCTTGCCAAGTCCTGCCCTGTCCTGTCAGGCACCCTTTCCCTTCCCTTTCCCTCAACTTTAACTGCCCGTCGGTTCGTGCGCTTTTACAACTTGTCAGTCATTTGAACAAAACTAATTTGCATGTCATTTCTTTAGCACTCTTGAAATTTTGAACATTTTGCACGGAATGCAACAAACGCTGAATGCCTGCAAATTGGTATTGGGTGCTGTGGATTGGGAGCTTGTTTCTTTTGGAGCTGTGGGTGTTTGATTACCATTTCGAGTCCTCGATGCACTTTGCACAGCAGTAAACAAGTTTGCCCCAAGGCCTCTAATTGAACCCACTCCGAAACACAAATTGCCAGCGAACTTCTATGCCAAAATGCCACATGAGTTTGCTTAACAAGAATACTTGAAAAAAGGTGAAAAAAATCTAGATTTAAGTGGGAAAGTCTTCTTTGAAGCACAATCAATTAAAAATGTAAATTTATGATTTGAATGAAAGTCTTACCCTTTAAATTAAGTATAACATTACTAAAATCAAGTACAATTTGAGAAGGAAAAAAAAAACAGTCTTAAGATTCCATCTCTTCAGGAAGGAATCGCTCGCAAAATGAGTTAATCTATGATGACGATGATGATCATGGTGCTTCTGGTTCCCGACGATGGCATCAAGCCGGGCGGAAATTGAGACGAGTTTCGCCTGTAGCGAATGCAGAAATTGTTGCCGGGCAGCCATGTTTAACGTAGGGTATGTCCATCACATGGTCATTGTCGCCAACATGGGCAACGTCTTCAGACAGAAGCTGATTGCCCATCACCTCCAATCTCCTGGAATATGCGTCTATTCCCCTGTCCGCGTCCGATCATAGTGGGTTCGTTGTGGTTGCTGTTCCTGTTTGTTGCCACTGTTATAATTATCGTTGCGATTGTTGCTATTGTTGCTGTTGGAAGCCATTGCAATTGCGCAACTGATTTGAATTTGAGAAACACGAAACAGAAAATTGTTACGAGCTCTACTTGAATACTTCATTCTACAAAGAGCAATGGCCCGGCCTACTCAATCTCAGACTGCATTTTTGATCGCTCAAGTCTAATTCAGAGCCAGATTTAGCGAGAGTGGAAGGTGGATTACGAGGCACCTGCTCCCAAGATTGGTCAGCGAATTTCCTAAACAAGTTCACAGAAGTCACAAATTAATAGATAGAGTCTCAAAATTTAAGGGATACTTTCATGGCAGCCTCAAAGATGTTTAAAGCAAACAAGTAGGAAAGCTGTTGTCGAGTGAGCTCGACTACGATGTACCCTGGACCCAGCTATTAAATATATTCTACCCAAATGTGAGCAGGGTGCTGCAAGTGCAGTATTTTCTTATGGCAGGCCCAGGGACTGCAGAGTAAAATAAAACGAAGCTAAATTTGTATTCACATTATTCATACATACATACATATGTATATTAAAGCTTAACTTGAAAAAATAATAATTGAAAAATGTTTAAAATGCAAAGCTAAATTTGTTAATCAAAAACCAGTTGAGACTAAATTTTAGAGAATACTTTTTGCCCTATTGCAAATTGTGACAATATGTTTATTGCAATCCGCTGGCGGTTTTCGTTGTACATCGTTTTCATAATTGTGCACTATATGTAGTCAGTTTTGAGTTGCCGGCAACAACAACAACAACAGCAACAGCAACAAAAACAACAACAACAATGACGACAGTAAATGTTACACAATTGTCTGGCCAAACAATTGGCACAACTATGGTTGCTATAAAGTGATCGCTTTTGCAAGGCGCCTGTCAATTTTTCCAATCATCAGGCCTAATGAAAATTCGGGCTCAACAACAATAACACAACACAAACAATAATAACAACAACAACAACAACAACAATAAACGAAAACAAAATATATATACATATATATACATATATAAAATATATATGGGAATCAAGCTAAACGTAGTTGCAATGGGGCCATAAAATTCTGACAATTTTCTGACAGCAAACATGCCAACACTCAGAAATCGTAGTCGTATACATTGAGGCTTGGATACGGCTACGAAGTGTATGTGTGTGTGTGTGTGTGTGTGTGTGTGTGTGTGCTTGCTGGGGTTGAATGGTGGTTGTTCGATATTCAATGTTGTTGCTGGAGCTGGAGTTGGAGCTGGAGTTGCGGTGTAGCATGTTAAATATACGTCACAGCCAAAACGAGCACATGTCTAGCGCCAAAAGTTTCAAGGATATAACCAACGCCAACAGCCAAAACAGCTAAAACAACAACAGCAACAACAGCAACAACAACATACGTTAAGTTGTTGGCAGCGATGAAAATTAGCCAGTGGCATCCGAAAGGGGTTGCCAGCCAGCCAGCCAGCCAGCCAGGCAGCCCGTTGTCCTTGCCAGCACAGTCAGTGGCCCTGGCCTTTTGCTGGTCGTCCTGCTGCTGGCCGTACTCTACTCATATTTCAAACGTGGACACTCAGTGGCACAACGACATTTTACTGGCACAAACGACACTTATTGTTATTAGCACATCGTGGACTAAGCGACTAGCAGCTCCATTGCTGCCTGGCCTGGCCTGGCCTGGCCTGCCCTGGCCACCAACTGGCTACCTAGCACTTACCGCCCACCTGCCACAACTCCTGGCTGGCTCCTGGTTACCAGAAACGTGTTAACCTTTTGCCGCGCGTACATTTCAAAAGCCAATTACATGCGCTCTTAAGCGTGTAAAGTTTTGTAATATGATTTGTGTTGGCCGCTTTTGGGTCGCCTGTCTCCTGTCTCCAGTGTCCATGCCCTTGTCCTTTTCCTGTGTCCTGTGTGCTGTGTGCTGTGTCCTGTATCCTGTGTCGTCCTCTCCATCTCTCTCCTCACCACCTGTGTTGTGCCATTTTTATGAGTGCCTGTCCCCCTTACCCGAGGGCATGCATAATATTGTAAAGCTTAGCATAACGCCAACTAAGTGTGTGTGTCTTGTCTGTCTCTCTGTCTCTCAGTCTCTCTATCTATCCCATCATATCCGGTTGGCTCTCAGATGAGATTGTTGGGCACTATATATGTATATTTGGAGTGCTGAAACTGAAATGCATGTTCAATGGTTAGCTATTGATTATTGACAAAAAAGAAAATAATCTACAGCTCAATCAATGAGATGATCTTTTTTATACCCTGTTAAAAATGGGTGAACGAGGTATAATGGTTTTGAGCATGGTTTAAAGTACGTATCAAATAAATACATTCTTGATCAGGGCCAACAGCAGAGTCGATATGAACACGCGGATGTCAGAGACTATAAGGGCTAGAGACTTCAAATGTGGAATATTGGTTCTCATATACCTGACGTAGATCGAGTTTGATTATTTGTTCGATAACTGCCTCCGTTTCTGGAATACCAATACTGTTCTATTTCCGATAGCAATAAATGCCACAATTTTAATGTCAGAACCTCATAATTAATACACAATATGCAAAGGCATATTATCAATCAGAAATTGCATCATTCATCATTGATCGGATTAGAAACACCGAAGTTAGAGCCGAAAGTAAATTCTCATATTGAACTCCATTCTAAAAAATATGCGCTGGCTTAGTTTATTTTACTCTGCAGTCCCTGTGCCTGCCTAGAATATATATAACCACTGGGATTGGGGTATATCGTAGTCGATCTCACTCGACTATAGCATTCTTACTTGTTTTGTGTATCAAATTTGTATTAAGAATACACTAAGAAAATGTGGGTTAACATACATACATACTTATTCCATGAAAATGTCATTACTGATAGGTTCTTTGTATTTAAGGATTTTAAGTTAAATTTGCCTCTTATAAACACACATAGATACATATCTAATTAATTCTTCTAAGCCTGATAATGAATCCTAATCGTCTAAAATGCACCTGTTCATTTTTAGCTGGCTAATAATACTAATAAAAGTAATAATAATAATACTATTAATAATAATATCAATAATAAGTATTGTAAATATTTTGAATAAATGTCTGAGCGGCAACAAAGTGGGCATGACTTTCCACTGCAAATCCCAGCAGACTACGCATACGTATCGGAACATATTTTTGAATACTATAGAAGTGTGAAGTGGCAACATTATGTCAAAAAATAAAATAAACTTCTTCGGCGCGTTTTGCTTGTAATTGGTGTCGCTTGTTCTTGAATGCTTATTGAATCTAACCAATATAGTCAGGAGTAATTGGATAACAATGGATGCGCAACAGGAAAATGATCTGTTCGATGGCGATCATAAGAAGACCTACAAGCGCAACCGCTTTTTGGGCAAGGGTGCCTTTGGCAAGTGCTACGAGATAATCGATGTGATGACAAACGATGTCTTAAGGAATTTTATGTCTACAGATTCATCAGCAGTTGCTCTGAATCGAAATCAAAAACTAAAGTCGCTCCAAGCTGAGTTCATTAATCATTAAACAATTATCAGCTGCCTGCTGATTAAAGAATTGATTAACTTCGCCTAGTGTTTGCTGCTATGAATTGCTATGATTATTAAGAACATGGACAGCTTGAGTTCTGATTCACGTAGGATTGGGTATTACATATTTAGGATCCCCTCCTTTAAACTCTAGATTTCTCATGAGCTGAACTTCTGCTTTCTTTCAGTTCAGATTTGAGCCTGTTTTTATTTGCCATTTGAACTCGTACTCGTATTTTTTGACCTGACTTTTGTCTACATTCAAGTTGATTGCAATGCAAATCCATATATATATATATATATATATATATATATGTATATTTATATATACAAACATAAAAACCGCGCACATTGTTCTCCATTAATAGTAAACATTGCGCTTCGACTCTTTTGGGCCAACTTCATATGTAAATGAATAAATCTGGAATAAAAATGACATTTTTGTTGGATGAAAATGCTGAGTGGCACAAGAAAAATGTGGTCGCTTGACTTGCAGAGAAGTCGAACTTGTCCATCTAGATTTTTCAATTATTTTAAGGTTCTTAAATTTGTTTGCTTCTAGAATGCTAAATCAAAGTAGGCATTGGAATTGGGTAGACTGCTAGCCTCAGCTCTGCCTATATTTTTTCATTCTAGTTCGTGCGCTCGCTCAGCCAACAGCTCCAAATTATTTGGGAAAATATTTTTTTTTTTTCTGAATTTTTTTGGAATTTGGTCAAGTTTTTTAAATTGTGAGTTTTGAATTTTTTTTTTTTTTTTTGGAAAACAAAACGTTTGCGTTCATAAAATTGAAAATGCGAAATATCGATTTCTAACGGGGTGAGTAAATCAAGATCTATTTGCATAATACAAGCACAAACGGTTATGCGCTTTGGATGCATCCGACTGCTGCGGCTGCTGCTGCCTTAGACTCGTGGGCACACCGCTCGGCCGGCCGCCATTGTTGCGAGTCATATTTGCTGCCGCCGCTGCAACCTGCTGCTTCCGCTGCTGCTGTTGCTGTTGCTGATATTGTTCCAGTATCTGCATGTTTATTGAATCGGTAATTTCCACAGCACGCACAAAGCTCATTGGATGCGTTGGAGTCTGTTTGCACTTGATCTGCGGTGATGGCTTTGGCTGCATCGCGTTGCTCACATTGTCTGCCGACGCTGAATTAACTTATAAATCTTGGATCGATTGCACAGCTCCAGCACAATAACGGTTTCCTGTGCATACTCAAAGACACTGTGTAAAGTATATTTATCTGAGAACTACCAAAAATCAAATTTAATGCAAATGCAGACCTTTTTTTGTTGAGCAGCGTTGTGGGAAGTAATAGTGGGCTACAGAATCATCCCAATTTGGACTGCTCAAGGCTCATCTCTTTGCTACTTGCTGTGCTGTGATCGAACTTGAAGCAGGTTACTAATGGTGGACTCCAGAAATTGATCATACATTCGTCGAGCAGCATCAGCCTGCGTTATTGGAAGCGTTCCAACACCGCTGGCTGATGTTGCACGACGAATGGATGATCAGTTTCTTTAGTCCACTATTAGTGATCAGCTTCAATTTTGATCACAGCTAGAGCAAGTTCGCCAAAGAAATGAGCCTTGATAAGGCCAACTCTGGGATGATTCTGTAGTCCTCAATTACTTCCCACAACGCTGCTCAACATTGAAGATCTGCATTTGCATTAAATTTGATTTTTGGTAGCTCTCAGATAAATGTACTTTACACAGTGTCTTTGAGGATGCACAGAAAATTGTTGTTGTTCTTGAGCTGTGCAATCGATTCTCGATGTATGAGTTAATTCAGCGTCGGGTGAGAATTACAGAGTGCGGGACCTGCCATTACCTATCCCAGGTAATACATGGTGTGAAGTATCTGCATGAAAATCGCATCGTTCACCGTGATCTTAAGTTGCCCAATCTGTTCCTCAATGACAAGTTGCACGTGAAAATCGGTGACTTGGGCATGGCAATGTGTATCCAATTCGACGGTGAACGCCAGAAGGAAGTGTGCGGAACTCTTTCATATGCTGCACCAGAGATTCTGATCAAGTCGGGTTACTGCTGCTGTATTTTGAGTTCCTCAAGGCGTCGGAGGTGCCCTCGTTCTTACCCACCTCTTGCATAACGATGGAGCCGCAAATTGACATCAGTGATACCAGCGAGCAACCCAATCAATCGCAACAACGAGGACTGTCGCAGGGAGATCGAAAGTCTGCATCAGCAGATGACCGATCATCAATAACAAGCCTAGCTTATTGCAACACAATCTGAGAGCCGAGAACTCCGATCCAGCTGCCCAGCCGCACCTCTGGATATCGAAGTGGTCCTACAGCAGTATTAAACGCTTATTTGCCTATCAGCTGTGTGACGATAGCATCGGAATTATGTTCAACGACACCAGAAAACTAATTCTGCTGTCCAATCAAATCGATATGCATTTCATCGACAAGGAGGGCAAAGAGACTCACATGACTACGACGGACTACTGTAAAACTATGTATGCTGATTGCAGACGATGTCTGAAGTTAAGCGCAGTTTCAGCACGCCTCTGCTGAAGGCAGGAGCCAAGAATGTCATCGGCGAAAGCGATAAGATATCCCCCACGCCTCATCTGTTCCGCTGGTTTCGCACAGCTGAAGCGATTGTCATGCAGTTGACCAACGGTTCGGTTCAGTTTAACTTTTCGGATCACATGAAAATCATTCTATGTCCTCGCATGAGCACCGCCACCTACACGGATAACAAGGATAACTTTCGCACTTATCTATTTTCGACTATTGCTCAATTTGGGGTCGCCGAGGATCTATTTCGCAAGATACGCTTTGCTCAAAAGCAACTTGGAGAAATGCTGGTCACGATGCGGCTTCAGCACCCTCAGCAGAGCAGCAGCAAGATGTCCACAGGATCCGGTTGACTTTGTTCTCATTTCGCCTGGCCTACCTTACTTTACAAATTGATTTCATTGTTTGAATTATTTTAAAATTTATTTGTTGTTTTTTCAATTAAAATGTTAATTGCAATAAGTTGCTCATCGAATCTTATAAGAAATATTTTGAAGAACGAAATATAGAAATAAATAAAAATCATCGTTTGAAATTATGTTTTCCATACAAAATGGATATATAGAAAATAAAGCAACTTTGACCTTAATCATATGTGGAGTTGTGCACAAAAACAATGATAAAATGTGGACGGCACACATCGGCGGCGGCGATGGCGAGATTATACTTAATCCTTTGGAGGCTGCCCAGCAACAAGCAGCGACGAGTGATCCGACGAGCGTTGGCAACGCACTGAGCAACAATTGCTGCAGCTCTGCGATTTGATGCAGGCGCAACTGGTCTCAATTTCCGCTTCACTTGATGTCATCCCCAGGAACCAGAAGGGGAAATCATCACCATTATCATCGTCGTCGCCGCCGGAGCCGGATGGCGATGTCATCTAGTGAATACTAGTTTCATATCATAAAATTTGGCTTCGTAGTCACTTTTTATCTTTGGACGCACAAGTTAAGCCAAGTAAAATGTATGCGCTCCAAGAAACCCATCGACTTTCAGTAGGCAACTTAATAAGATAAACTTAAACTGACATACCCCATAGAGTATTGAAAGAAGGGTATATTTTATAATCCAGATTTTATGCAATTAGATTACATAAATACATACATAAATGCACACATAGCATATCTATCATATATATATATATATATATACTTATATATATGTGTGTGTGTATGTATGTATTATATGCATATGTATTCTATGTATTCATATATATATATATTTATATATATCTATATGTTTATCTTGGGGTTGCTGTATCTTATGTTTGAGTGATGCTATGGGGGAAGGGGGTTGGTCAACCTTTTTGAGGACAAACTATCTACAACCAAATCATTGACATACATCCTGGCAATGGCCGCCGTGCTGTCCTCGCCCCGCCACTTCTCTCCGCTCTTCTTCTCTCCTCTCCACTCCACTGCTCTTCTCTCGCTGCTTCTCGAGGGACTTTAATGATGGCACTCAGCGCACTTGCAACGGTTTTAACTTCCTCGTTCCCCCTAAAGCACACCTCCCCATCCCACGTCCGTTAACCACCCCCTCTCCGCTTCGTCTGCCCACTTTTGTCGGTTTGGCTTACATTGAGCAACTGTTTTTGCATCTCTACTCACAATCGAATTGTGCCGCATCCCGTTGAGTATCTGTGTGTGTGTTGGCGTGTGTGTGTGCGTGTGTGTATGTGTATATGTGCCGCCATTGTTTGGTTATCTAATACCTGCCAGAGGCCGCCGATCAACATAGAGAGAGAGCGAGAAAAAATGCATCATAAGTGCGACGTTCCTAATCCTCCGCTGAATAATGCGTCCTCGTTGCCCGACTGTCTCAGTCTGCATATGCCTGATAATGTTATCCGGCCTAGTGGCCATATATCTAGCTAACTTCAGCTATATGCGCGATCTGCCACACACACACATACACACATATACCCTCCACCCCCTTCTCCGCCACACCCCGCTGGCAATGCTGTTTGAAGTGGTTGTACGATTTGGATTTTGATTTCAATGCCACTCAACTGGCCGTTTGCTGTTTGCCGCTTTGCCGTTTGCCGCTTTGCCCTGGGAAAATCGCCTTAAACAGTCCATTTCGAAAATGCGAAAAACGAAATGCGACCGAAAGGAGAGTGCAACCCCGGGACGGGCAAATCACTGGGGTCTCCTGCCTGAGAAGCAGTCGCATCACAGTCGACCCATTGGCCATGCACGGGGTGGTTTTTCATTATCATTTCGCCCTGCACATAAATTATTTATTGTTAGCGATTTTCCAAAAAAGATAACAGAAGCAACAACAGCAACAGCAACAGCAGCAGCAGCAGCAGCAGCAGCGGCAACAACAGCGTTTTATTTACTCTGGTCGCGAATCCGACGAGGACCATGTCTCACTTGGAATGTGTTCATCAGTATGTATATATGTATGTAAACACAAGTGTGTATCTGTGTGTGTGTGTGTGTTAACCACTCGATATAGTTGTTGATATTGTTGTTACTGTCTTTCTCTGTGTGTGTTTGTGTGTGTGTTCACCCTAAATCGACACCCCGAAAAACATTTCACCCAACCCGGATATACATAAATATTTATAAGTTTCTGCCTTTGCCGCATTATGCGATATAGTACCATATAAAAGGCATATTAATATGAATTTGCGTTTACAAGTAAATAGCCAAGGGATATATACAAGCACACACACACACACACACACACACACACACGTGTACACTCAGAGAAACATAAATCGGAAGGGAACTCACAGTGTTTCTCTTCCTTAATATTAAATGTTGTTGTTACTCTTGATCTGTGTATATATAGATATGTAAGCTTGGGTGACAAACCAATATGTTCATCGACATCAGACTGTTTAAAAACCATTAAGATTGAACTACTATATCATAATGCTTATACAGGAACAATCGGATGGTAATATTTGAGGTTGCCTAAGATAGCCAATGCATCTTGTTGCCTTTGAATCGAATAGTCCCAGAACTGTTCGAAGTGCAATCTGTAGTCAGTTCTGAGCATTGCTCAAGCTCAATAAACAAAATAGAAATAAATAAATAAAATAAATAATTAAAAAATGCAGTTAATTAACAGTTGTCAGGCTGCTTTCCATTCCGCTTGGCATCTGTTTTGATGCTAAATTTAAATTTGGAAACACTTCAATGTTTGACCGCAATTAAGCTCGAGCATTATGCTTAACACATTCATGTTAAATATTTATACACACCCATGCCCCGCACAACCAATTCTAAGTGCCTGGCACAGAGGTCCTTGCATTCCATGTTCGACTTTTAACTTATAAGTTGTACATTTGTTTACGTTCAAAAAACAGTCATGAAAAACAACCAAATACAAATAAAAATGGAGCATCGCAAAAAATGGGGGAGCCTGTAAGCGTCCGCCCGTAACCGCCAAACAACACCACTACATTAGCAGCTCCAGAAAAAACACAGCAGACCTTGCATCGAAATTGCAGCCTTCTGCCAAATAATTGGACTTTACGCCATTGCAATGCCCAATACACAATCTATCCGCCAGCCACTCCCACTCCGACTCCCGCTCTCCCTCTCTCTCTCTCTCTCTCTGCCCCTGTGTCTGTCTCTGTCTCTGTCTCTCTGACTGCCCACAAGAGCGGAAGTTAACTTGCGTGCCAGGCCAGAGCAGACCCACAAACAGAAAAAAAAAAAAGAGGCTCGCCAAACCAGTCCGCTCCTTGCTGATGGCTCGTTCGGTTGCGGTTCAAATTTAATATTCACTCGCGCAAATAATCCATGGACACATAGACTCGCAGACAGTGCGACGGACAGACAGACAGACGGACAGACAGACAGACAGACAGACAGAAAGACAGACACACAGACAGTCGGGCAAACACAATGGTAAAATGGCGCTGCTAAGCTGACATATGTAGTGGCTGAAGGGGGCGGGAATTGGGGGCGAACAACAACAACCACGCCCCTTGGCCACAGACGCCACCTATGCAAACTGGCAACTGCAAACTGCAAGTGAAGTTTGCCTGTGGCTAGCCCCTGGCTCTATGACTGTTGCACTCTCTCTCTGTGTGTGTGTGTGTGTGTGTGTGTGTGTGTGTGTGTGTGTGTGTGTGTGTGTAAGATTGTTGCTAAATTTGAAAATAACAATGCAGCCACTCAGCAAGCACAGCTCTGCAAAATTTAATTATATTTTTAGAAAACAATTCGACAATAAAATAAATATGAATAAAAACAAATATCATTAAGAAATATTGAAGTTTGCATATTTTCTGAAATGAATGACTTGCAAATTTAAAAAAACCCCAAATTTTCTGCAAGGAATTGAAATTGAACGAATTAATGAAATAATTAAATAAACTCACTTAGGTTTATTATTTATTTATTAATTTATTTATTTTGAATACATTTTTGCAGCAAGTAAAATATTTGCATTTATAGAGGGACTGCTTTTTAAGCGGACTCTTAACTGAATTTGTTTTTAATAATACAAGTAATTGTTGTGTGCTGATCAAGAATCTGCATGATTATTATTTATTTTATTTAAGCTGCATTTATATTTTTTTAAGCACCAGTTGAAGCTCTTAACGCATTCGTTTGCCGCAGTTGCCGCAAGATGCGCATACGCCGTGTATTTCGGGAAGTTCACGTGGAGGGCGTTGCATCTTTGACATCTATGAAATATGTAGAAGTTGCCTCACTCAGTCCGATAATGGAAACTTTGTGTCTGCGGCTGATCAGCGCACAATTAAGCAAATGTGAATTCATTGTATGATTTCTCCAAATAATTTGACTTGATTTGCCAGCTGACTGACCAGAGAATCGAGCGCAGTCTGCAAGCCGAACAACTGCAACACACTTTCTACCCCCCCCCCCCCTTTCAGCCAACCCCCCGCAAATGTTGGATTTGCTACTGCATTTTTGTCAAGTCACAGACGAGACAATAAAAAACAAACCAAAAAATATATTGAAAATGAAAAAAGAGCGAGTGAACATAAAAGGAAAAACCGTTGCGTGTCTGCTAAATTGCAACTGCACGCTGACTGACCCCAGTGACCAGCCCCAACCCCACCCACATCTACCCCCCTACCCGCACTTCGGTTCGTCTGCTGCTGCTGCTTGTTGTTGTTGCTGTTGTTGTTGCTGTTGTTGTTTGTTGGTAGTGTTGCTTCATTTCACTCGGTTATTTTGTGCCTTTTTCTCAACGCGCTGCTCTCGTACAGCTGTCCAAGTGACAGCTGCCGCCGTGCTTGACAGGCAGTGCCTACCGCTCACCAGTCTACCAGCTCCTCAACTCCCGCTCCCCTCCCCCCATTCCGCCAACCTTTGCCCGTTCCCCATCAACCAATGCGCAATCAGTTGCAACGCAATTTGATTTTGTCGCTTCATGGCTCGTAGCAGTTGCCATACACCATGCAATTCCACAACCCCACTCACCCCCCGCTCTGCCACACCCCTTTCTTCCCAGGCATTCCCGCGTCGCACAAACCCTTTGCTGCAGCCCTTCATGTGGCAATAGCGTCCATCGCTTGGCCGCCATAAAGTGCACATGTCGCATCGTGTTCGCAGTGACATTCATTCGCCGTTACAGTGCTTTCTTTTTTGACTCGCATTGCCCGTAGTCAGCCAACGACCCCCCATCCCCCCATGCCCACAGCCCCAGCGTACTCGCTACACCCCCTTTTGACCCGTTGCCCAAAACGAGACGAGTGGGCCATAAAAAGTTTGCCCTGTAATCTGGCCATTGCGATTGTGTTTCAACTCTGATCCCGACTCTGAACGCCACTACACCTACCAACCCCCCAACCCCCAGACACCCAACCCACCCCACCCCACCCCTTGAATCCCACCACATCCGCGAACCATTTGCATTGCATTTTCCTTTTTTACTCATCTTTTTTGTAACAATTTTATTTGACGGCTTCAAGTTGCCGACGTTGCTGCGGTTGCAAAAGTGCATTAGCCGCTGCCTGTCACTCAACAAAAACACACAACAGCAACGAGAGAAAGGATGGGTGTGTGTGTGTGTGGTGGGGGGGGGGGTGGTGTAGGTGTGATATGCCAAAAACACATTGTTGTAGATGGCACAGTTGTCCATCGAGCATAGCATAATAGCAGCATGTATGCAGCTCAGATACCCTAGCAACAAAAACGCACTCGACACATCAAACTCGAGTGGAAAAGTGTTAAATGTCTGACAAAGTGGCAACTACAAAAACAAAAACAAAAGCAGCAAAGAGAAGATGAAACCAATTAATCCAGAATATTAAATGTGCAATTTGGGGCATGGTTAGATAAAACCACAATAAATTTCAACAAAAGTTGCTTAATCAGCATCTTGCTAATTTTAGATTAAATATATGACTTTAAGTTTGAGCAACATATTTACATTCATCTAAGATTTATATATTTAAATAATTTAAGGCAGCTTAACAACTAATAAATTAAATAATATTTATCATATCAGAAGACAACTGGCAGCTTACAAATTTTATTCAAGCATATTTGAATTATGATTTAAATATATAAATATAATTTTAGGCAATCAAATTTTCCAAGTAAGATCTTTGTTAAATTTAGTATTTATTTGAATATGTAGTTTTAGCCACCTAAGCAAGAATTAACATTAATTTTTTATTTTTAAACAACATATGAAACAAATGAAAAAGTTGTTGTAAATTAAATGAAGTTTAGGCTTTTATTAATTTTAAAATTGTTTTTTTCAAAATATTTTTCTTTTATCTTAAGTTTTTTACTTTAACTTAAACGGTTATTTATTTAATTTTTTTTATGTTACATAATTTATTGCGATCATTTAAAGTGTAAATAATAATCAACTGAAAACCAAATTATTAAACAGGCTAAGATATGATTGGCCCAAAATCAACTATCAACAAAATTCTCGTTTTGTCTTAACATTTTTGTATGCATATTCAAACTGTTCTCAATATATATAAGTATGTACATAATGTGTACATTATATCATATATATGCATATATATATTATGTCGAGTTGAAGGCAACTTATGATCATTTTGAAGCACTTGCTTGCTTCAAGTACAATCAACAACCAACAACCAACAACCAGCAATCAAAGCATTTGTGATAAGGAAATATGCGCAAAGGACTCTGCAGCAAATACTGAACAGCGAGTGCAATTTTATTTTACTGTCTGCGCGTTAACAACAATGGCACTTGTTGTTGTTATTAACGTTGTTGTTTTACGTTGTTGTTGTTGCTGTTGTTGTTGTTCTTGTTGCAGGTTTTAGCACTCAATTGATTTTTGGCTGGCATTGTTGTTGCTACTGGGGGCATGGCCAGCGATGCCAATGTTTGCAATGTTGTCATGTTATTGTGTTGTTGATCTTTACGACGTTGTTGTTGTTCTTGTTGTTGTATGTTGGTGTTGTTGGTGTTGTTGGTGTTGTTGTATTGTCGCCTGTTTGCATTGCCTTTGCTGTTTTTTTTTCGCTGGCAATGCCAAAGCGTTGTGGTCGCCATATTGCGTTTGCATGCACGCCCACAGTCAAACAACACACATTTACACACACACAGACACACACACACACACACGGAGAGAGCCAGCAGATACACTGACGTGGCCATATTGATGGCCATGTTTCATGCGCCGTTGTCAGCCAAATTTAATGCGCGCCGCAAATATGCAACAAGCCCTCGCAATCTACGACCTGTGTACAGCCATCCAGCCAGTCAGCCACCCCCCCCCCCCTCCCGGCAACCCCCGAGGGGCGGGGAGTCTTCTGGGGTTGCTTCATTGTGTGGCACAGCGCATCGCATCGCATCGCATCAATAAGCGCGACTTTTCATTTGGCCATTTAATAAAATGCAGCATGCTACGTGGAAGGGGAATGGGGATGGGGATGGGGGGTGGAGTGGCAAGTGGCAAGTGGCGGGTGAGCATGGCTGAAATTGTTGTTGGATTTATGGCGGCATTACATGACATGATTAATGGCCATTGGATGGTCGGGTAGGGTGTACGGGGAGGGTGAGCATTGGGGGCGAACGCTTGGCAGCTTAACTGGCCATCAAAGCAGCTGACACGCTTTGGGCACAAGATGCCCATGTCCAGCAGAAAACTGAAACAGAATCGCAATCCGCATCAGAGCCCGAAACCAGAATCTGGCAAACAACGCAAAAGTTGACCAACAATTGAGATGCGAGCAATAAGCTAAAAGGTTTAAAAGTACTCAACTCAACAGTTTAAAATGCGATTTTTATTGCAACACTAATTTGGCTTAATATAAGCTGATAAGATATTTATATATATATATATATATATATATATATATATACATATATTAGTCAGAAAAACTTAAAAATAACAAATTCAAAAATGTGCCTTTTTTAAGCTCACCTTTCAACTCAAATAAACTGGATTGAATTGTAGAGGATATTTAAATAATATAATAATAATAAATAATAATAATAATAAAATTCAAAATGTATTTGTCAGCTGATTAATTCAAGTCTTAAATAATATTTTTTTGCAATTTTTGTTTACATTTACCACTAAATTATTTGACCAACGAGCAGAAAAAGGCTAGCTGAGAGGAAGGCTAGCTGAGAGGAAGGCTAGCTGAGAGGAAGGCTAGCTGAGAGGAAGGCTAGCTGAGCTCGGCGTTTAATGTGCAACTCCCAGTCTAGTTTTGTATAAAGACGATAAGTTAGCTAAAATCCAAATTAGTGCACAATCCGAGTGTTGCCTGTAATATTTGGTATGCATTTCAGAACGTTTGCCACAACAGTCACCTCAACTACATTGCCAGCCGGCAATCTCTGCAAATATGACACTCACATGCAAACACACACAAACAGACACACGCACACACACACACACACACAATCATATGTGAACTGTGACAATCAAGTCTAAAATTCAGTTTGCAGCTTGCAGCAGAAAGTGTCAAAACTCTGTGAACTCTGGCAAGCCAAACAGAATGGCGTGAAGCCAAACCGTAACCCAATCCTGAAAATCCCCAACCAATTCCCAATTACCTCAATGCTCAACGTTGCCTCGCTTACGATTCGTTTATTCTGTTGATCTATCAAATTAAAAATGTAATGCTTCAACATTTAAACTGCCAGCTCACCCCCCAACATGCCCCGGAATGCTACAGCTGCAACGTCGACTCAGTTGGCTCAGGTCGCACTAATAAGTGCAATCAGTGATGGCTAAAGCTGACTTCAGTCGGCAACAGCAGCAGCAGCAGCAGCAGTAGCTACGCTGCACCTGACCAATGATGCCTCTTGCATACACTGAGAAAAAAATCTACCAGCGCACAACAGCGCTGCGATTATTTTACATTAAAACTAATCAAATTAAATTCCCCCAAAAAAAACTTATAATCATTGCCTAGACATAAATAATTGCTTCAAAAATATGCTCAGTGTATAAATTAATAGTGACTAGTGTTTTATTCGCGGTGCATTTCGTAATTAAAGAATAAATTACAATT
This sequence comes from Drosophila kokeensis, assembly GCA_035042145.1. NCBI lineage: Eukaryota > Metazoa > Arthropoda > Insecta > Diptera > Drosophilidae > Drosophila > Drosophila kokeensis. The sequence goes on from JAWNLT010000194.1 coordinate 98,133, forward strand.
TTGGCATTTTTCATATTTTTCATATTTGTCTGAAATGTTTTAAAAAAAGTTGTTTTAATTATTTTGTTTTAATTATTTATTAAGTATTCAAAATTGCAATTTGAATCAAAGCATAAAAATATATAACAATAGAAATTGCAGATTTTCAGAGTAATTTTTGCTCAGTGTATTCTCCGCTCTATGGTGCCTCGTTGCCTTTGTTTTTTCGGCATTCGTCTCCTAATGAACTGAGCGCGCAACAAGCAGATAACTGTTGTGGAGGAGGGGAGTAGGGAATGGGGCAGGGTTGGGAGGCAGGCAGCCAGGCTGCAGCAAGAGACCATGCCACTGTGTACCGCTCCATCAAGTGGTATCAATGTTGTCATGATTTTTGCTTGTTAACATGGCTACCGTGGCATGCGCCCATCCCCCACGCCACCCATCTCACCCCTGACCAGACCTAGTCAGTTAGCAGCTCTCCATATTGGTTCTGCCATCTTGCGAATTCTGAATTCTGAAAATTTAACTCTTAATGTAAAATGTTGGCTCGCTTTTTGGTTGCTGTTGACTGTGACTGACTGCTACCATGAGAGAGAGAGAGAGACAGAGAGACAGAGAGAGAGAGAGAGAGACAGAGAGAGAGCGATGGAAGGAGAGAAAGAGAGTGTAAATAGTGAAGAGTGAAGAATATCGTTACCAGAGCTAGAGGCAACACCAGGACCAGGACCAGAACCAGAACCAGAGCCTGCTCCGCTCTGCTCTGCCATAATTCGCCGACGACATGTCAACAGTGCGCATTGCTCCACATTCTGAATGACTACATGGATGGATTGAATGCTCTGTGGCAGGCAGAGTAGAGCGGCAGGCAGAGTAGGGCGGCAGTGGAGGACGTGGAGAAGTGTTGATGCACACAGAGCAACGGGTTAGTTCATTTTGATTGCTAATTGGTTTGTTACACAATGGCGCAATGGCTTTTAACGAATTGGCCAAAAATTTATCAGCGAACGAAACAACTCCAAAATTACTCACAGTTGGCAACTGGAAAACGCATTTAGCAATGTGAGAGGGAAACCAGAGCCAGAAACTTAAACAATAAGTTGAGTCTTATGGCCAAAACACCAAAAACAAAATAATAAATAAATAAAAAATGTTTACTTTTATGGCGAAAGAAACTTGGCAGAGCATTGAAGAAATAAGATAATAATATTATTTATAATGTTATATTTAATATTGTTAATATTTAATATTTAAGAAAGAGTGTCAACTTATAGCAATATTCAATTATTCTACTTATTCATTAAAAAGGTAAATATTTTAATATTGGCTGTAATTATGTGAAGCAACTTAAAAATGGTTACAAATAAAATAAGACTACAAATAAAAGTAGAACAAGAAATGATACAAAAAATAAATAATTCACTCTTGGCCTAACAACAATATTAAATTATAATATCACTTACTTTAAGAAAAACAAAATCATTAATCATTTGAAATGAAAAGTAAAGGAAAAATTGTTTTTTTTTTTTTTTAATATAGCAGTTTAATTTAATATTAATCAACCTAATGAAATGTTATAAAATATTGTTTTGTACAAAGTATAAAAACAGGGAATTTAAAAATTAAATAACGTAAACATATAACTGGATTTGACATATTACAATATCACATAACATCTATTATAAGATCAAACATAACATTGTTGCAAATTAACGTTAACAATTAACGTCCAGCTGCCCAGAGGTTGCTGGTGTGGAGGCGCTTTAAGCGTCTGCGGGTTGTATTTGACCCTAGTGACGAAGCCAATGGGTTAACATGGTTATGTAACCAGTCATTGTAACGACTTGTATGTCGGTTTATTTTGCTAAAGACTGACGGTACACAGAAGTCGTTGTGCAGCGTCATATTGCTCACATAGCGTGGGGGTGGAGCACCAGAGATGTCTCTTAGCAGCTTGTTCTGCAGAACTTGAATGTGGTTAACCCAAGACTTTGCCGCTGTGCCCCAAAATGGAATCCCATATGTCCATGTGGGCACGATGACGCTCCTGTACACCAGCAGCTTGTTGCTCAAGCTGAGTTTGCTGGATGACTTCAGCAACCAGTTGAGTTTCGCCCTCTTGGATCTACACGCTGCTGCTGTGATCTGTATGTGTTTGCGCCAGGTAAGTTTCCTGTCCAGATACATACCCAGGTAGCGAACATGGTTCTCCTGAGGTATGACCGTGCTGTTGAGTCGGACGGTTGGATAGTTACCACTCCTGAGGGCAAACGTACAGTGCTGCGTGATGGTTCTAAGCCCAGCATTATGCTTGATATTGCCTTTTCGTCACACTTATCAAACTCAGCTTTTTCCGATTTCACAATTCTTCCACAAACAATTGGCCATTGGTCACGTTGCACCAGCACACTTTTCATATGCAATGACCACGCCGCATAGTTTTAGCCATCCAACTTATTAATGGCATATAATCCGATCCACTCACGTTTATTATAGCAATCAGCAATTAATTAACGCACACAGCAAAAAAAAAAAAAATTATTTTTTGGCTGGCTGTGAAACTGCCGGCCGGGCGCTGATCATTTGAATTCAAAGTAGTCGTCGTCTTTCATATACGAGAATATCGCCGCCTATCCCACGACAGCGGCACTTAGCACATCGGCGCAGTCTTGGAAAAAGCAACATTCTCACATATGATCCATCAGCTAGTGTCATTTTGTCATCAATTCACTTTCATACAAAAAGTAAGACAACACAAACAAAGTGACGAGAAATAGCGATGGTACAGAGGGAAGAAGAAGAGAAGAATAGACAAGGACAACCAAACAACAACACCAAACAACCATGCCTGAAGCGGGATTCGAACCCAGAGCTGATGGTTTCGCAGTTTTGCAGTTTTGCAAAGTCTCAACGCTCACTACCATCAAGCCGGCAACAATGCGAACAATTATAAATAATCATAAGCAAATAGGAAAGAGAAAAAAACAAAAATTAAATTACCTGCAGCCGGCAGGATTTGAACCTGGGTCCCACCACAGAGTCTGATTTCGAGTCAGACGCCTTAACCACTCGGCCACGGCTGCTAAAAGATCAACTTATTTTTTCTATTCAATGTATTACAATTATTTCAAATAATCTGTTACAATACTTTGTGTGATAGCCATTTAATATTTATATATATATATATATATGCTGATCCATTCAAATTGGAAGAAGGGATTTAATTAAGTTGTGGAAATATGTGCATGTAAGGAAGCATGTCCGATAAAATAACGTATATTTGACGAGTATCAACAACCGAGTATTAGCTCTCCGACTCCAGGGAATATATGAGCAAAACGCAGTTATTACTTTGAATCGATAACTGGCACATTTCCCGAATATCGATGCATGCTATATATGCTTGTAATAAATATTTTTGTCGCGGCATTTTAATTATTATTTGTTTGAGTTGGCATGACTAAATTGCTCATCACCAGCCAGTTACAGGAAACTGAGGCATTTTTAAATGCAGACCTCGATCCTGTTCAACCGATCATATTTATCGCCCCTAATGAGGTCCGCTTGCAGATTCGCAGGCTAAAGCCCACTAAAGCCCCTGGCTATGATGGCGTCGACGGCAGAGTTGCTAAGGCCCTACCCGAGAAGGGAGTGATGTTCTTGGTGCTACTCTTTAACTCCATGGTTCGCATCCATCACTTCCCCACTCCGAGAAAATATGGTCAATTCCATAACTGAATAAATGGGAGGAAATGCGTAAAAGGAATATTCAAAAATAATCAAACAGGCTGCCACAAATAAACTGCTTGACATCAAGGAATAAGAAAAATTTGACTGGCTCCATTCCCAATTCGCTTAGTTTAAGTAGTTGCTTTAGTCAGTGATTTAAGCTGACCCAGTGTCCGGCTTGCCCCACAACCATCGCCAAACCCAACCCAAACCCAAGCCTAAGCCTTGTCATGCGGAAATGCGTGCTGCCCCAGACAAGCATCGTAAATCTTGTAGCATTTGTTGTTGAGGGTGCAACTACATTGCTTAGTGGCTTGAGTTTGAGTTTAGGCCCAAGGACGAGCAGATCTTACAGCCTAATTGTTCGAGGGGAGGGCATGCGGCGTGCGTCACGGTTATGTTGCTGCAATTGAGTCGCCGCTGTGGCTGCAATCAGCAACAAGTGAGCCAACCGCATAATCCACAGTGACCACAAAGGTCACACCCACACAATCAGCGATTGGTATTAATAAATTTGCAGCAAAAAGCAGTTGGAAAATATTGAAAAAGCGATCTCTACACAAGGCCCATAAAGAGAGCAGCTGCGGGTTGTGAAACTGCCGGCCGGGCGCTGATCATTTGAATTCAAAGTAGTCGTCGTCTTTCATATACGAGAATATCGCCGCCTATCCCACGACAGCGGCACTTAGCACATCGGCGCAGTCTTGGAAAAAGCAACATTCTCACATATGATCCATCAGCTAGTGTCATTTTGTCATCAATTCACTTTCATACAAAAAGTAAGACAACACAAACAAAGTGACGAGAAATAGCGATGGTACAGAGGGAAGAAGAAGAGAAGAATAGACAAGGACAACCAAACAACAACACCAAACAACAACACCAAACAACCATGCCTGAAGCGGGATTCGAACCCAGAGCTGATGGTTTCGCAGTTTTGCAGTTTTGCAAAGTCTCAACGCTCACTACCATCAAGCCGGCAACAATGCGAACAATTATAAATAATCATAAGCAAATAGGAAAGAGAAAAAAACAAAAATTAAATTACCTGCAGCCGGCAGGATTTGAACCTGGGTCCCACCACAGAGTCTGATTTCGAGTCAGACGCCTTAACCACTCGGCCACGGCTGCTAAAAGATCAACTTATTTTTTCTATTCAATGTATTACAATTATTTCAAATAATCTGTTACAATACTTTGTGTGATAGCCATTTAATATTTATATATATATATATATATGCTGATCCATTCAAATTGGAAGAAGGGATTTAATTAAGTTGTGGAAATATGTGCATGTAAGGAAGCATGTCCGATAAAATAACGTATATTTGACGAGTATCAACAACCGAGTATTAGCTCTCCGACTCCAGGGAATATATGAGCAAAACGCAGTTATTACTTTGAATCGATAACTGGCACATTTCCCGAATATCGATGCATGCTATATATGCTTGTAATAAATATTTTTGTCGCGGCATTTTAATTATTATTTGTTTGAGTTGGCATGACTAAATTGCTCATCACCAGCCAGTTACAGGAAACTGAGGCATTTTTAAATGCAGACCTCGATCCTGTTCAACCGATCATATTTATCGCCCCTAATGAGGTCCGCTTGCAGATTCGCAGGCTAAAGCCCACTAAAGCCCCTGGCTATGATGGCGTCGACGGCAGAGTTGCTAAGGCCCTACCCGAGAAGGGAGTGATGTTCTTGGTGCTACTCTTTAACTCCATGGTTCGCATCCATCACTTCCCCACTCCGAGAAAATATGGTCAATTCCATAACTGAATAAATGGGAGGAAATGCGTAAAAGGAATATTCAAAAATAATCAAACAGGCTGCCACAAATAAACTGCTTGACATCAAGGAATAAGAAAAATTTGACTGGCTCCATTCCCAATTCGCTTAGTTTAAGTAGTTGCTTTAGTCAGTGATTTAAGCTGACCCAGTGTCCGGCTTGCCCCACAACCATCGCCAAACCCAACCCAAACCCAAGCCTAAGCCTTGTCATGCGGAAATGCGTGCTGCCCCAGACAAGCATCGTAAATCTTGTAGCATTTGTTGTTGAGGGTGCAACTACATTGCTTAGTGGCTTGAGTTTGAGTTTAGGCCCAAGGACGAGCAGATCTTACAGCCTAATTGTTCGAGGGGAGGGCATGCGGCGTGCGTCACGGTTATGTTGCTGCAATTGAGTCGCCGCTGTGGCTGCAATCAGCAACAAGTGAGCCAACCGCATAATCCACAGTGACCACAAAGGTCACACCCACACAATCAGCGATTGGTATTAATAAATTTGCAGCAAAAAGCAGTTGGAAAATATTGAAAAAGCGATCTCTACACAAGGCCCATAAAGAGAGCAGCTGCGGGTTGTGAAACTGCCGGCCGGGCGCTGATCATTTGAATTCAAAGTAGTCGTCGTCTTTCATATACGAGAATATCGCCGCCTATCCCACGACAGCGGCACTTAGCACATCGGCGCAGTCTTGGAAAAAGCAACATTCTCACATATGATCCATCAGCTAGTGTCATTTTGTCATCAATTCACTTTCATACAAAAAGTAAGACAACACAAACAAAGTGACGAGAAATAGCGATGGTACAGAGGGAAGAAGAAGAGAAGAATAGACAAGGACAACCAAACAACAACACCAAACAACAACACCAAACAACCATGCCTGAAGCGGGATTCGAACCCAGAGCTGATGGTTTCGCAGTTTTGCAGTTTTGCAAAGTCTCAACGCTCACTACCATCAAGCCGGCAACAATGCGAACAATTATAAATAATCATAAGCAAATAGGAAAGAGAAAAAAACAAAAATTAAATTACCTGCAGCCGGCAGGATTTGAACCTGGGTCCCACCACAGAGTCTGATTTCGAGTCAGACGCCTTAACCACTCGGCCACGGCTGCTAAAAGATCAACTTATTTTTTCTATTCAATGTATTACAATTATTTCAAATAATCTGTTACAATACTTTGTGTGATAGCCATTTAATATTTATATATATATATATATATGCTGATCCATTCAAATTGGAAGAAGGGATTTAATTAAGTTGTGGAAATATGTGCATGTAAGGAAGCATGTCCGATAAAATAACGTATATTTGACGAGTATCAACAACCGAGTATTAGCTCTCCGACTCCAGGGAATATATGAGCAAAACGCAGTTATTACTTTGAATCGATAACTGGCACATTTCCCGAATATCGATGCATGCTATATATGCTTGTAATAAATATTTTTGTCGCGGCATTTTAATTATTATTTGTTTGAGTTGGCATGACTAAATTGCTCATCACCAGCCAGTTACAGGAAACTGAGGCATTTTTAAATGCAGACCTCGATCCTGTTCAACCGATCATATTTATCGCCCCTAATGAGGTCCGCTTGCAGATTCGCAGGCTAAAGCCCACTAAAGCCCCTGGCTATGATGGCGTCGACGGCAGAGTTGCTAAGGCCCTACCCGAGAAGGGAGTGATGTTCTTGGTGCTACTCTTTAACTCCATGGTTCGCATCCATCACTTCCCCACTCCGAGAAAAATGGTTAATTCCATAACTGAATAAATGGGAGGAAATAATAATCAAACAGGCTGCCACAAATAAACTGCTTGACATCAAGGAATAAGAAAAATTTGACTGGCTCCATTCCCAATTCGCTTAGTTTAAGTAGTTGCTTTACTCAGTGATTTAAGCTGACCCAGTGTCCGGCTTGCCCCACAACCAAAACCCAACCCAAACCCAAGCCTAAGCCTTGTCATGCGGAAATGCGTGCTGCCCCAGACAAGCATCGTAAATCTTGTAGCATTTGTTGTTGAGGGTGCAACTACATTGCTTAGTGGCTTGAGTTTGAGTTTAGGCCCAAGGACGAGCAGATCTTACAGCCTAATTGTTCGAGGGGAGGGCATGCGGCGTGCGTCACGGTTATGTTGCTGCAATTGAGTCGCCGCTGTGGCTGCAATCAGCAACAAGTGAGCCAACCGCATAATCCACAGTGACCACAAAGGTCACACCCACACAATCAGCGATTGGTATTAATAAATTTGCAGCAAAAAGCTGTTGGAAAATATTGAAAAAGCGATCTCTACACAAGGCCCATAAAGAGAGCAGCTGCGGGTCAGCATTTTATTCATGCATATTTTTTTTTTATATTTTTTACAACCACAGCGAGGATTAAAGTGGGCAGCAGGGCGAGCAAGCAGCACAAATGTTCATTGTTGCGACAATGTGGCAAACAAAGGCAAACAACAACAAGAACAACAGCAACGATAGCGGCATTAACAATGCTGTCTCGTTGATATTGACAACTTTTTAATCACTTAATAAATTCAATAAAAATTAAATGCGGTCGCACGTCAACAAGGACAACAGGCGAACCAGCGAGACAGCTGGACAGCTGGACAGATGGACAGATGGAAAGAGGGCAGACAAGCTGAATGGGTGACATGAGCAAAGACTAGGACACAACAAGCCAGCGCTTAGTCAATCAGTCAGTCAGTCAGCCAATCAGTCAATCAATCAAGCCTTTGACAATGCTCGAAACGACAATGCCAAAGGGTTAGTCAAACTAAAAGTTCTCCTTCTCCTGCTCCTTCTCCTGCTCCTTCTGCTGCTCTTCCTGTTGCTCCTTCTCCTGCTCCTTCTGCTGCTCCTTCTGCTGCTCCTTCTGCTGCTCTTTCTGCTGCTCCTTCTGCTGCTCCTTCTGCTGCTCCTTCTGTTGCTCTTTCTGTTGCTTCTCATCCAGCTATTCCTCATCCGCACAACTCGAGCGATGCCAACTTTGTGACGAGGCATGTTGAGTCCGTAATTAAGTTGGCAGCACTTCTCACTTCTGCTATTAACAAATTAACATTTGTCCAAAGCACAATCGACAATCAAATTAATCAAATAATTTAATTTATTCCAATTTATGTATTTTCGTACAGCTTTTAATGCGTATTAATAATTAATTATTAATACTTATACTAATACTTACACTGGTGACTGGCGAAGTATGCTCAAGCTATAGCCTCTCATATTATATTAAATTTATTAATAAAAATAAAATCAATAAATAAATAATAAATTTAATTATGGCACTCAATGCAATCACAAATATTTTCTTTTGTTCAAGTTAACAAACAATTTTTGTCATTAAATAGATATTTAAATTTGAAAAATAAATATATAATTTTGTAAATTAAAAATCTTATAAATGTAATAATAAATATGAGAATAGTAATAATACATATTTAAGAGCATTTCAGCATCGGATTTGGATTTGCGCGATTTGTGTTTTTTGTCAAAGTGGACTTTCGCCACCGAATTGTTGGCTTCTGCTCAAATTGAACGTGATTTAATTACCGTGAAATATTTTTGTGCAGCACTTTAATTTGGCAAATTAAGTGGATCTTCAAGTCCAGTTTGAGTGGCGTGGCCGTTGACTTTTAACACGGACTGTGACAGTGGCAACATGGATGCGGCTGTTGATTATGGGGGGCAAGGGCGAGTGTAAATGTTTTGGGGTTGGGCCACGGTGTGGATTTATGCGATGTTGCTAAGCCAGTCGCATCGATATCGATACCAGCATCGACTTCGCAGCTAAGCTAGGGTAGACCAAATCTCAGCTATTGGGGATTACGGCGCCTCTTCCACACACATACTGGGCCAGAGACAGGCGGCTAATTAGCTGGGCTCTTGATTTCCTAAAACCAAACTAAGCGCATTAGAAATAAAAGTGAAAAAAAACGGAACAAACAACAATACACAATAATCATTAAGAGTGACCAACCCCAAGCGGGCTAACCGCGAACCCATAGGCGGCCCAGTTAAGTACGCGTCTGCCGCTTCTCCTCCTCCTCCTCCTCCGCCGCCCGCTCAGCCGACATCTACTTCTTAATTTTTAGTACATTGTGTGGCGTTTAGTGACAAGTTACAAATCGCCAACATTGGCATTTAAATTGTAAACCGAACAGCTTTAAAGTTGCCCAGACAATTGACTTTGCTTGCGTGACATGCGGCCAAAATCCACTTCATTTTGCGGCGGGTGAATCGGATGGTGGCATGTGTTGGGGGGCTGGGTGAGGGAGGGGGATGCAAGGGAACGGGACAGGACTAGGCCACATGCAATCAGCGTCGCCAGTCGCATTTCATTAGCGCTAAATTAAGCAAAAATCAAACCAAAAATGCAACAAAAAAAAAAAACTGAATTAAAATCATTTTTAATGCTGCAACAATCCAATATCTTAATACACTATATATAATACACTATATAGCTATAGTATATATATTAATATTTATAAATGTATTTGAAATAAATTCAATGCTGAATTATACTCAGTCAGGATATGCATATCAGCCTATATATATAGGAATAAAATACTTGAAATACTAAACGAAAAAATGTTGAATATCTTAGCTAATGAATGGATATATTTATGATCGTAGTCGAAATGAAATCAAAGCAAAATTGTATTCAATCAGGATACATACAGATGTATATAGGCTGTTTCGTAGAGGAATAAAATACTTGAAAAACTAAACAAAATAATGTTTAATGTCTTAGCTAATGAAGCCCGACTGGCTGCAGAGTAATTATGTGAACAAAGGCGATTGCAATTCATTTTCCAATGTCAGGCGCCCGAAAACTCTCATTTCGTTTGTAATTTGAATGGTGGGCAGTGCGAGAGGGGAAGGTAGGGCAGGGGCTGGTCTGTTTGTGCCGCCTGCCCCCATCTCAGCGCCCCACGGTTGGGGCAGCCATACTACATACTTTCGCCAATTTCCACTGATGCGCTGTTTGTAATTTCTGACCAACCATTTTCCATTGGAATGCTGGACCAATTCTTTTTTCACTGTGTACCCTGAACCCATGGCAAAGAGGCAGAACGGGTATATACGTGCAAAAGTAACGTCTTCACCAAGTATATATATATCCTTGATCGGTATTAACAGTCGAGTCTGTTTAGTAGTGCCTGGACTACATCAGGACTCAGGATTGCATTCATATTTTGGAAATGTATGTGTATTTCGTATCCAATAGATAATTTAAGCCGTTGGACCAATATCGATTATAATCGATTTCCGATTGCAATAAGAGCCACCATTTTACAGTTATATATTTTTTATGGAGAATGTTTATAATTTTTTTTTGCTTGGAGAACGGCAAACAATGCACAAAATCGGTTGTTTAGATAACGGCCTGAAGCCAGAGCATCTTCTAGTCGAGCACTCTCGACTACAACATTCTTACCTATTTGTTTTTATTTTTTTATATATATATTTTCAGTTGATTTCTTTTCGTTTACGTTTTGTTCGACGGCGGGCTGCGTTGCGCGGTTTTTCGTCTCTCAATACGCCAAATGTACACATACACATACATATGTTCTGGTGTGTGTGTGTGTGTGGGTGTGAGTGTGGGTGTGGGTGGGGTGTGTGTGTGTGTGGGTATGTGTGTGTGCGTATGCATTTTTGACTTTCGCAGTTTTTCGCTTACCGCCGCCAACAATCACACAGTCAACCTCAGTTGCGGCGGTGGCCGAACAACAACAACAACAACAACAAAAACAGCAGCAGCAGCAGCAACAACAACAACAACAACCAATGCTAAATAGTCAAATAGTTTGCCACGCACAGCATTTAACAACAAAGGGGAAAACAACTACAACAACAACAACAACAACAACAACCATTACAACATTTTAACGCGCAACCAAATTGCATCGAAATACAGCAAAAATAAAAGAGAAAAAACAAAAAAAAATGGAAAAAAAACTGCAAAGCAGGCAAAAACATGCAGAAAAGTGTAAAACACATTGTGGAAATGTAAATTTTCCATTGATTAAAAGCGAAATACGGACAGTATTCAGATATTTAATATGTATGCAGGGAATACGATAATCTTGAGTAATAAACTTGACGCCCCTAGCAGGAGAGACAGGCAGAGAGAGAGAGAGGAAGAGAGAGAGGGAGAGAGAGAGGAAGAGACATAGAAAGAGTTAGTTAATTAGTTAATGAGTAACATCATCTAAGATAATATTGCAAATCCAAATAAATTAATGAATGCCCAGCTATCATTTTGCTTTTATTTGAAATGTAAATATATATAAATATATATATGCCGGATACAAGCCGGAACTAGAACTTTACCGTTTGCAATTCCGAGGCGCCACAGAAACCGAATTTCGCATTTCTTTTCTAGGAATTGCAGTGCAAGTTCCTCAAAATGAGCAGCCACCAAATCATCAACATTCTCATAATTATCCTCAAGTTGAACCATATCAAACCAAATAAGAATCGTTTCGAATCCGTTTTCAGAATGATGCAAAATTCAGTAAATATAATTTTCGTAATTTGAGCTACGTTTTTGAATTTAAATATTTAATACAAACAAAAGTTGAATGAATAATATTAAATTGGTCAAAATGAGTGGAGTAGCAGAAGTGCATGGTCTTCCACAAACAGTGACAGCTATTTCTGGACCGAATTTGAGGTCGTAGTAGACCACAAAAAATAATGAAAATTAACAAATAATTAAAAAAAAAAATAAATTGCGTATTTTTTACCTAAAATAGCTACAAATAAACGATTCAAATAAAAAAAAAAAGTCAGCTGACAATGTGGACCATAGGCAAAGAAATTAAAATGATGGGAAAATATGTTCGCTCAGCTCTAGGAAATCATTATATATATACATATACATATATATATATATATATATATATATATATATATATATATATATTAATTGAGCATTTTGTGGCAAGGTTATGTGCCTGTCAACGACTGTGGCCAACAATTTTTGGTCCTTGACTCTAACCAATTGAAATATATCTAAGAGTTGCAGCATGTCCTTGTTCCCTTAACGTCTTCTTCGTTGTGACAAAAATGCACTGCGGTTGGTCAAATTGCTATGCAGGACTGCAGGACTGCAGGACTGGAGGACTGGAGGACTGCATGACACGATGTCCTTGAGCGATGTCCACTCTGTGTCTGTAAAACGCACAGTGTGAAAATTATGGGCTTGCATGCTAATTAATGGTGTAAATGTATTAAAAAGGCGCATGCTGATATAACACCAGGACAAACAGGACAAACGCAAAGAGCTGGATAACCAGGACGAGCCGGACTCGGCATAGCTGCTGCTGCTGCTGCTGCTGCTGAGGCCACCCGAGGCTTGTCCTCATAATCCTTAATTATGCGTTTTAATTGCCATTATCGATTCGTATTGAATACGCTGCGGTTAACAATGTCCTTCAATTCGGGACAATTGGCCAACAGATGAACTGGGCCCAGAAAGGTTGACAGGATGAGCAGCAAGCGGAGTAAGACTTATTTAGGGAGCAGCAGGCGGTAATGTCAGCACATTGAGGACACTTATGCATGTGTGTGTGTGTGTGTGTGTCTATTTATAGTAAAGCAGGACAACTATTTCAAGGACAACCGCTAACAATCCTAACGAGAAAAGCTGTGAATGTAAATCTTGGGCGAAAAACATTCATTTAGATAAATAAGCCAAAAGGAAATCATTATTTGAGGTGCCCCATGAATTGGTAGTTCTGCGTAGATCATTCTCTTAACTAACAAGTTTGATTCAGATAAAAAAAATCCAACAAATATTTAGCTTATTCATGTATATTTCCCGAGTGATTAGCTGTAAATAGTTGTGGACTGTTCCGATTAACTTTGGCCATAATAAATACCACTCTCAACTCTATTTCCGATTTGTTGAAAGCTTAAAAACTTGATTTGACTAATATAAAATAACAATAAAAAAAAAGAGAAATTACTCCACAATCTTATCTGATTAATTTGGCAGATATTTTTGGCTGCTAAATTGGGGAATTCCCTATAAGTATATCATCATTCCCACACTATATCATCATATCCGTCTAGAATATTTTTGAGAGCATAACCAGTAAGAAAGACAAGTTGCATTTTTTGTTATTTTGTTTCAATAATTTTCATTTGTTTTGTTTGTTTTTATTTGGTTTCAGAAATTCGTTTGTGTTAATTTTTTCGCGCTAAAACTTAAAGCTATACAAAAAAATTGTTTACTCATTTGTTCTTACATGGCTAATAACTTAAACATTATCAATAGCTAAATTCGCATTGTTAAAAAAAAAAGAAAAAAAAAACTCTCTAGAAGTATGTTTAGATATTTATATATATATATATATCGCTTCTATTTACAAGACAACATTCAAAAGTTAGTGTAGTGAAAAGTTGATAAAATAAAAAAAAAATTATAAAAAATGAAAATAAAAATAATTTAGTAAGTTTTTTTTAGACTAACTTTTGTTTAGGTGAAATATTAAAATGGCTATATGTGTGTGTGTGTGTGTGAGAAATACAAAAAAAGCAAAAATTATAAAATTTAACTAAAGTTGTGGAAGTGTGTGAAAGGGGCGGGGCGGACAGGGGAGGGGGGATGGGCGTACAGTTTCTTAACATTTTCCTTGACGTTCGCCGCGAGGCGATCGATTGAAATTTTAGAAGGATTTTCCTAACTATCCTTTGCCAATTTTTCTTTTCGATTTTTTTTTTTTGGGTATTTTGCTGGTGTTTTTTGCTGTGCGTGTGTGTGTGTGTGTGTGTGTTGGGTGTGTGTGTGTGTGTGTGTGTAGCGAACTCGACGCACGACTTTATGTCTCGAGCATAAAACTTCGAGTGAGCTCGACGCACTTTTCTCATTTTCATTGACCCCTCCTCTCCCAAAGGAATAAAAAAAAAGAAAAAAATCAGAATCCTTTGCCCGCCATTTGCTGAGTATTCCCCTCCATTATCCTGCTCCACACTCCGTTTGCCGGCCGGAGTTTTGAGTTTTGAGTTGATCCTTTAGCTCTCTGTTTGTGCTGTTGTTGCTCTGCTGCCGTGGACGTGTCTAACTTATATGACTATATCACAATGTTGCTGCCGCTCTGCGCCTGCATCCTAATCCTTCATCTCCTGCTCAATTCAACTATCACGCTGTGTGTGTGTGTGTGTTTCTTGATGTATGTTTTATGTGTGTGTGTGTGTGATTTGTTTTTAGTAAGGCCGCCACACAGTCTTCTGCTGGACGACGGCATTCTTCAGCTTGGTTGCCGCCGGCAGCGTCGTCTCCGGTGATGCTTGACGTGGAACAGCAGCAGCCACTGCTGCTGCCGCTGCTGCTGCTGCCGCCGCCGCTGCTGCTGCTGCCGCAGCAGAGGTTTCATGGTAGAGCGGCTTGAGGGCGGAGGGTGCTTTGAGATCGCAGCGCATGCGGAGCGGCACAGAGATGTGGTGTGTGGGTGAGCTGCGCGTGGAATCGATGGATTTGTCCAGCTCGTATTCGGATTTGACCACATCGATCTGCTCGTCATCGGAGTCCGCATCGGAGGCGGACTGCTCGTGGATAGAGCTCGTCTCGATCGATGTGTTCAGTTTGAGCAGCACATGGGGCGTTGCAGTGGGCGTGGGCATGGGCGTGGGTGAGGAGCTCGATGGTCGCGAAGAGGCGGGACTCATGTGTGCCGCATCTGTGGGCATACCGCCGTGATGCAATGCAGCAGCGGCCGCGTTGCGCGCCCGCAAACCCGCCGCCGCCGCAAAGTTGTACGGATGGAAGGCGTGCGGCGTTGATTTCTGGCTCTGATGCGCTGCTGCCGCTGCCGCGGCGGCAACATGATTGAAGGGGAATTGGGGCATCGCGTACGCAGCAGCTGGAGCGCCGCCGGGCGGCGACGGCATCATCGAGGCGGGCGGCACAATCGACGACGACGATGACGACGCCGATGGCATCGGTGGCGGATAATCCGAGGAGGCGCCAGCATTCGGCATCGCTGGGGAGACGACACCGCTGACGCTACCATTGGGCGAGGTGGCCGCCTTGGAGAGCGCCGGATGATGCACTGCAGCCGCAGCGGCCTGCTGATGGCGGAAATAGTCCGCATAGCCGTATGTCATATAGGCAGCGTCCAGCCACGCGGGATTCAGCATGAACGGATTAAAGGCGCCGGGATGTGGATAGCCATAGCCTGCAAAGCAACACAAAAAAGCAAAAGCAAAAAATGAATAAATTTTAGTAAAATTGGAAAAAATGCAAATTCGTTTTGTAAAAAATGGATGAGCTTGATTTGGGGGAGGATGATTTGGGGGGATTGGGGCTGAGAATGGAGAGAGAACTGAAAACTGTAATGGAAACTAAAAAACTCACTTTGCTTACTTCTTGGCTCCCGCGGCCCGTCGACCGTTACTTTGATGGCCTTGCTGTAGCTGGCTATCTGCACCGGATACGTGGCAATGGTGATGGTCAGCGTGAAGGATTTGCCCCTGCCGGAGCGGCCCACGAAGCGCAGATCATTGAACTTGGCCACCTGGTTCTTCATCGTTGTCGTGCAATTGCGCAGCTCGCCGCAATAGTTCTCATCGTTGCCGCACTTGATCGAGACGAGGGTGCCATCGGGCACATCGTCCAGGGCGATCACCTTGAAGGCGCCCGGCAGCGATTTGTTGGAGCGCCAATGATTGGGCAGAGCGCTGCAAAGGATTGAGGGTGAGCCCGTTTGGGCCAATTCGCCGTGATATTCCTGCAGCATTTCGTGCAGACTGGCAAACATGTCCGTCATCGAGCTGGGCATTTTCGCCGAGTTCGCCGCACTTGCAGCACTCGTGTTCGAGCTCGAATTGTTGTTGTTGTTGTTGTTGGGGTTACTTGTGTTGTTGTTGTTGTTGGAGCTGGTGTTGCTGCTGTTGTTGTTGGTGTTGTCGGGCGTGGAGCTGCCGGTGCTGCTGGCCGAATGTGTGCTAATGTTGCCCGGATGGCCAGCATTTGTGGCAGCTGCTGCCGCTGCCGCCGCTGCTGCTGCCGCGGCCAACACCTGCGTGTGGGCGCTCGTATTGGCCACCATTGTGGGTCCAGCGGGCAAATGCATATTTCACTGTTATTCTCGTTCAGTGCTTGTTGTTTACACGTGCTCAAAAAAAAAAGCCGAGCTTATCCAAGTTGCGTTTCGTGTAATCCTTTTTTCCTTTTCTCTTATTTTTGTAATTTGATTATTTCAAAAAAAAAAAAAGAAAAAACTTAATATTTTGCTCGCTAGCTGGCAGTGCCGCTGCTTTTCACGCTTTTCTTTTGACTCCTTTTGCTCCCTCTCGCTCTCTCTCCCTCTCTCTCTTTCTCTTTCGCACTGTAGACGCACTTTAAAAAAATTGTAAGTTTTTCAATGTTTTTCGAATCAATTTTGAAAATAATTGCAATTGATTGTTGTTAATCGAGTTTCACTTTGGGGGGGGTGGGGGCGGTTTTTGTTGTTGTTGTGGTTTTTGGCGAAAACGCGGCGAATAAAACTGTGGTTGTGCGTGTGCGTGTGTGTGTGTGTGTGTTTATCTGGTTTCGCTCGCTAGCTTTCACTGGCTGCGTTCTCGACACGTTAAAGTCGCTGTGTGAACTGTTTCTCAACTGCGATCGTTGCCAGTATTTAAAGTAGAATGCGCTGCCCGTCGCCGTACGCTGCCGGCGTCGCTGTCACGCCGCTGCAAGACGGCAGAGTCGCGCTCGCTTCCACTTGCATGCTGGCCCAAATAGTTTCGACTCGCTCGCACTCGCTGCAATAATTCAGGACTGCGCTGCGTGGTTTGGTTGGCTCGTTCGCTTACCTATCATCTCTGTGTGTGTGTGTGTGTGCGTGTGTGTGGACTAAGGGTGCAGTGGCAGCCGGCGGCGGTGGCGGTGGTGACCGGGGCAGGTATCAACCACCATTGCCACAACAACAACCACAGTAAAAATTTCCCATTTTTCCATTGCGGTGTACACTCGCGCACACAGAAAAACACACGGCCAGCAGCAACAATAGCAGCAGCAGCAGCAGCAGCAGCAGAAGCAGCAGCAAGAAATAAGGGAAGTCGACGGCAGCAGCAGCAGCAGCAGCAGCGACTGAGGCAGAGGCAGAGGCGTGTGTTGTTGCTGCTGCTGCCTTTGCTACTTGTGGCCAGGGGCGCGCGGTCAAACCGACAAACGAAAAAGAAAAAAAATACAAAAAAAAAAAGAAGCAGCAGCAGAAAACACCAAAGGCGAAGAGGGCAAAACAACAAAAAAAAATCATTGGAAGCAAAATAAAAATGTGCCATTGAGAGAGAGACGGACTGTGAGAGTGAGAGAGGGAGAGGGAGGGCGAGAGCGAGAGCGCGCGCGAGTTGGCTCTCTGAGCATATTGGAAAGGCGCAGGCGGACGTTGAAATAAAATTACAAATGAAGAATAAAAAATCACAACAACATTCGTTGGGGTTTTGTGAAAAAAGAAAAGCAAATAAAAATGCTAAGGAATCACGCATCTTGCTCTCTTTCTCTCTCTTCGTCTCTCTATCGCTCGCTCCCTCTCTGTCTCGCTGGATGTGCTGTTGCTGTTGCTGTTGCATTCAGACCGGGGCTGCTCTCTGAGCGACAACGACGGGCGGTCGCTGGCTGGAAAATTTGTTTTCCTTACGCACGCAACTTTCAACATCGGCGGCGGCGGCGGCATGCAACAGTTCCAACTGCGCGCGTGTGTAGGCACCCCATGGTCCCACAGTGCCGGGCCACAAACTAGCCAGAAGCCGTGCTCAGTCCTAGGAAATAATCGTGCCACAGGTAGAGCGGAGGCAAAGGCCACACAAACTGGGGCATTCAACAGTGGGGCATTCATATCAAAAGATCAACACAAAAAAAAGTTGAGCTGAAGGATCTGTCAGCAGATCAGCTATAATCCCGCCCATATTGACGGAAGCGATTTACTCAAATCGCAAGCTTACTCGACTCAAGTCATCCTTAATCCTGCTTGGACTGCGCTAATCTTCCGGAAGGAATCACAATTCGTATTGCACCACATTTTAGAGGATGTTCATAAATCTATTGGTTTTATTGACCATAATATATTGTATAAAGATTTATAGTTCATATCTAAACTAAATGATATGAATGAACAAAATTTATAATAAAATAAGAAATCAATTTGAAAAAATATTGCAAAGATAATCAAAAAGAATTTAATTGTTTTCTTAATTTTTAATTAAATTTCCAGTTTTATATTTCAGATTTGCACACATCTAAGTTTTTGAAACACTTGAGAAAATTGCCGAAAATTCCTATTCAATGTTAAAAATGTAGACGTCAATCCAAAAATATAATTTTGATTTCATTTTTATTGTAGCAATAATCTGAAAATAGTTCCCAAAAATCGAATGTCCTTTTTTAAATATTGGACGTCCTCAATTGAACAAATCACTTGAAAAATAAATCGAAATTAAAACGTGGTGAAAACAGAAGCGAATTGAAAGCAACATAAATTTGTGGAGGTACCACTGTATCGCTTGGCCAGCCCCCTTTAACGGCAGCGTCTCTTGGTTACAGGACGACAAATCAAACCCGCAGCAACCCAAAAAATTGCGGAGCACCGACCAAGTTAAAACGAGGCCACAAATGTTGCACACAAAACAGACACAGCCGAAAAGGGTCGTGGCTGGGGTAGGTGCGGCAAGATGGCAAGCAGCGAATGGTTATGGCAGGGCAACCACAATGAGGGGCAGGCAGCTTCGATGGGGATGGTGTGGCGTGGGGAGGGGAGGGGAGCGGAGCGGAGGGGATGTCGACTCAAGTGCGAGTTAAGATTGTGTCCGGGCTTGTTGCTCGAGCCAACCAAAATGTCGCGAGAACGCGCCTCGCAGCGGGTGGCAAGTGGCAAAGTGGCGTGGGGTGAACGGCGAGTGGCGAGTGGCGGAGGGTAATCGCTGGGAAAGTACACGCACACTTCCAATAAACTGCGACGCTGGCATCGATGTCGACGTCGCCGTTGTCGTCGACAGCAAGAATGCTGCGTGTGCGCCCGCTTGCTGTGCGAGTCGGGGAACTTGGCAAGGACGCCAGGATTGCCAGAGCGGAGAGCGGCTAACGGATGCCTGTGTAGCTGCCACAGGTTAGTAGTAGTTAGCGTGCGACAAGGACACTCGTCAAAGGCCGGCAAGGCTTTGATTTTTCAATTGACTTCGCTGGCCATTTGCGAGGTTTTCCAGCGAATTCGCAACGCTCCTGTTGAGCCTGTCTGTCCGTCTGTCTGCCTGTCTGTCTGTCCGTCTGTCTGTGCTGTACGTGCGTTTGTTAATTCTGCTCCTGTCGCTTTCCATGGCATTTGCTGCATGCCTCATTCAGCACCCGCTGATCGCCAATGCGATTGCACAGAAGCTGCGCACATCAAACACGCGTAACGAGCGAGACAGAGAGAGAGAGAGAGCGAGCGAGAGAGAAAGAGAGAGGCAAACGCTGAACCATAATGGCGCCTTTTACCTGTTAACTAGAAGCAGGGAGAAACAAACAGCTGCTGGGCCACCCTTTTTTATGATAGCGTTTTTTTCTTTTCTGCCAGCTAAAAACCCCCGTAGTAAAAATTGCAGTTATATATTGCGCACAGGTAGCCACCCAGCCAAGTAGGCAACCCAAGCAAACCCACCCACCCAGACTGATAGGTAGCAAACCACACAAACATTTGGCAGGTCGCAGGATGCGCTCAATCTTAATCCTTTACTTATGAAAGTCAATCGGGCCGGATTAGGCAGCACGCCCAACAAATATTTTGGGCGATTAGCCGCTCCGCAAGTGCCCATAAAAGCGGCCAGCGACGGAGGTACCTTGCAAGCCCCTGCCACGCCCAATAAACTGATTCACTTGCGATCGATTGGGAAAAAATAAAAACGAATGCACAAAATGCTTGCAATACAAATTTTATTTGAAATTTAAGCTTGATTTCAATTAAATCTATTTCATTGGAAATTAATTAATTTGCATAATTATTCAGCTAAGAAAACAATCACTTAAAAGATATGTATAACATATATCAGTTTGCCACCGATCGCCTTCCAATGCAACCAATTCCCGCTGCCAACTTTCAACTGTTCACTCTTTCAACACACCACTAATAATTACTTGTGGCAAACAACGTCAACAATAAAAAAAATAAATTAAATAAATATTAATTTATATATTTATTTATTTCCCGGCAATCATCCCGGACAACCATGTCAGTGGCGCTCAGCGCACGCAGTGCAAGCAACGGTAACAATTTTTCAGTAGCAGCAGCAGCTGATCGGGCCCAACCCTCTCACACACACACGCCAAATAGGGGAGGGGGCGCAATTGAGGCGAGCCAAAAAAAATCAACCAATCAAAGAAGCAAGCAGCGCACTGGAAGTGGCATGGTGGCATGGATGAACTTGAGCCACAACCAACTGAGGCGCGCACGCGATTTTATCGACACGATCAGTGGCTGCTGCTGCCGCTGCTGTTGCCGCTGCTGTTGCTGCTGCTGTGTTGGGGGTTGTTTATAAATAGAGTGAAAGAATTGAGTGAGAGGCAGCCGACCGTTTAAATGGTGGGCAAATGCAGTGTGCGCGAGCGAGATGCACGATTTGTATTTATTTAGCTCCGCCCCAAAAGCAACTGACGATCAGCAATAAATTCAGCAGCAGCTGAATTGCGTGCGCTTCGCTTTTGGCTCCAAACGCGCCCGCTAACTAGGCAACACTAAAAGCTCTCAATTTCCAACGGCGCAGCAGAGTCCCCAAAAACAGAAGCAACAGCAGCTGAACAAGAAGAAGCAGCAGCAGAAGTAGCAGCAGCAGCGAGCAATTGAGAGCCATTTTTAAAATGCTGCCTACGCTGGCAGCGACCGCGAACGCCGCTTGTAAGTGAATTGCGGTTTGTTGTTTTGGTTGGCGCATGCTGCCACTGCCACAGTCACTGTCGCTGTCGACGTTGACGGCACTGCCAGGATCAACCACCGAGCGCTGCCAACGCAAAAAAAAAAGAACGGAACAAAAAAAGCAGCAACGAAGCAGAAAACACAAAACCAAACAAAAAATTGAGACAGCCTTTGAATTTTTTCCAACTGCTGCTGCTGCTGCTCTGGTTCTTGTTGTTGTAGTTGTTGTTCTTGGCTGCTTGCTCTTTATGAATGAGCTCTCACATGAGCGAGCGAGCGAGTGAGCGAGCGTGTGAGTGAGCGAGTGAACGTGCGAGTGACTGAGTGTCCTTCGCTGTGCGAGTGAGCACAACGAGCACCACATTTCCACTGGCGGCGGGTCCATCATTCCAACGAACACATTTTATTTTGAGTGTTTTTTTTTCTTATCTTTTTTTGCTGTTCTGTTTTTGGGGTGGCTACTTCGAGGAGAGTTTGAGCGTGCAGCTGAACAGCGGCTGTGGTGAGTTTGAAGATGAGCACTTTTTCTCTTTTTTTTTTGTGTTGAGTGCGGCGGCAGCTGGTGGTGACACTCCCACACACACACATACACACATGTACTCACGCAAGCAGAGGCAGCAGCAGAAGCAGAGGCTGACTGTCTTTGCTGGCCGCAACATCGACATCGACTGTGCCCACAAGTTTGTGTAATATGTTGTTTGCCTTAGTGTTGGTAGCAGACGCCCAAGCATTGGCTGCCTCAGCGGTGCAGCCCCCGCCCCCTCTCTTACCCTCCACTCCACACCCTGCTCATTCCAGCTGCTTGCTCACTGCTCACTGCTCGCTTCTGCATGCTCTTTGCCTTCTGATTTTATTTGACGAGCTCAATTTGTATTTTGTTTTCTTTTTTTAAGAAATGCATTTTGTAGCTATATATATATATATATAGACACATTCATAGATCATTTCTATACAGTTCTTTTTAAGAGCGAGCCGCGACAATTAACAGCTGTAGATCGTTGGTGAAGTACTAATGATTGTTCTCTTTGAAACGTCATTTGGGGCATGAGAAATGAGGGGGGCGACGAGTGGTGTTTGGATGATAGAACACAAAAGAATAAATGATCTTGTCAATATGGTTTGTACCTATTCATGAAGAGAATACTGAAAAAAAAACACATTTATTTAGGTAAAATGCATAAATAATGTCATAAATATGATTTGTGCGTTGCATAAAAAAATAAATTATTATTTTATTATTTTATTAATTAATTATTTATTCTTAATAACAAAAATAATAAATCTTATTTATGATGCGCATTAATTAATAATTAATTAATTCATTAATAACTTAATTTTAAATTTGATATGCAATTTCTAAATGTAATTTTGCTTAGGTTAAGTTTGTGGAACTTTGAATATATCTTTCCTACATAAAGAACTTAAATTGGAACTCGAAAGTCCTGGCAGAGTCCCAGAAGACTGCGCACATTTATAAGTATATAATTATATAAAATCATACAGCATGCTTCCTCTTGCTCAACCCCCTCTCTCAATCTCCCCCCTCCGCCGTTATGGCCATGGGCCAAGTTGGGCAATGCAACTTTTCGGCCCTTGTCATGCGATACATGCGATATTGTTAGCAATAATGATGCTAATATACGAGCACACTCCACACTCGAGGGCACTGCCACACTGCCACCCTGCTACCCTCCCCTTTTGCCGCACGGCACTCGAGAAATGCGTAGACAATATAAAGATTAAAACTGAAATCCGTTAAGCCCAGCAATGGGCCCTTAATGCGATTGCGCCCTATGTAAAAAGTACCAGTAACAACAACAAACAACAAACAACAAACAACAACAAACAACATCTATGATAACGGACAGGAACCGGGAACCAGGAACCAGTTTCAATTCATAGCGCGAGCTGAATTTGAGTAAATATCAAATTTCATATAATTGGCGGCCATTTTGAAGTTTTGCATTCCAAAATGGAAAAACTCGTCCGTCCCATTTTTTTTTTTTTTTGTATATATATGTATATATGTATATATATTTTTTAATTTTGAATAGTTGTTACAAATCGCTGACCAGATGCAAAATGCCGATTTGTTGGCAGGGCAGCAAAACCAAGCATAACAGTACCTGGGGGGTTGGGGGTGGTCTCTCTGTGTGTGTGTGTGTGTGTGTGTGGTGTGTTTGTAGTGGAACTGATGGGTGCATATGGAATGTGGAATGTGCGTTTGATGGAGCACCACTTGCAGTCAAACATGATTTTTTATCATCTGCCTACAGCCAGGGGCGCCGTTGCGAAAGGGATCAGCCAGGGATAAGGCAAAACTATTGAAAAGCTATCATTTTATATATTTGTATGGCAACATAGCCTGACAATAGTCACAGAATTAAGTAACAAAGATTATTTTGAATCATCACTTTTTCATATATATATATATATACACTTATACATATATATATATATATATTTATATAAAAATGATGTAAATGAAGTTTAAGTTGAAATCTTGAGTTGATTTTTGTTAGTGAGGAATTCACATTATTCCCCCCTTGAAGTGAGGCCACTGGCAAAACACCGTTCGTTTCCGCAAGTGGCTCCATGATAACTCTTTCGTTTTTTATCCCCGCTCCCCCCTCCCACCAACCCCCACCATCAGCCGGCGAGTAATTGCAATTTTTGTTCTTCGCTTTGTTGGATTTTTATTCGCAAGCCAGGAAATGAGAGAGCAGCAGTCGGCCTGGAAATGCCCAGCAAAGCGGAGAGCGCGTCGCAGTTGCGTCGCAGTCGCCGTCGCAGTCGCAGTCGTTGTCTTGGAAATGTGCAGTCGCGTCGCAGCGACGCTTTTTATTTTCATTTTTTTTTTTCATTGTTGTTGCTGTTGTTGCAGCGCAACGAGGGTTTGTCGTTAGCCCTACCCCTTGCCCCCCACCCAACTACCATAGCTACCTCTTTGCAACATTGTTGTTGCTGCTGCTGCTGTTGCTGCTGCTGTTGTCGTAGTCGCTGCCGAGTTGGGCTGCCACAAAACTAGTTTGGCTTTGGCTTTTGGTTTGGGATTGGGGTTTTGGGCTTTGACAGCGACAGCGGCTGCCACAAAACCGACTTTCCACCCACTTTTTCTGGTTTTTCTCTGGTTATTCCGGTGGCTGTCTTAGAGCTTTTTAAGGGTTGCAAATCAAAACGCGGTTTGTTGGTTTGTATTTTTGGCCAAAGTCGTCGTAACTTTATCGGCCGCACGTGGGAACGACAGAGAGAGAGAGAGAGAGAGAGCGAGAAAGAGAGAAAGAGAGACAGTGTGAGAGAGAGTGAAAGAGTAGGAAAGAGTGAGAGAGAGCGAGTGAAATAGAATGAGAAAAGGGTTAACGTTGCCAGCAGAGGGGGTTGATTGGGTGGCCATATGAAAATCGCAGCGTTAAAGAGTCATTATTGACACTTACCAAGTGTTGGTTAATGCTAGTGCTCCCACACGACTCCACACACCACACCACACCGCACCACACACACACACACACACAGATACGCACACACACCACAACTGCTTGGCCTGGAAGTTGTCAACTCATATGCATAATTGCCTTGTATTTTTGTGGGGCACCATCGCTGCGCAGTTTTCTGCTCTTCAACCCAGTTGGGGCTGTCTCTCGCTCTCTCTCTCTCTCTCGCTCTCGCGCTTTTGCTCACTCGCACTCTGCAACCCACCCGCTTGCTATATCTTACTCTCTCTCTCTCTCTATGTCTCTCTCTCTCTCTGTCTTTCACTTACCAAATGTGGCGTGTTGTTGTTTGTGTGCATTTTAGTTTGGGATTTTCGTGGCATTTTTGTGGCCTTTTGTCTGGTTAACCGTGGTTGGTTATTGGTCAACACGCACACACAGAGACACACACACACACACACACACACACAAGCACACAGCCACACATGAAACCGCTAAAAAAAATATTGACTTAACCAAAAATGCTTGATTAACTGTTATCGTTTAAAATACAAGCCATTTAATAAATGCAATAAAATCAACAGCAACAGCAGCAGCAACAGCAACAACAACAGCAATAAAGAATGGTGTGAATGGTGTGTGTTGCTGGCCATAAATTGATCATATAAAATTTATAGATTGATGATTTGACTTGATAGTGCTAATTATACTAAGCACTACTGCATGAAATACGATTTATATGAAAGACATTCGGTGTGCAGAAGTGTCAATTATTGATTAGTAAGATAAACAAAATAAAATAAATAAACAAAATAAAATAAATAAACAAAATAAAATAAAATAAAATTATAATATATAAAAGAAACTCAGTTAAATTTTGAGACATAATATATTATAAAATAA
Organism: Drosophila kokeensis; assembly: GCA_035042145.1. Taxonomy (NCBI): domain Eukaryota; kingdom Metazoa; phylum Arthropoda; class Insecta; order Diptera; family Drosophilidae; genus Drosophila; species Drosophila kokeensis. The sequence goes on from JAWNLT010000194.1 coordinate 123,840, forward strand.
TTACAAAATAGACAATCGAACTATCAATATTCAACACTATGCCCAGTAAGTTCGGTGTTGATGATTTAATGCTTTCTTGAAAGATTGGTCTGAATAGTGTTTTCTCACCGATAGTTCCGATGTCAGCTGTTTAATATAGGCGGATGGACATAGCCCTATCGATATAATGAGCGACAAAGCTTAAAAATTGTTTGCAAAATTATGTTCCACATTTTTGTTTGCAATGTTTTCAAAGAAAACTTGTTCGTCCTGCTCCCCTAAGCAGTATCCCAAAATAATTCTGGCTGGCCGATTTATGTAACAATCATCTAAAAAATATTCAAAGTATGAATTTAGTGCTCGTCAAGTCTACTCCTTAATTAGAGCCAACTTTCATACGACTTCAGGCTATGCCAACTGTCACGCCCCTATTTGTCAACATCTCTGAGATGGTTTTCCTCACCACAGAAATCTCAGTTTTGCAGCTTCACTTTCTGACCGCAAGTATAAAAAAAAGAAAGAAAAATAAGATGGAAAATGAGACAACAATGATGACTAAAAAACAAATGTCAGCCAATTGACAAAACAGTAGAACAGAGCAGAACCCACAAAGACCGATGGTCATATAAAAATACTACTCTAGTTTTTTGACCAATTTTTAGTGCTGTTTTTTGTGCTGTGCTCGGTTTTTTCTGCTTCTTTTTTTTGGCAACAAAGGAGGAACAACAGACAAGTAGATCGATTCCAGGGAAGCGTTCGGCAGTTTTCAGATTAATTATGTTGGAAACACAAAGAAATTGCGCTCGACACGCCAAAAAACAATTTGGCTCGTGTTTTATGAGCTTGTTAAAAAAAATCATAAAAACTATTTATGCTTATTTTTAATCTAGATCAGGTCAGATCTAGATCCACACCGTGGGTCATTTGAGGCCCATAAATCTTCAGAAGATCTCTTGTTGAAAAACTGCAAACTGACCCACAAATTGTGAGGAAAATGCAAAGATAGCATAAAAAAAAAATAAAGAAAAATAGAAAAAAGAAAAGAGAAATGAGAAAAAACCAACAAACACATTGATCGAGTTTCCACGAAGCAAGGCCTTGCATAATAATTTGCATGCATTTTATTTATTTTTTTTTGGCTTGTTTTGCGACGCTTCATTCATTGGACAAAAGGAGGCGCGATCCTGGCCAAAAAGACCAGCACAAAAAATTGGCCTACAAATTACCTAAGCGGTGTAAAACGAGACCAGAGCCGATAGCAGAGCATCGTAAAAGCCGGACGGATGGACGGACGGACGGGCGTAGAGACTTACGTAATGCTCAGCACAACGCAGGACGTACGGGACATGAGGACAATCGTAGAGCCTGGACCCGCTGTGCGGTGTTCTACTTTTTTGCATGTGCCACAATAAAAATCCACAGAAAATTTTTTTCTCGTGTTTCGCTGTTTTTTCTCTTGTTGTGCAGCTCTCATAAAATTCGAATTCTGGCAGGATGATTATCGTCCTTCGCATTTCGAACTAATTGAGGCGGGTGGTGTGCTGCGTTTATGGCTCCTTGATCCCCGCTGCCTAATCCTCCAGATCTAGTTTAGGTTTTTTTTTCTCTCACCTTCTTCTTTTACATAACACCATAAAAATGCCAAAAAAAAAACAAATATATACCAAAAAAAAAAACATACAACAAAAAACATAAGAAAAAAAAAACACAACTGAAGCTGCACTAAAAAGTGGTCAGCAAACTGGAGCAGTTGTTTTATGGAACTCGTCGGTTTGCCATTGCTCTCATTGTTTTTTAGGCAATGTCTGCAGCCAGAGAGAGAGCGAGAGATAGCGATATGCTAAGTAGAAAGAGAGAGAGAGAGAGAGAGAGAGGGAGAGAGAAGGATTGTTGCTGTTGTTGATGTTGGTGTTGTGTAATTCATTTGCAATGTCAGCGCCACCTGCTGTTTATTGGCAATATGTCGCGATTTTTACCCTATATTGTATATACACATGTTCCCAGTGGACTCCGCTTGTAATTGGGCGTTGGGGTTGGGCGGGGTGGGGCGTGTTGTGGCGTGGCGTGGCGTGGCGTGGCGTGGCGTGGTGTGGTGCTGAAGCGATTGTTTGCCATCTAACCCCAACATGCTGCTCGCTGGGTAATCAAACGGAACGGCAAAGCAAAGAATTCGCCAACAACAAATAAAAAACAAGAAGCAAAATAAAGCTAAAGAAAATCAACAGCAACAACAACAACAACAGCAACAACAACAACAACAACAACAGCGACAGCAACACCAACAATGTCGTGTTCATAATTTGACATTTTATTTGTCAAACACGAGGCAAACAATCAAAAACGCTAACACTTTCGACGAGCCAGGCAAATGGGCCGAAACGAATTTTGTATTAGCTACAAACAAAATATATTTTCAGCATATGGCAAATGTTGTTAACTATTATTATAATATAATTAAATAAATAAATGAATATAATATTTAAATATTAGTTTATATTTGTGTTTAAGTTTGTGTTTTATTATTTTATTTTTTTGAATGTAATTTTTAAAAATTATTTTAAATTTATTTTTCAGCCAAATTACATAAACTATTTAAAAGTGAGAGAGATATAGATACATTTGAGACATACATATATTTGGTTTATAAGAAAACCGACTTTTCAATTATATTTTGCTTAAGTTAAATATTATAAATATTTTTAACCAAATCAGTTTTTAAATTTGTGCAGCTCTAAATTATTTAATTTATTCTCATAGCATCTGCCTTTCGACCTATCGATTCTGTACTCGAGAGGAACTCGCTTATCCTTGGTCGTAGCGCCTAACAGTAAATAGAGTGTGTTTTCGATCATTTGGTTATCATATTCATGTTGCACAATACCCTTCACAGCATATTCTTGCCCCTATATTTAAATGTTCATTTTGTGTGCATTGCGTGATTGCAGTTCGAGTTCCCAAATAATTCATGTGTTTGTTTATAATTGTTGTTGTTGTTGTTGTTGTTGTCGTTGCTTTTAACTATAATATATATAATAACTAAGCTTGTTGTACGAAATCGAAAATGTTATTCCCTTGAATAGAGAGAGAACATTGAAGATCGAATATTTGTGCTGGGTATGTGATCAATTTACAACTGGTGATTATTGCACAAATTAATAACAATTTAATAACAAAACAAAGACGAGATTTTAATCTAAGATTTAATTTCAAGTTATGCAATTTTTTAAATTTCAATTGATCAACATTTACTTAAATTAAAATTAAATAAATATATCAACTTTTTGCATTAATTTCAAGTCGTGTACAAATATTAAATTCATCAATTAAAAAAATTTTTATTTTAACTAATCATATTTGAAAATATGTTGACTATATGAAAATTATATGAATCTTACAACAATTTTCAGTTATTACAGTTAATTAACGATAATTTCGAAAAATATTCAACTATTTGAATTTGATTTGATTGATTGATTTTTGAAATGGTTTAAGGGCATGCATAATTCGATGCGCTGTGGATTTCAATTGGTTTTTGTTGATTTATTTACTTCAGCAGCCTTTTGCAAAATAATCCTTTCCGGCAGCAGGTCTTCTGTCCTGCTTCTCCTCCTTCCTTCTTCTCCTCCCCCCACTAGAAGGAAACAAACACGTAAATAAAGCAAAACATGAGCGGTATATGCAAAAAGTAAACCCGCTTTTGAATTGTGCGCTGACATTTTCGCGTTTGGCTTTGTCAGCAACGTCCTTGCTGCTGTCATTTGTTTGCATTGCAACAACAACACGCACAACAACAACAACAACAACAACAACGGCAACAACAGCAACAACAACAATGGCAACAACCAAACGACACTCAAACAACACAAAAGGTGATTGCGATTGCGAATTCCGTTGACGTTTTTATGGCGCATTCAGCAAACCTAACAATTGCAAAACCAACAACCGGCAAAGGAAGCCAAGGTAGCCAACTCCTTGGCGTGAATGCAGCCAACCAGCCAACCAAGCAGCACACACACACACACACACACACACACGCACACACACACAGGCAGCGTACAGCCCGCGCATAGGAACACTTGCCTTTTTAATGTTGACGCCGAGTTGGAAAACTCGACTCGAAAGGCGGTTTGAAGTATTCCTCTTCTTCTTCTTTTTTTTCGGTCGCTATAAAAAAGGACAACTAAGTAAGTAAGTAAGTAAGGGTGGTGGGCAGGAGCGGAAGGAAGGATTCACTCATGCATGACACGACACCCACGCCGACTGCGATAGACTTCTGCATTCCTTTTTGGGCCTATTGTTTAACGCCTTGGCGCATTGTTGTTGTTGTTGTTGTTGTTGTTGTTGCTGCTGTTGTTGTTGTTGTTGCTGCTGCTGCTGTTGTTTGTTTTGCTTTGTTTTGTTTCGTTGTGCTTTTTGCAAATTTTTATGGCTTGCTTAACAAAACGCAAAGTTACATGCATACCCACTTACATCAGTGTGTGTGTGTCTGTGTGTGTGTGTGTGTGTGTGTGTGTGCGTCTGTGGGTGTGTGTGTGTAAACAGAGAAGGAAACCCCTTTCATGTTGCCAGCTAAAAAACAAACTTTTTATAAGTTCGTATTTTCTCTCTCATTATATAGCCTTAAGAATCAGAAACATTTTTCATGCTTAAACAAATTTAAAAAATATGCAAAAAAAAAAAAAAGCAGTCGTAAAAGAATATGGAAAAAAATTAATTTTAATTAAATTTATTATAATTATGGATTCTCAATGTGTAAATTACTGTTAAATGTATATAAGTTTCAAGGCAAGTTCATTTTAGCCAAACTAATGTAAGCCACAATCAGAGATACTCATCGAGAACTAACTCTTGAAAGTTACCTTAGGCCGACTAGCAATCAGATATATCTGATGAAGAATACTAAAAAATATCTATGCAGAAATGTAAACACTTTATTTGAGCCATAGAATCAGATGAATATATCCACAGCTACTCAGTTCTATTCTCATTATAATCCACGTTATGAGTGAAGCCATGCTAACACTTGTTAGTCTCGATGAATCTTGGGGACTGCCTCTGGTGATAGATTAAGTATATACATATATATATATATATATATGCATGCTCCACTTAATAAATATCTGTCTGAGTGAACACATACGGAAATCCGAGTTTATTCAATTTCAATACAAATTGATTGTCCGCTTATTCGAGTTGAAGAAGTTGGTCTCGACATTTCTGGCGATGTCCTCTGTGATTTATCAAGTGCACAAATGCACAAGCTGCTTGGCCCACATTTGGCAGCTTTGCGCTGACGACTGCTCAGCTTAAGTTGAGATTGGAAGAGGAGGGGAAAGGACCTCCTCTTGTTTGCCTGCTGATGCTGCTGCTGCTGCTGCTGCTGCTGCTGCTGGTGCTGGTGCTGGTGCTGTTGTTGCCGTTGGCTGCCATCCTCAAGTGGCCACTTGGCATTTTGGCACTCATGTAAATCGACACAAATCGCCCGACAAATTTGCGATAAATCCGAATCATTTGCCCGAGATTCTCATTTCACAAATGTCAAATGCACATTAACGGCAACCCTCCGCAATACGCACACACATACATATATTGACAGGGGTTACGGCCTCTATATCGTATGAGATTACGAGCGGATAGATGCTCTGAGGGGTAGCCTTCCAGAGTGAGGGGGTAGCGGGTAGCGGGTAGCTGACAATATGTACCAGCCCAGCAGCCGTGTGCGAATATCGAAATTGAAAATATGACAACGCAATGGGTCTTATCTGAGTGTCCGTCGCTGATGACTGGACAGTCCTTCCGTCCGTACCTCAGACCAGGGCTCGCTGGTACGGCTGCTGCGGGCAGAGTGGGAGACTCTTCCTGTGTCCCCGTCCGCCTGTCAATGCAGTTTGACAGTTAGCCGAAAAGTCGAAGCGAGCCGATCCGATCCCATCCGAGTCGACTCGAGTCGAGGCAAGCAGGCAACTGTCATCCATCTCGCATAGCGGCGGCAAACAAGCAACAATTGAACATATTTTGGTGACATTTTAATTAATTTGACACTCGTCGCACGGCTCTTGGCATATTCGGCAAACGACTCTCCCAAAAACGCCGACAATCGCCACATTTAATATTAGAGGCAAAGCGTCGATTGCATCTCAAACAATGACATTAATGTGTGCAACAATATAAATAAATATTGCCACAAGTCTTAAATGCTAACACAAAGAAAATTTGTTGAAAGCAGTTGCTCAACTTGATTGAAGGTTGAACCAAATGGAAAGCTCGAGTCGAGTCAAATCAACTATCTGAGAAATTATTGTTTCCGGTAAGCGTTAAAATAGAATTTATCTTTTTTTTCTTCTTCTGTTTCTCAACTTGCCATAATTAAAGTTTGACTGAAACTCCAAATGTTGGACATTTTTTCAAATGGTTTGATTGAAATCGATTTTTATCGATATGAGGGCAACACGATAAGTTATCATTAAATTTGCATATGTTTTGTGCCTTGAACTTTTATAGTTTCTTGCTTCTGCACTCTCTGAGATCAACAGTCAGACTGGCATAAATAAACTCGACTTTTCTGACTTATATATATATATATATAATTGATGGGGTCAGAGATGATACTTTCCACGTTTTTTTTTTCATATTTTTAGACAAATTCTTTTGAAACATATTCAATGAAATAAAATAAAATAAAAAATAAAAATGATTGCGATTTCTGCACTTAACTTGAAAACAATATATATCCATATGCATATGGAAGACTCTTCTTAAACAGCTAAGAGCTAGACAGAGAGAGAGATAGAGAGAGATAGAGAGAGATGGGATCAGTGGCAAGTCAAGGCGCGTCCAAAGTGCGTTAATTATAACTAAACCCCTTCCCTCCGGGCTTCGAGTGAAACAACAAACGCCCCTCAGTCAACCCACACACACACACACACATATATATATATATATATATATATATGCGTAGATTGAGGGCGTGGCTAGCTGGCAGTCAGGCAGCTTAGCAGGGCGATGCGAGCAAATGTTAATTACCAACTTTGGATAGCGGAACCAAAGTAAGCCACACTTTCCGGAAAAAAGCGCGAAGACGAAGACGTTGAGGAGGCCAGTTAAACTGATTCGGACTAAGCCAAGTGTTGGGCTGAGCCCGAAGTCAAAGGATTAGAGCGCGGATCAGTGAGCCGCCGTTGCCTCCGGCGAAAGGGGTGTCGCTTGTTTTCAAAATAAACAAATTGCAAACGCACACGCATGCGCAAACGAGGACGAGGACGAGGATGATAGCCAGGACGAGCAGGATAACCATTGGCAGTGGGCAGCAGCAGCAGCAGCAGCAGCAGGACGCGAGGTGCGTCGTTCCATAGCCTTGTGAGGCGACCGCGAGAGGCTCTTAATTGCCTGCAACTAATTATGAATAGAATGTGCCTCGGGCCCAAAAAGGATTGAAAAGGAGTGAGCAGGCAGCAGGCACTGCTTGCGACCTGGCCAGGATACAAACGGCAACACTACTGTTTGTCCTTGTCGCGATTGTCGTCATTGTTGTTTGCAATTGTCATTTTATAGATGATGCCATTGTTCGACGCTGGCAGCTCGCTTCAACCCGCCCGCACCCGCCGTAAAACTCGGCTGGATTAGTGGGCATGAAATCTGGCTGCTTGTGAAAGGATTAAGTGGAAATTAGTAGACAGCAGTAGAGCCTGCAGCACCAGCACTCTACCTATATATATATATATATATATATATATATGTATATATGTATAGTACGAGCAATGTATGCTCAAAAAAATCGACCTGAAATTTGGCAAATCGCTCTAAAAACTAGCAACATTTTCAGTTTTTTTATTAAAAATTCTCAAAAAATACCAAAAAAAAAATTAGAAAAATAAACATTAAATAAATCTGAGATTCAGAAAATGGTAATGAAATTTCAATATTCAATTCGAATACAAAAATGGTGCAATTTCGCTAAAGCAAACAAATTCTAGACAGCAAAATTAAATACTTCTTTCGAGAAAGAATCGTAAGTAAAATAGATATGTGAAATCTTAAGATACAACTATTATATATATATATATATATATACAGTCAGCGCCAGCTCAAAGCGACCAAGCCTTAAATCTCTCATGTCTTTAGTTGGGTATATAAATATGTACTTAATTACAGCACCTTGAAATTAATTGTGTGGCTGCGTTAATCTTGAGCACTTGAAACTTGATCAATTATGCCTTCTGCAAGGCGAAAATTGTGGAAGCATGTGCTGGAGCAAGGGGGGCAGGGGAGGAGGACAGTGGGGAAAGGCACTGCTTATGCCATCATCATTAATGCAAGCCGAAGAAATTAAAGTGAGTTCTGGTGTTGCCAAGAGAGCTTGTTGGCCGTGTCCTGTGACGCTTTTCGGTGGTTGCTCACGGGATTTCAAGGACAACGAGCAACCACATCAAGAACCTTAATATGCGCATCCATTCAACTGACGGCGGCTGCTGCTGCTGCTGCCAAGGAATAAAAATCAACTCACATAAAACGCCGCTTAATGTGCCCTTTGTCAATAATCAATTTACGCTGAGCTCCGCGCTCTCGTGTAATAATGCCAATTTATTTACCCGCCAAAAGGGTTGATGCCAAAAAGAAAAGAAAAAACCTACCCGCCCGCCCACCGCCCAAGCCAGCCCACCTCGCATACACATGTGAATTCTGGTGACTCAGTGCCGCACGTGCCCCAGTCTGTTGCAGCCAAATACCCACAATTTATCTATTTGATTTTAGGATATGCGAATCCTTTGCAACCTGATGGCAAATGCTACGCCAGTCAAATGCTCGATCGCTCAATCTGCACTGCGGATTATGCTGCACACATACGTGTACGTACGTATGTGCCACAGATATCCCTGATATGAATACATACGCATACATAAGCAGGATTATGCCTACAGATGGGTTACAGATGGGATAAGAAGCTGTTGCAAGCAACTCACAATCGAAATCACGTCTGGGCTTTGATTAATTATCAGTCTCAACTCGTTCCTGAGTCCCTGCACAGCATTATCTTTAACTTTATCTGCATAAGCATTATTATTATTATTATTATTATTATTATTATTTTATGAAATGTGTATCAAGTGCCAAACTCTTTCAGGACAAAGTCTCTAATATAAATGGATAATCACTAATAAGGATTCAAGATCAGATTGAAGACTTAAGTGGAACGTGGACAATATTCATTGAAGACTCAATTCAATTGAAAGGTTGACAAGATGGGTGCAGAGCTCGAGCTACCTTTGTTGCATGCCACCCATCTTGTGTGGTGCTCAAGTGGCCCGTGGTCCATTGATAATGTGCCTGGCCACCACCAACTGGAGGTGACAAAGCAGTTTCTTGACTTCATGACTTCATTTGGCAGCTGACCACACGCACTGCCCCCGGGGCAACCTTAATGACAACAATTAGTTCAGATTTCTGACTGTTTTCGTTTTTCGTATTTTTTGCATCGTTTTTCTTATTTCTGATTTCCTTGTTTTTTGTCTCTTCATACTTATTTTTTCTGGGTTTTTGTGTTTAGTTTTGGTGAATGGTGCGTGGAATGGCACTGAACTAACTGAGGTGAGTTTTCCCTACTATTTACGGGGTCAAACGACGGGAGACTTTGCCCTGCAAGTGCAACACACTCAGAGTCGACTCAACGGCGACAACATAATCAGCAGCAACAGCAACAGCAGAGAGAGCACTATGGGGCAGCAGGGTGCACTGTGGCCGCTGTGCGAGGATGCTGGAAGCCATTTGCCAAAACGGCCGCGGGGCAGCAAGAGCAGCGTGCAGCGTGCAGCGTGCAACGTTCGGCATGCGGCGTGCGGCGAAGCGTGAAAAGGCAACAGCAGCAGCAGCGGCAGTCAGACAGCCAGTCAGTCTGCCTGTCAGTCAGCAAATACTACACTTGAAACAAAAAATGCAACAAAAATTAAATACATCTTTCAAGAAGGAGTTTTTGAAATCACAAAATATGTAAAAGTTGCACGATTTTAGGATAAGTTCAAATTATTCTGAAGTCGAAAACTTTTTGACTTTTGGCATTATTTAAATATTTAAAAAAGAAATGTTTTTTGGGAATGTAAGAGAACAAAACTGAAGAGAAGAATTTCAGTTTTTGAAGAACTTTAAAATTGAAAAAATATTGAGTATTTTGTGCTTGAATCCAGATTTACTGACTCTCATCATATATATTAAAATAAAGAATATTTTCTACTTTTAAGACAAAAAATGATTTGTTTGTTGAGGACACGAAAGGGAATGTTTTTCTTCGAGTGTACAGATTGAGAGCGAGAAAGAAACAATTAGCGTGAGTGAGAGGACGAAGGTGGAGTGAGAGAGCAAGCGGCGCAACGGAGCATGCACAAATGGCGCAAAAATTGCACGCCAGGATGCTAAAGGATATGGGAACGTCACTCAGCACAGACACTTCAATTATGAGAAAGGTAAATATTTTGTAAAAACAACGCAACAGGATATCAATTGAGAATTATGTACGAAGCGCATTATCAAAATGTGCCCATGTGTGTGCGAGTGTATCAGTGTGTGTGTGTGTGTGCGAGTGTGTGCGAGTGCGTATCCTGACATTTGAATAACTCAATTTGACACAAAGTCAATGGATGAGCCCGAGGCTGAGGCCACCCCGGAAGCCAAAAACTGGAGTGCCAATTGTGCCCCGTATCCCTGCTATTCTATATTCGTGTGTGTGTGCGTGTGTATGCGTTTGCGTGTGTGTGTGTGCCATTGCCCAGGACATTGTCCAACATCAATGCGCTTTTTTCTATTTTTGATTTTGTTGTTTTTTTTTGTCTTTTTTTTTTTGCACAGCTGCCTTGGTAGTTAATGCGAATGCCGGCGCATCCTTGCAGGATCGCATCGTTACGTAAGCCGTAAATGGCATGTCCTAGCTATGTCCTTTCCGCGAACCTTTCGCAAATCACCCGCAACCGCCGCGTGTCAGCCTAAAAAACTAGAAATACAAATTTATTAAAAAAGATCTGCACGCAACTAGAAGTTCCACTAGCTCATAAAACTAGACTCGAAGAAAAGGACACTCGCACACACACACACACACACACACACGAAGTTTAAAGGACGGCCTAAAAAATGGACAGCCCACAAAGGGCTGCCACAAAAGGATGGGCGCGTTGCGCGTCCGCATCGTAAAACACAAAAACCAAATTCGCAGCAGAATTGCATAAAACGCGAGCGCTAAAAAAATGCACAAAAATTCGTGGAAAACCAAAAAAATGAAAATGAAAATGGAAATGGAAAAAGTCGTAGTCCTCGGCAGTCTTAAGTATAACGCAAAATGCAATCGTCTATCCCAGAAAACCAGCAACAGCCAATTTCCATCATTTGTTTTTGTGAGTTTGTTTTTTTTTTTAGCTCGAGTTGCATTGTTTCTCCAGCATTTTTTATGTTTTCAGTTTTTTTTTTTAGCTAACATAAATTTTTATAACGCGTGCAGGCGAATTTATGATAGGGATCGCACCAGAGATTATGTAACACGGAACGACCCATTAGAGAGTGCTGAAGCTGCGAGATTTATGCCTCTGGCTTGATCCGGAGAATGACAGTTTTTTACTGCCGACCGATCAATTTACTGTTACCAAATAAGTGGCAACAGAGAAGAATGCTCGAGCTCCATAAAACCGATAAGATTGACTTACATATATCTTGAATACTATATAGTACATTTACTAACACTTAAATATTTATTTATTTATTGATTTATTTATTTATTTATTTATTTATTTATTTATTTATTTATTTATTTATTTATTTATTTATTTATTTATTTATTTATTTATTTATTTATTTATTTATTGCTTTATTTATTTATTTATTTATTTATTTATTTATTTATTTATTTATTTATTTATTTATTTATTTATTTATTGATTTGTTTATTTATTTATTGATTTATTTATTTATTGATTTATTTATTTATTGATTTATTTATTTATTTATTTATTTATTTATTTATTTATTTACACAAAAAATTAAGAAATTTAATTTAACTTAATTTAAAATATAATTAAAATTATGAATAAATTTAAAAATAACAAATATTAAAATGATTTCTGGGGGTATTTAAATTCAATACCGAATTGGGGAAAACCAGGAAAAAACCCAATCAGACCAAAGATAATTAGTAAGAATTAGTTAACAAAAAAGTTATTCCCGAGATAGGATAGGATAGAAATGGAGGATTCGGAATTGATTACATGATAAAGTTTGTTATAATCATTGCAGGAATAATTAGTAGCACAGCGATTAAGGGAAAGAGGGAAGAAATAACGAGAAGGTCTAAAGGAAACAGAAAATTGTATTTGGCTCATCATCGCTGCTGAATCGATTTCAGCTTTAAGTAATTTAACTACAATCATTAGTTAGGGAGGGAAGGTTAATAAGAAGCAGCCTATTGATGGATGGAACAAGTACAACCGTACAAGTACAACAGTCGAACCGACGAAGAGCGAAAAGTAAGAAGCTCTTCTGTACAGATTCCAATCTACTTGAATGAATGAATATGATATTGTGGAGACCACACATAACATCCATATTCCAAGGAAAGTGAAAAGTATCTTGGTCGCATTGACCTTTATACGACCAATCAAATTCCTTTGACCAACGCTTTATAAAACCAAGAAGTTGAACAGCTTAGTTGACAGTGAATTAATTAAGAATGTTTCCAGTTAGTTACTTAACAGTCCAAAATAAGTTTTTCATAAAATAAAATATAAAAATAAAATCCCGATTTAAGATTAATAAACATGAATCTGAGAGTCCCTCATCTATCTATATATTGTGCCTATGGGAGCTCTCTCTCTCTCTCTCTATATATATATATATATACATATATAGTAGTCATATCCAGATATTAATCAGCATAACTTGTTTACTTATGTTTTGAAAAGTTGTTGAAGCTAAATATTGGAAATGTGTCAATTATTGAAATCTGCAAGCCATGGAAATTACTGGTGGAAAACTGGTTAACTGCGAATCGATTCCCATGGGACAAGGTTGTTGATGATGATGACTTCAAAGTGCCGCTGTGTGAAATATTTTCATTAGGCGTTAATTATGTTTGTGCCGCACAGTAGCCAAAATATTTGCAGCAAGTGGCAAGTGGCAAGGAGAACGAGTCAAAGGATGCGCCGCCCCAGAGTTCCATGTAAACGCGTGTAACCAGGCGACAAAAGACGGCCAGAATGATAAGCAATTTTGCTGGTGGTCTTCTCTGGAATGTGGCAACAACAACAGCAACAACAGCAACAATTTGTGCCTGACTAATAATAAGGTTTCCACTTTTCATTTTGCATCGTTTTCTTGCTTCTTTCTTTTTTTTTGCCAATCATGCGCCTTGAGCGGCGAGTGTGTGGCACAATTAGCGGCGACTTGAGGCGGAAGTGGCAGCTACTGCAATTTATAATGGATCTCGACAGCCTACGCTGACAATGCAACAACTGCAAAAAAAAAAAAAAAAACAAATTTCAGTGCTGAAAATTAAAACGAAAAACTGCAATCCACCCTGTCATTAGATGTTGCTCCTGCTCCTGCTCCTGCTCCTGCTGCTGCTGCTGCTGCTGCTGCTGCTGCTGCTGCTGCTGCTGCTGCCTGTCGATGTCGACTCAATTGTTTGCCAGTTGCTGCTGCCACAAAAGGGTCCAACACACACAGGCACACATTGATTGGGCATAGAGTTTCATGTGAGTTCCTTTTGTTGTAGCTGCCTTGCAGATTCATTGCCTCATTGCCTCATTGCCTCATTGCCTCGTTGACAGGGGGATATAAATGTTGTGATTTCTTAATTTTTGTTTGCATTTTTCTCGAATTTAGTAGGCTGTTGAGGTAATTACACTAATTATATGGCCCCGATCGCCCTCAGTGTGTGTGTGTGTGTGTGTGTGTGTGTTTGCCTCGTTAAGGGTTGCTGCGCTACCCTTTGCACCTCGTGCAATGTGGCAACGAGGTCATTTGGCGCACTGGATTAGTTGACATGTCAAACGGCACAAGACGCTTACAGCGCAAGAAACTAAATTCAACAATACGCATTTTGGAGCGGATGACATTGATACTTGCCAGGAGTACGGGTTGAGGAATACGGCGTATCGAGTACGGCGGTACGGTTTGTGCGCCTTAAATTGTGTCTGCTCACATGTTCAGTAAGTGGTTGTCAAAATCTGAGCGACGTTTAGCAAGTGGCTAAAAGTGGACCTTTACGTGGCCGACTCAGTGTCCGCGTCCATTTGAGCCTCATTGGTCTGGACATCCCTTTTTTCCGAGTCCGCCTGGGCGGGTGTATACGACTGATACGACTCTTCAATGCTGCAGGACTAGTTTTTCCAGGCCTCTTCGATACTGTACTAAATTTGATGCATATCCCATAATATGTTTTTGATCCTAACAGTGTCCGCGTGTCCGTATGTCCGTCTGTCCGTCTTATTACTTTTGGCCTTGTAACTCCAAGTTACGGCGAGATGACAAACTTATTGAGCAGGTACGAGTCGAGAGACATGAATTCTGATTTGTGGTACAGGCTCTGGGGTTGATGGGCGGGGGGAGGCGCGGTGCGAATCCAAATACAAATGGATATAGTGAGAGTCCTGTGGCACGACGGTGTTCGCCTGCTCGCCAGGGGGTTGCAAGTCAACGTAAATGGCCCAAAACAGACATTATCATTATGGGATAAATGGGAAGCCATGGAAATTGTGGAAAATCGACGCACGTAACGGTAAAAATGAAATGCATACAAAGAGAAATTGAAAAACTGCTCCTCATCTCATCTCCCTCTCTCCCTCGCTCTCTCTCTCTCTCTCTCTCTCTCTCCTTATTTGGCCCCAGGGGTGCGTGTTGTCAAAATAAATATATTCGGTCCGACATATTTTATGCATTTGACAATTGCCACTTCGAAATCAAGCAGCGAAATCAAAGCGAATTTATAACTACAAGAAAATATAAAAATAAACTCATGCATAATTTATGCATTTCATGTAAACAGACAAATTAAATTGCCCGCATTGGCGGGAGGAGGGGGATGATTAGTTGGGGGGCTCTCTGCTACAATTATATAAGACATTGTTCAAGCGAGATGCGCTTGAATATTTTATTATTATTATTATTATATATATATTGAATATTTTATTATTATTATTATTATATATATATTGAGTATTTTTTTATTATTATATTATATATATGTTGAATATTTTATTATTATTATATTATATATATATTGAATATTTTATTATTATTATATTATATATATATTGAGTATTTTATTATTATTATATTATATATATATTGAATATTTTATTATTATTATATTATATATATATTGAATATTTTATTATTATTATATTATATATATATTGAATATTTTATTATTATTATATTATATATATATTGAGTATTTTTTTATTATTATATTATATATATATTGAATATTTTATTATTATTATATTATATATATATTGAGTATTTTTTTATTATTATATTATATATATATTGAATATTTTTTTATTATTATATTATATATATATTGAGTATTTTTTTATTATTATATTATATATATATTGAATATTTTTTTATTATTATATTATATATATATTGAATATTTTATTATTATTATATTATATATATATTGAATATTTTATTATTATTATATTATATGTATATATTGAATATTTTATTATTATTATATTATATATATATTGAATATTTTATTATTATTATATTATATGTATATATTGAATATTTTATTATTATTATATTATATATATATTGAATATTTTATTATTATTATATAATATATATATTGAATATTTTTTTATTATTATTATTTTGGCCACGACTCTTACTCAACTTATTGCAAAGCTGTTAACGCTTAGCAATTCTTGGCCTGATTCCGTTTTTTTTTTTTCTGATTTTTTTCTGTTACTTTCTATTATATATTAATATATACAATTTATTACTGTGTTATTTTTATATATTGTTTTTATATATTATTATTAAATTATATTATTAAATTTAAGTGTAAATTTTTTATTTATTAAAACCTTAAATAAATAAATAAAATAAATAAATACATAAAATAAATGCAGAAATTATAATAATTTCCAATTTTTATTTTATTTTATTATTTATTATTTTTATTATTATTATTATTATTATTTTGTTCATTATTGGCCATGGCAATATTTATTTTCTCCAAGTTGTACAATTATTGGCAACCTGCGAAAAGCGACCAACTAAACACTAAGTACATTTTGAAAGTGGCATATGAAGAGGCATTGAGGCAAGTTGATTAATCGTATAAATCGATATTGTTGCAGTTTTCCATGCAGAATTGTTGCAATGCATGTGGCAACCCTCGCAGTTGTGGCTAACAAAGAGGAATTTCAGTTGACAGGCAGCAGTCAGCAGTCAGCGCCACATCACAAAAATGTGGCAAGAAGCAGATCCAGCTAACACGGGGGTTGGGCCGAATGCAAACTGCTGAAGACAGCGAGCAGCAAGCAGCAAGCAGCAGGCCGAGGGGTGGGCAGAGTCCTTCACGAGAGTGTGATGGGTCCATGGTTCATTGACGCAACAAATTGGAACTTCCTTTGGGAGCAACTCAACTCAAAATGATGACGATGATAATGATGATGTTGATGTTGATGATGATAATGATGATGATGTAACTGAGCAAACGCAGCAAGCTAATACGTTTCTTGTGTAACGAGGAGGGCAGGTAAAGCAGCAACTGAAACTGAGACTCTGCCACAGACCGGAAGTGCAGCAAGAGAAAGAGATAGATGGAGAGAGACAGAGAGAGAGAGAGAGAGAGAGAGCGTATCTCACAGATATACGCATATTAATGGCACTGATTGTGCCGCACTGATAGCGCCAGCGGCGAACGGCTACTTGAATTACATTTACATGGCACTCCCGTTGCATCTTCGACCCCGTCTCAGCTCTATATCCATATCTATATCCATATCTATATCTTTATCTAAGTCTGTCACAATTTAGCCGCCCGCACCGAAGATGGGTGACGAGAATGCGTCAACCCGTCCTAAGCGCATTACGACAATGAATGAATGAATGCGCTGTGAATGAGACACGATTCAGCATTCGGCATTCACTATTCACATTCATTCATGAAAATCTGAGGCGAGCTCTTTGTGCAGTTTTTTTTTTTCATTATTATTATTATTATTATTACGATTATGTCAGGCGGACGGATGAGTTTGTTTACCTCTCAGATATACGAGCTGATTTACAACAGATACAGATGCAGATAGTAGACTGCAAGATACAGATACAAATATATGTATATATATATATAGTATATGTGTGTACAATGTGCGAACTGCAGCAAAATCCCATAGGCTCTGCCCCCCTTTCAGCCCGGATGCGGCTGTCTCTCATCCGTTGATTCGCTTTGGCAGCAGATCGTTAAAATCATCCGGCCACTTGAGCATTGTACGTAAATCTTTGACTGCATCGCGGAGTCATCACTGGAGACATCAAAGTGGCGACCACATGAAAAGCAACTCGCCAACTTTGTAGCGGGTGACAACAGAGCCTGCAACATAAATACACGACATGAAAATATAGACAACTACATACATACAACATTAAAGACAGCTTTCACGATCTGATCGATCGGTCGGTCTTCAACGTGTTTTATTTTTGATTTGATATATGTTTGAAGAGGCTCCATTTGCATTGTAATTGTTGCTCACATTTTAATCGAATCCACTTTTTGTCAGTGTACATAGATGTGTATATCTAAGCCAACTTGATCGTGGTACTGTATTATATAGAGCTCGTGACACAAATGAGACTTGCTCAGTTCACACCTGCAACAGGCATCATAATAAACATGTTTGTTTAAATAAATTATTTTAAAAATTAGTCTTTTAAACGATAAATGAAAATATAAACAAAAATCGAATTCAACTGATTAAAATTTAAAAATACACTCCGAAAAATCCGATTAAGGGCACATGATTTTGTCCTTGAACAAATTTAAAATAAAAATGTTAAAATTTATTTTTTTTTTATCTACAAAACTAGTTATTTTAAATATACGTCAAATAAAACGGAAATTAAATTTCTAACATTAGCATAACTTTTTTTTATTATTATGTTTTTTGTATTTAAAAATAATAATATAATAATAATAATAAACTATTTTATATTATTATAAATATATTTTATTTTACATAAAAATGTATATGAAAATAACAAATTAATAAATAAATAATAAATAATGGTTACACCTTACGTGTCCATTGTGCCATTGTCCGAGTCCGCCTGGGCGGGTGCATACGACTGATTGCCGGATGCCTGGATGTGTGCTGTGCCCATGACATATTTTATTATGCCTGCATTTCTGTAGGGTAGCCAAATGCAGATCACATCTTGTGGGGGATTCGAATGAATTGATTCCGGTTCGTTGTGGGGCATATAGAATGGGTCCCGTTTGATCCACCTGCTGTTGTAACTCCATTAGCTTCTGCAAGCGATCCGTCGCATCCTTCGAATACTTTAGGTTGATCTGCTCCTGCAGCTCGTCCACAATCTATGGTTGCTGTACTTTGGAGGCTGGAGGTTGCTCGGGACGTCCTTTCATTAATGCCATCTGCTGTAGCATTTCCAATTATTGACATCGTTATCTTCCGTCTCATGGACATCATCTGGCTTGTCCTTGGCAAATCGTATGATTTTCTCTGGCGGCCCTTTATAATGAATGGGAGGTGTTCGCGGCTTGACCTGCTGATGTCGCTGCACAAGTCCATCACTTGAATATGGAAACTTGCGATATAACAAATTAATAATCTGTTCAGCCTCCAGATTTGTTTAGAACTAACAAAAAATCGATTTTACATCGATTCAACAACTTTTTTAGAACTCAGATGGGATTTTGGACCATTCCTTAACGACAGCCTTTGTAGCTGGTTTCATAATTAATCTCAAGATTGATTAATAAGGTATATTAAAAAATTAGGTAGCTACAAAGTAGAGCAGTCTAGCAATTGCCAAATATGTATAAAGTTGCCAGCAATCAAAGTAAAACGCTTGGTTGCATGCCGCATGTGGCTAGGGTCTACCTGCTACACAACAGCACAGCTGTTGCGCTCATTAAAAAACTTTAATGAAAAATTCATAATTTTATTGAAGAACAATAAAGAAACAAATGTGACAGGCTTAATTAGTTTGTTACGGCCCATGGATAGGAGCCAAATATATATATATATATGTATATATACTGCTAAATGATAAACTGGTAACTGTTTACTGGGTACAACTGATAAAGGGCAACATCCGCTTTACCCATTCCGCTGCGTTCCCAATTGGCATGTGCATGTGGTGACCATTGACGATTGGATGAGGATTGGGCGATTGAACTTGTGCTTGTGCTCGGCGCTCAAGCAATTTGTGATCATTAAAATGGTTCCGCTGCGGACCCGTTCAAGCCGAGACGGCATTCAAAACGTTTACACGCGAGATGCAGCAAAACACTAACCGAAAGTGTCATTCGCCGGGCCCAAGGGAGCAAGTGTCTCGGTTGTCTCGGGTGTCTCTGGTGTCGCTGGTGTCTCTCTCCGAGGTCCGACAGCAAAAGAAAAAAAAAAAAACATGTGGGAAATGGGCAATAAAAACGCAGCCAGGAAATCGAAAGACAATAGAATTGCGGCGGCCGGCGTCGTAATTGTTGGCGTTGGTCATGGTGAACCGTAACAACAGCAACTGTCAGCCGTATCAGTCGGCAGTAGAGTGGTGTGGATTGGGGGGAGTGGGGGAAACTAGGGGTAGTCCCCTCCGAAACAACAAGTGTAGGCTAACACGTGCGTGGGAGCTGCTCAACTTGGCCAGGCTCTAATTAACGCTTACTGCACATGCAACAACAACAACCTGCTAGCGACTAGCAACTTGCAACAGCTGTTTGCTGACAGCTAAAGGCGCTCTCTCACTCCATCTCTCTCTCTCCCTCTCTCTGTCTCTCTGCAACTCGAAGTGTGTTTACGTAGATTTATGTAAATTAGCTGACCAGCGTCCTTTTCAAATGCACAATTGATTCCCAGAAGGCAGCAGCAACAGCAACAGCAGCAGCAGCAACAACAGCAGCAGCAACAGCAGCAACAGCAGCAGCGGCAACTCTTTCGCTTTCGCCATTGCCGCCGCGTTTCATTCACGTGAAAAAGTGAATTTTATTTCATTTACATAGGCACTCAACGGAGCTGAGCACACAGAGAGAAATATTTGTGCAGGAAAGGAATGCGCATTGCTTTATGACATTGTTGTAAACCCTTTTAGCACACACACAAATAATATCCTTTTCTTTTTTCTTTTTTATGTATATCCAAAACAGGCAGACAAACAGACAGCCGGACAACCGGACAACCGGACAACCGGACAGACAGCTGACCACCCTGGCCACTGTTGATTTTTCGCGGTCTAATAAAACAGGCCCGTTGAAATGGTTTTGGTTTTGGGCAGCCAAAGAGTTGAGGCTTTGGTAACAGGCTTTCACGACCGCCGCCGCCTTCGCCGCATCGTGTTAAATGCTAAGAAAAATCAGTGCATTTTTCCATGGAAATCACAAGGAAAACCTTTCGGGGTTGCTTCGAGGTTGCGCGGCATCCTCGCTTTGTACTCGGGGTGTGAGCATTTGCATAACGCTTTACTACTTGCATACACACATACACACATGCACAAACACATGCATATGCATATACATAAATATGTGTGTGCATAAGCATTGCTGCCCCATCATTGTGAAGCTTTCGTTGCAACAGCTGTTTGCCATAAATCCAGCCAACCAGCCACCCCCCTCCCAACTCCTCCTGCTCCCCATCATCCAGCTTTCAATTGTTTGGCTTAAATACACAAATATTTCCAGTTATTTATTTGCTGTTTTTTCTGACTGGAAACAAACATTTGTTTAAATTGATAAGTAAAAGTGATTTGTTTGAATAAGCCTACAAAAATATGCTAAGAAATTTAATTCGTTTAAATAATTACATTTTTTGTTATCAATTTTCATTTCAAATTCTTTGAATGCACTAGTTTTGACCAAATTCATTTATCTTTTATCACATTTTCATCTCTTTTTATTTTTTAACTAAAATTATCATTTTGGAATTTAGTTCAGGTCAGAAATCAAATCATTTCTCGAGCTGGTTTTTTTCTCTCGAAATTTTGATTCATTTCATGGACTTTCTCTCCATTAGTTCACTCAGCACAAACAGCCTGATGAGAATCTATTCAAAATCATCGTATTGCTGGGGCATATTCAAGCGAATCGCTAACTTTTCGAGCAACCCACTCGCTGCGTAAGACGATTGAAGTAATATTGGGGGTAATACAGGGGGCCAGTCACACACCCAGTTCGGATGACACACACGCCGCACAAGTGTGCGACAGAGAGAGGAATAGTGTTGAAGGGGGGCAGTTGGTGGTCGCAACTGTAGCCGATCAGGCCACCATATCGCATATAGCTGAAGTGCACACTGTTTACTGATAAGCTATCAAGCTATGACGATGCGAAAACTGAACTACGGTAAGGCAATAAATATGTTAAAGAGCCAGATGAAAGAGAACCGAAAAGACAACAAAAACAAATCAGCAAAAACATAGAACGTAGCCAATTTTATTTGACCCATAGAAGTATATATATACATATATATATATATATATATATATATATAGATGTGTGTGTGTGTGTGTGTGTGTGTGAACTAAAAGTTGAGGTTAATGCTGTGATGTGTGGATGATGTGATAATTAAAAATAATGTTGGTGTCGATAGCATAGTGATTCTGATGATGAGCAGGATGCTGAGCAGCTCTGGTCATGATGAGATGAGCTTGTGCTACATACAGTCAGCAACATTGAGGTAGATGCAGTGCTCGCTGGCGAGCAGAGCAAACTTGGCATCGAAACTGATACGCTCCACGGTCTTGTCGCAGAACTCGACACGATGCTGGCGCAGAAAATAGATGAGTCCCAATTTGATCGTTAGCTGGCCAATGTGCAGGCCAATACAATTGTGGGGCCCGGCGCCAAATGGCAGATATGACATGGGCGTCTGCTTTGGCTTGTTCTCCGCATTAAAGCGTTCCGGATCGAATCGATCGGGCTCTGGCCAATACTACAAGGAGAAATGCTTGTATTCAAATTGCATGACACTCGATTGAAGTCGCTCACCTGCGGATCATTGTGTATGGCCAGATTGGATATGAAGACGGGCATGCCGCGTCTCGCATAGCACTCGGCATGTGGACGCAGCGAGTAGAAGCGCTTCTTGTTGATCGGGGTGCATTCGCGCTCGAGTATGGGCACAATTGGATACATTCGCAGCGTCTCCTCGACGACCATCTCCAGGTAGTGCATGCCAGCGATGCGCTCATAGCTGAGCCCTGGGCCAGCATTGAACGCGTCACGTATCTCGCGGCGCAGACGCTCCTGGATGAGCGGCTGTTTGGCCAGCTCGTATAGAGCAAAGGACAAGGTGGCCGAGCATGTTGCAATGCCGGCAACCTCGAAGCTGGCCGCTTGGGCGGCCAGAAAGTCTTGGTTGTGCGTAAAGTGTGACTTGTCCTGCTGCAAATCGGCCTCCTTTTTGAGTGTGAGCAGCATTTCAATGAGATCATTGCGCAGATCACCGCCCCGTTCACGCTCCTCGATCACCAGCTGGATGACGCGGCGCAGGAACTCCGAGTGCGGCTCTGTGAACAGCTTGCACCGCAACAGCGGCGCCAGCTTCGGCAGAAAGAATATCACAATGAAGTCAATCATGCGACGCACATTCGGTTTGAATATCTCCCGACAATGTGAGCCGATCTCCGTCTGCGTATTTCGCAAACTGTAGGATCGCAGTCCAAACGCAATGCTCGCAATCATATCCGTGTTGTACAAATCGCACACATCCTTGATGCTGACGACAACTCCTCGATCGGCGTCGCCACGTCGCATGTCGCGTATCAAACGCTTCAGATACCACTCCAGATCGCAGCCAATCTAAGAAGGAACGCAATGTCTATTAATATATCAAATCTGGATCGATAACAAAAACACTGTGCAACACATTCCAACACACTCGATTGAAATCTCAACTAAATACATATATATCTATATACATATGTATACATGCATATATGTATATCTTTCTAATTAATACAAAATTGATGCTAACTATGTTTGTTAGCAAACGAGAGATTCTAAAGGCCACGTAAGTCGTCGTAAAACAAATATGTTTGGGAGATGGAATCATCTACAAAGTCAACAACACTCCGCTGAGTGCAAAATATTTGCTCGCTCGTTGTTTATGTCTAACCTGGGGGGCAACTACAAATGGCATATATCGAAAAATATTTTGAACTTTGATACAAGTCGGCATAAATTAAGTATATTTGTTTAACTATTCATCTGACTAAAGGTGTGATGCAACCACACTTATCGTCATTGGCATTAAATATAAAATTTATTATTTATATTTTATTATTAATTTCTGGTTTTTGATAATCAGAAATCACATATATATATATATATATATATATACATTTATATATATATTCTTGCTCTCGACTTTAAAAAAAAAATATTGGAACATTTTTGTTTGTTTCATTGTTTTGTTGCACAGTGTTGACGAGCTGATTGCTTGTTGTTTTGCTATTGTTGGACTCACCTCTTCCATGAGTGAGAACATTTGCTTGATCTTGGCGCCGGTGAAGACCGGCGAGAGTCTTGTGCGAATGTCGCGCCACTCGGGCTGGCGGGCGAAGAACAGATTGAGAGAGCCCATCTTGTCGCGCCGCAGATCGCATTGGGCAAACCGATTCGAGAAGCTGACAAAGTCCTCGACGAGAACGGTGCGCACCAGTTGCAAGTCGCGAATGAGCAGCGCCGGCTGATGAAACAGATAGATGCCGACGACGGGCTCGTTGCGGTAGCGTTCGTTAAAGTAGAAGCGACGCATCTGCATCGCAAATGACTCCTCCAGCTTGAGGACCCTCTTCAGGTTGCCCAGCAGATGCGTCGGCTGCACAAACTTGACGCGACGTCGCTGCCAGTAGACATAGGTGCGACGCGACCAGATGAACACTGCGGTCAATATGGTCACAATGCCCAGCAATATGTTCGTTGAGTAGACCATTGCGGGTGAGCGAGACAGCGTGCCAGAGACGCAGGCGGCAAGCGGGGGAGCTTTTTTGTTTTTGTTTTTTTTTTTGGTTTTCAGTGTTTGCTGCGTCTGCTGCAGCTGGCTGGGTGCAGTCGTGGTCCGTCGTGGCACGCTTGTGCCGAATACAATTAAATAAATACTTAACAAATTATATCACAATCGAGTTGATTTTCTTTTTCTATTTTTTTTGTTTGTTTGTTTTTGTTTTTTTGGTCTGCGCAGCGGCCACGACGGCAGCAACGGGCAGCGAACGATGGCAATAAAAACAATGCGGCGATAACGTCAACAACAAAAGCGGGCAAGAAGAAGAACTAGTAGCTAGCAGCAGTCACAGAAGAGTGCTATCACACACGCACTCACACATGCACAATTGAGAATTGCGAGAGCAAAAAAAAAAAAAAAAAAACAACACACACTAGCAAACTCTACAAGCCGAAGCAATGAACTGACGTGACGTCGACAACAGTGCTTGGCCAATGGGCCCAAAAAACTTAAATTGCGAACACTGCGACGACGACGACGGCGCCGCCGCTCCCGATTATCAACAAAAGCAGAATACAAAGCAAAAGCAACGATTGACAGGCCTCAACAACCGCAACTGGCATCGCAAACGCCCCCGTCATCATGATTAACCGCAAAGTGTTCATGGTTGACAAAGGGGGGAAGGGAAGGAGGCAAGCGACGCTGAGATCTACTTACGCTCTCAAAGCAAAGAAGAAGAGCGATAGAAGAGCAAAGCAAAGCAAAGAGGTCTGCTGGAATCGGCACATGTGCACAGTGTCCACCAACTAATGACACACACTTGAAAATTAAGCAACGACAACGTTTAACCCTTGCATTGGTATGCAAGCATAGAGACATATGCAAACAAATATATAAAAATGAAAGAAAGTGGTTGGCAAACCTGATCATTGCTGTGCACTTGTCCCACTGTACGCAAGCGGGCCAACACAAATGTCAGACCGCAAATAAAAGTGAATATTAAAAGCGAAACGACGATAGCGACAGCAGCAGCAGCAGCACCAGCAGCCGCAGTAGTAATATCGATAGCAAGTTTTCCACGTGACAAAGCTGTTCGTTCCCGAAAACAAACTGCTCTCCGAAGAACCCAAACACGAACAAAGAGAGCAGCGCTGAGAAAGGGAGTGCGAGCGAGAGAGGCGCCACAATATCAAAAGTTCGACTGGGCAGAGAGCGAGAGCGAGAGCGTAAGAGAGAGTCGTGTATGGTTTAAAAATAAACGCATGTTCGCTTTAGCTCGCATGATGTTGTTCTTATTGCTGTTTGCGTTTTGTTTTCGTTTTAACTTTACCGTATTCCTCTTTCAATAATAATCAACCAGGGCGTAAGCACAATTTTTGCGGCCAGGGCTGCGACGCTGACAAAGTGCCATTCAACGTTGAAAGTGCGCGTAAATTGAATCTAACCATTGCCAACCTGCTGAAGCCAACAAAAATTCAACAAATCGTTTGCCCCCGCCCCACCTACTTTTGAGCAAATTGCTGCAGACAGACAGACAGACAGACCGACAGACAGACAGAGAGCAGGAAATAGGAAACTCCATTTACAACAATTGACAGAAATTTGCACTTGTGTGTAAAACTTTGACATTCTCCAGTTCTCCAGTTCTCCAGTTGGGCACCCATTGTCCATATACTCTAGATTCGCCGGCAGCTTTACCACTAAATCATTCCATTTGCTTAACATCAACAAATGTAATATTTTATTCCCTTTTTTATTTTCAATCTCATACACATAATGCGAGTATATCAAATTAACGTCAATAAATGTTGCAAATCCCTCGTTGTAATTGCCATAAAAAAGGGTGTGCAAAATTCGATACAGCAATCAAAAAAAAAAAAAAAAGAAAAAGTTTTCTCTCCTTTTATCTTGTTGCCCATTTTGTGTAGAGAAAACACCCGAAGCAAGTTACAGTTACAAATGTGCAACATTTCCGCTTGCTTCAGTTTGGGATACCAAAATCTGTTGGCCACATTGATGGGCTGAGATCGGGTTATGTTGCATGGGAAAAGGGGAATGTGGAAAAGGGGCGGCAAAGGGGCGTACGCCTTGCTTTGATTAAATTTCACGCACGACCGCATAACAAGGGAGGGGGGATGGGACGATTGGTCTACAAATCGAAATTGGAATTGGGATACAAGCACACACACACACACACACACACACACACGCGCGAAAGCTGACTGCAGTTCGATTTGCATTTGTCTTCTTCGCGCAAGTGTTTGTTTTTCAGCTCGAGAGTTCACCCCCCCGCCCCTCTGAGAACCCTTAACCCACCATGAATCGCGTAGCCGGTGATGTGTCAATAATCGGCGTTGCCTATGCACACAACAGCTCTACAAACACGCGTGTACTTGTCGCGGTGTGGGGGTGTGGGGTGGGTGGAGAGTGGTCAGTGGATGGGGTGGGGAGGAGGGGAGGGGAGGGGGCTAGCATCAAATTCAGTTCAGCTTGGATTGTTGCGGAGTCGAGTCTGGTTGCACAAATCAAAGCCCCGCTCAATAAACAAACAACGTGCGCATTTCATGCCCAGCAAGCCAGCCAACCACTCGTCGAACCCAAAGGACCCAGGACACAGGATTATTATTTTGTGCTGCGTCTTGCGTCGTGTGCCATTTAGTTTTGGCAGCGACTCTGTTTTGATTCCATTTACGCTGTTGACACTAGAAATCTTTTAATTATTGTCACGCATTGCCGGCTTGCCTCGCAACCCTGCCACGCACAGCCCACAATAAACAAATAAGGAGCTGAACCAATTCTTGCCGCAGTAGTAGTAGTAGTTTTTTTTTTTGCCTCGACTGTTGACATTCTGGTGTTCGTTCTTATGGGAGTTGCGTCAGGTGGCAACACTTAAACGCCCTTTCGCCCCCCCTAAGTGCTTTCCCCAGTTCCACATGGAATGCACACATGTTACGACGACTGTTTAAGGTTCTGCGGGTTGTTACACTACTATATGTGGAATCCTTTGGAATCCGGGAAGCATTTGCCTTGGGTTGATGTAGCACTTGTCTGGACCGCAGTTGCGGCTGGTTGGATTTGCCAATATTCCTGTATGCTTAAGCATTTGCTCAGGAAAACTATCAACAAATGATGGGAACTTCGAAAGATGACGCTATTTCTGTTTATACACATTTACTACTTGAGCTTGTACAAAAACAGATCAACATTAAAGCACAAACAAAAAACAATTAAAACGGGAACTCATCTATTTTAAGTGACAGCTATATGATAAGCAGCCTCTTCAAGTATAACTAATCTTTCACTATTTAATGAATTCTGTATACATGTCTATATTTCTATAAGTGCATTGTTACACTCAGGAAAAAGTTGCCCAGAATTTTAGAAAACCATAAAGTTTTTCTTGTTTTAGACAATAATTTCTAAATACTTGAAAAAATATATCTTAAATTTAGAAAGACTTTTTTTATTCTTCAGCCATAATAAAATATTTTTAACAGTAGAAAAGAAATTCTTACGGAAAATTAGAAAATTGTATAAAAGTAGATTTTTCAAACTAAAATACCAAAATATATAATTTGTATCTACAGTATAAAAAGTATCTAATGTTTCAGATAAAAAAACATCCTTGATATTTGACATCATTTTTAAAATTTGTATACTTGGATTATGAAAAAAATAACCATAGTTTTTAGAAATATTAAATCTTCCGATTTAAAAATATATACTCTTGGAATAATAAGCTGTGTTACACTTGATGATTTTCTAGAATTCAGGTCGATTTTATTTTTTAAAGTGTACAAATACTGTACACAAATCTGTTGAAATTTCCCATATAGCTTTATAAATGGTATTCTTCGTTGTTGGTCAATCAGCTCACCTGCAACTGCATCCAAGAGTCCAGTCTTGGCTAATCTTGAGGCAACAATAGAGATGCCAGCACACACACATCACATTCAAAACTGATGTGTGTGTGCTATGTTTTAGATTGAGATATGTTTACCGGTTGCTATTGATGTCGACAGATAAAGTGCGCAAAATAGATGCGTAATTTGACGTTAATGTTACGCTAATAATAATCTGTCAGCTCGCATTAGCCATGCCCCAGACACACACACACACACACACACACACATGCACATGCACATGGGAGATTGTAAAGATTTTGGCGTACCTAGCGAGCACCCAATTTCTAACCCAGGCAGCTGATCCTTATCTAATGTGTGTGTGTGTGTGTGTGTGTGTGTGTGTAGCTCCGATTGCAATCAAAATGCGAATAAGTATGCGAAAACGAACAAGGAATGCAGTACGTAATGTGCTTAGTGTCCTGTGAGGCGACGTAACGACCTTACGAGAGCGATGCCGCGGCAACCTTTATGTTGATCTTAGACCGGTAGTAGCAGTACCTCAGGTCAGTAGTGTGTGTGTGTGTGTGTGTGTGTGTTGTAGTGTCTTGGGTCCGGTGCCGTTTTCATTGTTTCGCTTGCCATTTTGACGGGTTTCGATTACGCTTGCAGTTTGTTTGTTTGTTTGTTTGTTTTTCCTCGCTGTGCGTCTCCCGGGCGATATGTGTTCTTGTCCTTGTCCTTGTCCTTGTCGTCGTTGTATTCCTTTTCTGCGCATCACTCTATGCATTATTGGAGATGCTCTGTCATGTGTGTAATCCACTCTGCTCGTTGCTCAACGTTAAATGATGCGCGCCTAAGTTGAGCAATTTCCAAAAAGGGCAGACCAAAGAGGCCGAGTTCGAGGCCCAATTTCTTTTTAACATTCCATTCGATTTCTTTATTTTTTTTTTAGACACGCCTCGACGGCTGATGAAAGCAAATTGCATGAACAAATAGAGGCAAATGCATTGCAATTAATGGATGTAACTGCGATTAGGTTATTGTGGCACTGTGTCCCACTGGGGCAACAGCCGCACCACCAACCACCTCGAATTGCACTTCCCCAGGGACCCATGCGAATAAGCAAGAGTCTCCCTCCAAATGTACATGCTGCATGCATCCATATGTAAATCTCATTTGCCACCAGTCAAAGTCCAACAAATGCAAAGTCAAAACGCAGCAAAAGTGTTTTTTTTATTTATTTTTTTCGGAATAAAACGAAAATAAAACTCACAGCGTTAAATGGAACTCGGAACTGGGTAGTCGCATCTTCTAGGAAATGCAAAAAAAAAAAACTAAAACACGAAATACAATAAAAAAAAAGGATGAATAGCGGGAAAAAAGAGAAACGCTGCTCTGAAAACCTAGAAATCTAAATAGTTCGGTTCAGTTCACGGAAAGAGTTTGGCAAAAAACAAACGACAAAAAAAGAAGACGTAGAAAAAACGTACAGATAAAGAAGTTATATCGGCGTAAAATGCATTTCCGAGTATTAACGGTAGGTAGGGGCGCGCCTTAACCCGTTACTGCTGCACAATTGCAAATTGGTGTTGCTTGTTGAAGGGGTTAAAAAAATGCGCCCTTTTTTTAACGCTCGTAAAACAATAAAGCCGTAAACCTCGGAGCGACATAAATTAGAAGATGTGGAACAGTGTGCGTGATGCGAAGGACGACGCACAATGCCAGGACGAAGGGTTAACTGTAACTGTAACTCTAACTGTAACTCTAACTGTAACTGTAACTGTACGATTTACACACTTTTTCCGTATTTATTGCCAGCTTCTTTTTTAATGTCATTTTATTTGCCATTTGTTGTAATCGCTGCCAGCAATTGTTAACTGTTTTTTCTATTTTTTTTTTAGGTTTTATAACTTGGTCAGCCAGCCACCCAGAATGGGTTAAGTAATGCAAATAATTCGCGGAATTCGGCACAGCTACGAGGAACTTGTAAAAAGTGCACGCCAAGTGGGTAGAGTAGAGGTAGGCTAATGGCTAAAGGAGAACAACGAGATCCGTTGACTTTTCCCTTGGTCATCTTTCACTCCGCTCTCTCTCTCTCTCTCTCTCTCTCTCTCTCTCTCTCGCTGTATCTCCGTCTCTGTCTCTGTGTGCCTTTTGAACTCTTTTTGACTGCTGCGGCTGCGGCAAGATCGACTTCTATTGCTGTTTAACATAAAGGCGCAATTAACGTTAACCCCTTTGTGGCCCTGACTGGCAGTGCAACCGATGCCGCCTTTGAGTTGGCCAATAAAACTGTCGCATAACTTCGAAATTTCGTTGCGCCGCCAAACAATAGAAATACATTTTATACATTTTAATTAAAACCAAAAAGAAAAAAAAAAAATAACACCAAAATAATATTAAAATTGATGTCTTAACCTGCTGCTGTTTTTTAGTTTTAGTTTTTTGACTTTTCTCACTGTGCGGCCTTCGTTCACTTTTCATTTTTTTCATCTTTTGTTTTTTTTTTTGTTTTTTTCAATTAATGGCGTTCTCAGGTCTCCTCGACTCCAATCCAAAGTCTTTCGGCTCTTCGACATGTGTTGCATTCGAGAAGCCGCTCAACATTTTTATGAGCCTTAACAAATTTGTACAAATTGCTGTCGTTGTTGTTGTTGTTGCTGCTGTTGCTGCTGTTGCAGTTGCTATATTTATCTGTTAGCTGGTCAGTTTGAAAACCAAATGCGTTCAGACAAGACAATGGGCGCCCAGAGTGCCCAAGAAGCGTACAAATTGATGTTATGGACGCAATCTGGGAAACTGGGCCACAACCATAACAAGTGGAAATGAGTTTTCAAAGTGTTAAATGAATTTCAAAAATAATAATTGCAGATCACATTCAAATATAAATTAGGCATTTTTTTTTATTGAGTTATTCAACTGAATAACTGACAAATATTTCAGTGATTTTCGGTTTAACAAATTATTTCGAAAAACGGAAGTATTTTTGTAGTTTTCCAAGGCGTTTCTAAATTTGAAAACAATTTTCTATTTATTTATTTATTTATTTATATTTATAAATTAGCTATTTTTAATGGAGATATGCAACTGTTTGCCTTGTAACAATTGTATATTTATCAGTTGTTTTTTTCCAGTTTTTCTTAAGTATATTTTATGGAATTAAGTTGTTGATCTGATTGAGATTTTCGGGCAAGTTGCAGAGAAGTTTTTCCTATCGATTTAGTCATGACACATACAAATTTAGTTGGCAGCTAACTTACTCGAAACTAAACAAAAAAAAAAAAGAATTAAACAGCCACACACAAACAGAGACACAGACACAGACACAGACACAGACACATGCATGCGTAATCTCGTTTGTAGCTATTAAATGGA
This sequence comes from Drosophila kokeensis, assembly GCA_035042145.1. Classification (NCBI taxonomy): domain Eukaryota; kingdom Metazoa; phylum Arthropoda; class Insecta; order Diptera; family Drosophilidae; genus Drosophila; species Drosophila kokeensis. The sequence continues at coordinate 155,212 of JAWNLT010000194.1, forward strand.
GCTGGCAAGCATTCTCACGTTGCACGTTGGGCGTTGCACATGGCACTTTGCAGTTGTCCCCTGCTGAGGAGCTGCGCCGAATTTGGGCATTTGTGTGGCTGGTTAGGTGACTCAATCAACATGTCGTCGTGGCCATGTCTAAACTGAACAAAGCCGACTGGCCAACATTTGGCCACAAGTGCAAGCCCGCAAAACTGCAGTTGTGCTGTCGAAAAGTGCAACCGAGTTGCACTCACCAAAAATCCATGCCCCAAGTACTGAGAAACTTGGTCTCAAAAATTGTTTATAATGTTTATAATAATTTGTTTGAAACAAATAATTTATATCTTTAAAAAAATGTGTCAACAAGTCGAACTGTAAACTTATATTCACATTCAAGTAAAAATCAATCTTAAAAAAATAACTTAATTACTTTTAATTTAAGCAAACACTTTTTATCTTAGGAAAAGACTTTGTCGATTAATCGTAATCTAAACATTTCTGATGTCTATTGCTATATATATATATATATATCTTAGAATTAAGTTGAATTCTACTTGGAGAAAATCGAAAAAAATAAATTACATGCAAAATAATCTTGTAAGTCATAATTTTTTGCAAGTGTGTTGAATACCTAAACCTCTGAAGCCAAAATTGCCAAACCGAAACAGCAGCTAAGTGCATGTGGAGTAGGACCAGAAGCAGGAACAGGAACTGGAACAGGAACAGGAGCAGGAGCAGGAGAAAGGCCGCAATGTTTGCTTTAACTGAGACTGAACTGGCTGCCACAAGGCTCTGATTGATGATGGTGCAGCAGTGTCGTGACCTTGTGCCTGGTGTTTGGATGTTGCCCCAGGCTTGCGTGCGGGTAATAAACTTAAAGGGCGCAGTGTGAAGTGCTTGGGGCAGCTTAATTAAGCCGGTTGCACGTTAATGCAGCTGCCAGTGAGAAGCCAATATTTTTGTTTGTTAATAAAATCAATTGCGTATCATAAATTTTAAAATGCCAGTTACCGACACAGTCCAGCCGGGATAGTCCCGGCCAGAGCAGGGCAGGGCAGGGCAGGGCAGGCCAGGTTGGCTACTGCAAGCAAACAGCAACCGATTGGCCGCAACGCTTGCCACCCACAGCCATTTGGCATCCAATGCGGCGCCCCATTTCGTGGTTATGTCAGCAGCAGCGCTTTGGTCGTCGCCTGGGTGCCACATATTAATTCCAGTTTCGCACTCTCGCAGCGGCATCACAACATGGACATACCGTAAATAGTTCAACTCCTCCTCCTTCTCCTCCTCCTCATCCTCATCCTCCTCCTCCGCCTTTCGACTTCCGATCCCCCATTTTCTGTGCTGCATGCTGCATGCTGCATTCATGGCTGCCGCTGGCGCTGCTTTTGCATTTATTAATAATTATAATGTCTGCGCTTGTCGTACGCGGCGGCATTGCAGCCGCCCTCGACCCTGTTGACCCTGCCGGCCACCCATTGTCCTAGATTGGGTCTGGGCCATGGCTCGAGGGGAGTCGGGTTGGTTGCATGGTTGTTGCTGCAACATGGCATTCATAAATCGCAGCTCATTTCGGCGTGGCCACGGAATGCACACGCATAATTATTTCAACATGCATTTTGCACTATGCGTGGGCGTCGCCAGTTTCGCCAGTCTGGCTCTGGGCCTGGGCCTGGATCTAGGTCTGGGTCTGGTTCTGGCTCTGTTGAAAATCCCATAGAAAATGAGGCTGCGGTGCGGCCGGGGAGATGGAGCAGGCAGTGTGTGGAATTCCTCTAGAGGCGAATCAGCAATTGCTCCTCTCGGCTTCTCTCTGCGGCCAGATGCTTTTATACATATCACATTCCGCATCGGAATTCAAACTCACATACACATATAGTCCCTATAGTTCAGTCGCACACTCTGGGGCACTCAGTTAAAGCTAATGGAGCTCCTATTTAAGAGAGCTAGTATCTTGTATCTGAACAGGTTTGTGCGAAACCTAATCTGTCGGTGGGTAATAGAAAAGTGATTATGTTAGGAGCTGAAAAGTTGAGGAGACCTTTGACAATCTACAACAACACAGATAAGATATAATATTACAGTTAGACGACCGCGGAATATTGATGAGAATACTACCTACTAGAGTAGGAAGTTTGGAATTTCTGTTAAATGAGACTCAATTTGATCTGGGTACTTCTTATAGTAAGATGACCGAACACATGATCAGCAGTCAAGAATACTGACGGACTAAAGGCCATATTAAATGCTTTTTGGTTAAGCCTTAATGCTGTCTTGGCCTCATTCATAATTTTGGATACATATTTAGATTGATATCAAAGAGATCCCCTTTCCAAAATATCCAAAGTATTTGAATTTCACTCAGTTAATTTCATCTATCAGTACATAGTATATATATATATATCTGATTCATGCTCAAATTGCATTCCAACAATACTCGAATTTTATTTTTGATAGTTTGTAATTTGAATAATACTTGTATCATAGTATAAGCCAGTTGAAGCACCTTACCTGTAGCTTGCCTGTAATTTCAACCCGTTTCGAGGGCATTCTTCTTAAGTTGAACTGTAGTCAATGTAAGTGCAGAGTATTAAAGCCAACAAATTGTTTAGAAATTCATTCAACATTTGTTGCTTTTGCTGTTTTTGAGTGCGCATTGCGAAAAGCGGCCATCAACTCTTGGGGTTAACCAGATTTCTCATTTGAATGCAAATGCAGAAGCCGCCGCCATTGACTGCCATAATAAAAGTTTGCCAAGGAGCGACAGCACACACACACACACAAACACACTCACACACACGCACACACAATACACATACAACACACACATAAAAACACACACAAACGCACTCATTGAATTGTTAAGTTGGATATTATTGGATATGCCTCAGTCCATCCTTTTCACACACACAAAACACACGCACATGCAGAGTGTCTGTGTGTGCGTGTGTGTGTGTGTATGTTGCCAATTAGGGGACGCCCGGCGCCCAATGCCCGATTTATACCGTTACAGAGTAACCAATTCTCCATGGTTGCGCAATAACTGCAAATTTAATTTTGCAATTTCGCGCCTTTCGCCCAGCCCCGCCCCGCCCCGCCTCAGCCACGAAACCCGGTTCCGTGCCCTGCCCCGCTGCCCATAGACAGCGCAACAGCGGAAAAGTGCTTGCGTCTCTACATTCCCTGCTGCAACCCCGTCTCCGACTCCGACTCCGACTCCGTTCTACTTTCCCAGGCGCACATAAAAATCTTTTGCACACACACACACCTAATCTCTGTCGGTGTGTGTGTGTGTGTGTGTGCTATAAATTTACAACTAAATTGGCAAAATGCTCCAAGGCCGTGAAAGCCTCAGCAGCATTGCAAAATTAGCGGCAAGTCTTTTTTTTTTTTTTCTTGCCACTTTTGGGATTTGCGTATTTTGAATATTTTTGGATTCTTTATTTGGGCTCGTGCCGTGAACAAATTGAGATTTGGCTAATTATTTTGTTGTGCGTGTGTGTGTGTGTGTGTGTGCTATTAGCCCGAAACTGGATACAATAATTTGAATATAACTTTGATCAACAGATCTGTTTTGAACAATGCAATTGATTGCGACCAATAATGGATGTGCTGAAAAAAAAGTGTTTTGGAAAAGTTCAACAAACATGGCTAAGATCAATTTCAAAAATAGTGGAATAGACTTCAAAATATCAACAAGCAAATAGAAGTCCCGTAAAAATAGACGCTCAAAATAATAGCTGTGAAACATTAGTTTTTTTACTGCAATGTTGGAATTTAATGTTTTCTTGAAATTGATATTCGAAATTTGAGGCTTATGGCTCTAATAGTCGCTGAGATCGGTGAGTTTATACAGCACGTCTCGTTAGAACCAGAACATATATAATATGAATACATATACTTCTGCCTGTAACTCCATTTTTAATGGGTGCTTGACACTCGATTAGGTTGCAAGACCCTCACTATTGAAATAGATGTATTGCAGACAGATTCGAATGACATAAGCCCAACTTTTGATTACAGCCTATGTCAACTCTCTAAAGGAATACGGCATCAGATACAGGTACAGCTACAGCTACAGCTATAGATACACCTACAGATACAGATGCAGATGCAGACACAGAAATGACAGCCCGAATCTTTATGGAAATTCTCGCACAAAGTGAATCGCTAATATTGACACCAAAAGGCAATTGTGGAGAGGAAAAAATCCATTTCAGGTTATCCGCGAATTTCAATCAGTTCCGCGACTGTTCCGGTAACTGCTGCTGCTGCTGCTGCTGCTTAAGAGTGAAAATCTATGGCGAGATTGTGGCTGGGGGGGGGGGAGGCATGCAACAATAAATAAACAACACAAAGGGCATACGTGATATGCAGAAGAAGGTGGCCCCTGTCACTGATGGGCAAACGACAACGACAACAACCAAAATAACAACAACGACAATAACAACAACGACAATAACAACAACAACAAGAACAACAACAGTGATTGCCACGTGCGCCATTTAAGAACGCGTCACGTTGATAAAGAGCTGGGGGGAAGCAGAAAGTATTTTTTTTTCTTTGGTTGTTTTGTTTTTGGTTAAATTGCCATAGGAAATCCACTTAGGCTCGTTTGACAAAACTACTCGTCAAGAGGTGCACTGAGCTATGGGGTTTTTCGCTCTGACAAGGAGTGGGCTGCATGGGTGGGGGGTGGTTTCGATTTGGTAAAGGGATCGTGTTTGTGTGACGCAGCTGGCGCGCGTGAGCAGCAAAAGATTTATGGCATCTTTTACGTGGCAGCTCAACTCTTTGGGGCTGGCAAAGAGTTACGGCAAGAAAATCTCATCAAATTTATTTAAATGCACATAAATCTTGCAAACAGCTGCACATACATATACACCACGCACACACACGCACACACAGGGCTAAACACATGCAGTTATATAGTTATTTCCCAAACTCTGTAAATGCGCTTAAGCGCATTGTAAACAATTATATTATGGGGCCTGCCAACTAAACCATTAAAATTGTTAACCATTGGCGCCACTTTCTGATAATAAACAAAATGTGCAGCTAGATAGTGGATCTGTATCTGTATCTGTATCTGTTAGATACAACAACAATGGCAGCAGCTTCGTCCGCATCATCATGTGTTGAATGTGTTGTGTTTTGGCATTTGGATTGTTTATGCATTTGCTGGCGTGAGAAATTTGCTCGTGGCCACGCCTTCGACCAGTGCCCATAAAAGCTGTGCCATAAACAAATCAAACACAACAAGAACAACAAACATACACACACACACAACACACACAACACACACAACACACACACAACACACACACAACACTCGCACACTAGCACAACATTTTGTATAGCAAAATATTTGGTTTTCTGGTCATGCCGAAAAGAGCAAGGCGCCAACGCAACAAGAATTGAATTGATACGATGCTATACTCGATATATAGACGAAAGATCCAATATTCCGTGGGGATGAGGGAGAATAGAGGGCGGCGGCGGATTACCAGGAGTGTACCAGGTCCCGGTGCTCAAAGCCCCTTGAACATTTTTATTAAAACATTTTTATGATGCCTGCGTTTTTATAGCCAGTAAAACAGCAGCGGCAAAAAGAAAACACAAAACACAAAATACCAAAATGAAAATGAAAATGAAAATGAAAAGCAAAAAAAATCACGCATAAAACAAAGAAAAGTTAAAAGTAGCAAAGCCCTACTAATCAGCTAATTGAAAATAAACAAGTCGGCATAATTCTACAATAAATTACACACAAAATGGTTTCAAATCTGCGTGGATATATTGAAAATATATGTACATACATATATTATATATATATATATATATATGCATAGAGAGCGTGAGTTAATATTGGAAAAAAGTTAAATAAATAATGCTTAAATTGTCTATCAATTTTATACTTGAAGGCCAGTTGAAAATTCGATTTTGAACCAACAGGCTTAAGAGCAATAATAAATTATTTTGTTTATATAGACAAGAAATAAAGATTATCACGCCGAATATTACACACCCTTATAGACCAGAGTTATTATATTAATAATTAATTATTATTAATTGTTTGTTAAACAATGTTATTCATTTGTTTTCTGTTTGACGACTTTCTTCATTGGTGAAAAAACGAGCGGAACAAATGTTTCAGCCGATTGTTCCTATGGCAATTGTACGATATAGTGGGCCGATTTATATATATATATTTGATTTATGTATGCAAAATAAACAAAAGACAGACCCACATCGACTAGTTAAGCTGATCAGGAATATATATACTCATAATGGAAGCGGGTTTAAAAATGTTAATAAATAATGCTTAAATTGTGTAGCGATTTTTCAGTAACTCGAGAAATGTAGGTATTATAAATGACTGTGTTTAAGTAAATAAATATATGGATTTATCAGTAGACCTTTAAGTCGAGTATGTCAATACCGGGTCAGGCAGTAGTGCCATCGGTTGTACTTATTTCAGTGATTATTTTAGTTGGCCTCAGAAAAAAGCGTCGCCAACTGATTGACAAAAGTTATGTGATACTTTTTACCCCCTGCGATGCTAGGGGAAGAAACAAGAAACACTGAGCCACACAATAATGATTGGGGCTGCTGCACGCACAGACGGAGGCAGTGGCAGTGGCAAGGGCACAGGCAAAGGCAAAGGCAAAGGCAAAGGCGCTGGCAGTGGCAGAGACAGGGACGGAGCACCCTTTTATAACGCAATGAGGCTACGCAGGGCAGACACATCAAAAGTATCTGGGTTGCTGTAGTAGTCGTAGTACTTCTAAAAGTTTGCGAATTGAATTTGCCACACGACTATGCCACACGCGGCTCACCAAATTTCGCACAATTTTGCGTGCGAAGCGGCCGTGTAATGATGCCATGTGCCCTTAGCGGCGTGGGCGTGGGCGTGTGTGTCTGTGTCTGTGTGTGTATGTGTATGGGGGGTTGGGTATGCAGGGGGGGCGTGGCAGTGTCAAAGCATGTCAAAGTGCCGCATACAAATCGCAAGGGGGCGGGGGATGAGTGCGGCGCCTTTGCAATGAGCCCAATAAAGTCAACTTGAGGTCTGCTCGCCGAATGCGGCAGCAGCAAAAGGAGATGGAGAAAGGACAGTAGGAGGAAGGAGCTAAAGTCTAGGCACACACACACACACACACACACGTACACACACACACTTAGAGAAAAGCGATGTTCGAAGCTCAAGTACAATGGACAAAAGATTCGTTTGATTATATCAAATGTGAGCCGAAAAGTCTTAAAACAAGTAATAAATTTGAGAAAAGATTAAAAAAAAAATGTATTTTCGAATTGGGAAAAATGAGATCGTTCTTTTCACTTTTAAAAAAATAATATTGAGAAATTTTTATTTTGGACTTTTTAATTTTTGACCTTGACAATGAAAATGCCCGTTTTTTTTTGTTAGTGGAAGCGCACGGGGGCAGACAATGAGGCTAGAGGCAAGCAGCAAGCGGCACGCCCTTAAACAGCAGGCAAACTTTGGCAAGCTTGCGTCCCCCTCGCAACCTTACAACCCCGCCCCACTCCCCCACTGTGGAGAGGCAGGAGTCACTCCCCAAACGCAATTCAATTCAACTATTACAGAGTCCATTGTGTGCGCCTGATTTTTGATTATCGTGCGTTGCGCGAGGCACAAGAGTCACGTCATGGGCCCTTTGGACTGTGGCTTAATCGAAGATGCCGCCAGACAGTGACTGTGCCACAGAAGCTGGCTGTGTGTGCCGCATCATCAAAGTCAATTGTGTGGAAAACTGGCAAGAAGAAAGCGCGTAAAACATATTACGCAGATTGTATTGATTTCTTATTATTTTGTCGCGACACGATTGCCTCGCTGCCGTTCGCCATTTGATGCTTAGATTTATGGGGCAAGTGAATTGGCCCACAAGCTCGCGCCAAAATCCCGATGAGCACTCAATGTGTGGCTTTATGAGCGGATTGTGGATGTGGTTGCGGCTTGCGACACCGCACCGTTGCCCATGCTTCTGTTAAAGTGCGTGTATTGCTGCTCATGCCACATTCGGCGCAATCAATCGATTGCTCAGCAGTGTGGCATAAATCCACTTAGCCCCATCGATAGACAAACCGACTGGATGACAAACAGCAGCATGCAACTTCATCTTCGAATTGAAGCTGCTTAAATCAATTGTTCTTTGCTTTGAATCCCCCCGAAATTCGATAAGATTTTCATCATTTTTATTCTAAGCCTTAAAACTTAAAATTCATTTTTTTTTTTAATTATTATTCAATAATATTGCTAACTTTAAATATTTTTATTCATTTTTTATTTTAATCTTTAATCAAATATTATACTAAAAGCAAGCAAGTCAAATTTTAAAACTTTTTTTTTAACTTACTTTGCAATCGGACAAAAGTCTCCAAACTGAATACATTTTTTTATCTTTGCAAATTTTGTGGTTCTTAAGTTTTCTGATTTTTTTTGAATAACTTAATTGCTATAAATTCATAAATTTTATGCAAATTTCAAACTTTCAAATTCAATTTAGATATTTTTTTTTTTAATGTTTCTTTCGAATTTTTAGACATCTGCGTCTCAATTAAAAATGGTTGTTTAATTCTTACAATTTAAAAACATAAAAATAACAATAAATATTTATTATTTAATAATAATAATAATAATAATAATAATTAACAATAATAAATAATAAAAATAATTTATTAAACATTTCAAAAATGATAATCTTTTTCGAAGTTTTGTTTGTAAGTCATTAGTTGTTGCTCTACTCCAAGCTACTCCCACTCCTCAGTTGTTTGTACACACGCCAAAAATCAACAGCAACAGCAACAGCAACAACAACAGCTACAACAACAGCTAAAACAGCAACAACAACAACAGCAACAACAACAACAACAACCGACGACAAAGAGACTCGAAATGTATACGAAACAAGAAACCAACAAAAAACCATTTTGGCCAAAGACGCGCGGTGCGCATTGCAACCCGCAGATTGCCACGGTTTCCATTCCCATTCCCATTCCACATATAGCGTCCTCCTCCTCCTGCTGCCCCTCCTCCTCCTCCTTCTTCTTCCCCCTCCTCGTGCTCCTGCTCCTCCCCTTGTCAATGGCATTGCCCTTCCCCCTGCGCTGCTCATCATTCTTCGCTTGATGATTTTGTATTTTTGTAACAGCCGCAGCAACAACAACAACAACAACAACAGCAACTCTAGCCGCCATTTTGAGCGCTGCTTGCGTGAGTGTTTTAGAGTGTGTCTGTGTGTGTGTGTGTGTTTGTATACAAAGTAGCCAGCGAGCACCCCAAAAACAAGAATGAAAAAAAAAACGCGCGCCCCGTTTCGATTTCAGTTAGATGTGTGTTGTTGTTGTTGTTGTTGTTGTTGTTGTGCGGCTGTTGAAGAGCTCGTCCTAACAAGCATAAACCACCGCGTGGCTCTCACGCTGAGTTCTGTGCGTGTGTGTGTGTGTAAGGGAGAGAGAGAGAGATGGACTGCAGAGTGTGAGTGAGTGTGTGGATGGCCGCGCGTTTTTGGTTGGTGACGGCGTGCCACAGATGATCATCAACAACAACAACAATATCAGAAGTATCAAGAGTATCGCCGGTGCTGGTAGTGGTGGTGGTGGTGGTGGTGATGATGTTGTTGATGGTGGTGCGACTGCTGCCTCTGCTTGTGCCGCTGATTGTGGTGGTGGTAGCTGCCGCCGCGTGTCATTATGTATGTGGCATGTGTGCATATGCCCAGATAGTGTTGATAACAATAATAGAAGAGAAGCAGGCAGCAGACTCCGTTCATCAAAGTCAAGAATGCACAATAACAAATACATATACATAAATATATATATATATATATATATATGCATAAAATCAAATTTGATATACCCTTACCAGTTTCCGCATTATAATAAATAAACCAAACCTAACAAAATCTGTGATTTGATGACGTCATAATTCATTTTGAACAACTTCTCATTTTGATAGCTGATGAACAACTTAAATTCCTTGCTGGCATCAGCAAATATATAGTAATTCGATTTGCAGATTTGACATATGCAAGTGACAACCATTTACAGCATTTACTCAGACTTATATAAGTAGATATATATAGATATAGATCTTGTAGTACAACTGCAACTTCTGGCTGTAAATTCGAATTACTCCATTTTCTTAATTTTAATCTTAATCTGACTTTTGAACCAGGAAGGAAACAATCATCCCATTTTATTTGAATTTTTTGTAGTATATAGATATTGGAAAGTTAATCTAATGATTTATTTAGCATAGATAAAAAGTGAAGAGGTTTCACACATAAAGTGATATGGATACCAATCGCAGAATGCTCGATGTACGCATTCAAATATCTGTTATTGTTATTTTTTTTTAAGTAAGATATATCTATATATATATATATCAGTATTGACTGCATTCCCTGTAGCAAATAAAAGTAAGTTTTTAATTGCATTAGTAACTAATGCGAACATTAGATAAAGTTACCTCTTTTATAATATAATAATGATCTCCAACAGAACTTGATCTCCTTTCAACACCAACACCTGGCACACGTTGATTTGAGTTCGATTCATTTCCAAACATGGCTACTTTCGCAGTTTTATACTTGTGTCTGATATTGTAATACCCTATTAGAATTGCCCTAAGTATTCAGTTTGGGGTGTGACCGAAAAGCTGCTGTTCGCCTCTTGTTGCAACACAGTTTTTGGGTGCTCGAATCTACCCGTTGCTGAAGTGAAGTGTCTGGGCGTGCAGCTCGCCACTTCAGCTGCCTTTCTGTCTACTGCTACTGCTATTGCTGTGCTGCCATGCCACTCCCATCCCCATCCCCTACCCCTCAAGAGCAGCCCCTGTGCACAGCTTGTTGTCGTATATATATGTATATATGTCGCATAATCGCAGCAAAGGTATATTAGACTTTCAATAAAAGGGCGCGTTTACAAATATTTGCCGTTGCATCCGGTGCAGCGAAAAGGACATTAATTTTTTTGTACCCTCTATTTGGTTTTTTTTTTTTATTCTTTCTATATTGCATCGGCAACATAATTCTTAGTAGCATGCACGACAAAGGGATAACATTGCATTTGTTGTCAGCCCAAAAACTGTCACAGCTCGCCAAAGGATCACATTTTCATTCAGCAGTTTTCATTGATTCCGACGCCCGAGGACGACTCGGGAATCGAGGCCCGAACCCCTCTAGAACAATGGACGCATTCGAATAGAAGGAAAATGTTGACAAGACACATTTTTCACCAAATGCCTACAATGTTTGGCGTTTTCAAAATTTTATAGCGACAACAACAACAACAACAACAACAAATGGCCAAAGTCAACAATGTCCTTTCGCGTTAGAAGCATTTGCTCTGTATACACGATCAGCCCCCTTTTGTTGTCAGCGCCCAGTTGAGTTTTGTCAGACAATGCGGAGACGAAGATGTGATGTCTTCGTTTATATCTTACCTTCACAGTATCCTGCGTCCTGCGTCCTTCGTCCTGTGTCCTGCGCACTGTGTCCTGCGTACTGTGTACTGTGTCCTTTGTCATTTGCTTGCGCTGCCGCTTTTGTCACGTCAACGTCGCTTTTGTCTCTGGCCAAAGTCAATAGATTTCCAAAAGCCGTTAACAGTTTTATCTGCTGCTCCTGCTCCTGCTTCTGCTCCTGCTCCTCGCCTGCCATAGTTTGATTTACGTTATTTACGACGTCATCGACGTCTCCCAGTCTGCTGATGTTTTAATTTACACTGCTCGATTCGTTGAATGTGAGCAGAACACAAAAAAGAGGCACAGATCAGTCAAGTAGCTAGCCAAGTCAGTCTGTGAATTTGAATGCAGAACAGTTCAATTTCGAATAGTTTTATTGACTGCACAAGTGCATATTTCCAGGAAGCTGCTTTATTATTTCGACAACAATATATTTTCAAGTGTTTTTTACCCCATTTCATTTGTTGCTTATAGAATATGTTCTTATGTCTTTATTTCACAGTTTTGGCATGTCCACAAAACCATTTCCGCAGTTAAAAAAAAAATACGACTGCTGCCAAAACCACCAAATAAACTTTGTCATTTTCGGCGGCAATGAAAAAGAGATAGAAATAAATTATAACTTTTGACTGAATGCCGAATATTTAATACACTCAAATTGATAGTCGCATTATAGATTTGAATAAATTATCTAATTATCAATTCAATTATAAATGTTTATATGATTAAAATATCTTTGTACAACTTTGAATTGAATATATATACATATGTATATATTATATACAGTGAGTCACACCGAAAATTGCGCAGCGTCAAGTAAATAATGTATTTGTATTTTATAATTCTACCTAGCAGGTGGGGAAACCCCAGTGTATTGGGGTCATATATTAATTTAGGTGGTTAATACATGTACCTACCATAGGTCTTTGGAATTTTTGAAAAATAATGAATAATTAACTTATGTCAGGCAAATACATTATTTATTGATCTCTTCTTCTTCCCCTTTTTACTTTATTTTTTAGCACAGTTCTCTGGTTAGCTTAAGTAATAAATTTTTAATTTAAAGACGATTTTAGAATTGGTTTTTCTGCATGTTAAACTCTGGTCACTTGAGGAAATAAACCTGCCACATGCAGCATATAGGGTATGCAAACTGTGTAGTAAGTATAAATGCATTATTTGTCTGAACTTAGATTAAGGCATTACATATTCAATGGCAAGCTGATAAGACTTGCAGAAAGTGTATACAAACAAAATAATAAATAAAAAAAATAATGGAATATTATTAGCTCAAGATTTATGCGTTTCAGAATATACATATGAGTGCACACGCTCGCATAATATACATACATAATATATACATATATATATATACATATATATACTTATATATATATATTTATATATATGTATATCGCACGGCTTTTTGTTGCTGTTTATTTCGTTGCTTTTAGCATTGATTTATAGCGTGGCCATTCTGCGGGGCGGCGCTTTAAATTGTGGCCGCATTTTGGCGAGCCACAAATATTGAATAATAATATATATCTAACACTAAATCATGTCATACTTTATATATACCTATATATATATATAGTTGCGCAAAGGGGAGAAAGTTGAAATTAATGACCATACAAATCATTCACAATTTTGTATTCTTGAATATATTCTTGGCTAATTCACTTGCCATAGTTTCTTTGGTTTCTGGTTTTTGTTGCGAATCCAAATCCGAATCCGAATCCGAATCCGATTTGGATTGCGATTCCCACGCCCCATTTGCCAGATCGGTTTTGCGCTGGGAGACAATGGGACTTTGATTTGCTTTAAATTGAGTCGACTACCAAATGCCAAATGTTTTGTAAACATTTTTCCAAAAACATGTCAATGGCTGACCCATGGGCAGCCCAACCCATTGTTGACCCGGGTCCCGGCCAGTTGACCTGCCGCTTTGTCTGACCCGCTTGCCATTATGTTCTTTCCTCATTCTTTTTTGGCGGCGGCACACATGAAACTCAAATTGACTTGCTACAATTTTGTTGCTGGTGTCTCAATGTCTGCGCCGGGAGCTCAATTTCTACGGAATCACACCTTGGCTAGGAGCAGCAGCAGCAGCAGCAGAAGTTGTGGCGGTGTCGCAGGTGGAGAAAAGGCAGCTAATTTATTGTGGCGGCAACTCTCTCTGTACTAGCTTTCATTCGGGCGTGCAACAAATTGTGTTGCACAATTGAAAGAAAGGTCAACACATGTTCCACATGGCATTCCTCTTTCTTTTTTTTGGGATTCTTTCATTAAATTAGTTGGTTGGGTTTTTTTTCAGGAATCGACATAGAAAGTCACAACAGAAAGTCCTAATGGAGGCGAGTTGTGTATAAACTGATTTGGTATTTCAATTGTAGCCATATTTTTCTAATACAAATGCTGTTGTAGCTGTTGCTGTCAGTTCCTGCAGTGTCTATGCGAAGCAGGCTAGCAAAATAAGTCAAAAACTTTCAAAATTGTGAACATTGAAACGAATTCGAGCAGCAATCAATTTATAAATATATAAAATAAGTTTGAAACAGTCGCTGCAAATGCTGGGAATCACTTTTGCTCAATGACACATTTTCCAGATTCTGGCTTTTCTTTCTATTTACGGCGCCTGTCGTGGAAAACTGGGCAAGCGTTAAGAAGTTGTCGGGCAAAAGGCTTAAAGCGGCAGCTGATTTATGGGCTCGCTGCCAGGTATTTGTGAAGTTGTATTAATGAGGCGACTGCCGTCCAATGTCCGCCTCCCGCCTCCCGCCACCCTCCATTCGTCACCCGATAACTGTTAACTGCCAGCTCGCCACCCACCAGTTGTCACTTAGCATAAAGAAACAATTAAAAAATTGCCCAAAAGCCAAAATGCTTTTGGGGGTAGCCGCATAGCAGCCAGATACGAGCGACAGATGAAGAAAGATACAAACGGAAAGTGATAGAGAGAGAGAGAGAGAGAGAGCGAGAGAGAGAGACAGGGAATGAGTTGAAGTTGTTGGGAATTAAGTGCACCCGATGGTGGCATTTGCCAGGCGCAAAAGCGCGAAACTCATTAACTTGTGTCAGGCGCAGCAGAGCTCCCCAAGAAATCGTAGCCGGGGGTTGGGGGTGGCGGGTGGCATTGATGCCACCCCTCCAGCCTTGAAGGAAAAGTGCGAAAATTATCATTATCACCAATCCGGCTAAAACAAGCAGTTGTAGTAGCGAGAAAGCAACCCGCCCACCATTGTTGCGCTTAATTAACAAGCCGGCTTGTGGGCCTGTGGCCCTATGGATGCTGGGTGGTGGTGGTGGTGGTGGTGTTGTTGTTGTTGTTGTTGTTGGTGGGGTTGGGGATGCGTGGCTGGGTTTCATGGTCTGGTATCTGGGGCTGTGGGATCTGGGATCTGGGATCTGGGGTTGGAGATTGTTGTAAACGCAAAGTACTAATCATGAAAATTAAAAATAATTAAAACTTTTCTTTCAATTTGGAATGCCCTTCCTTTTGCCTTTTGTCAAGTGAATTTCCTTGGAGGCCATAAAACGTTGCCGGAAATGTTGATAAAGTGCCCGAACGCACAATGGGCCCACTGAGCGATAGGGGAAGCTGTGTGGAGGGGGGGTGGGGGGTTTTGGTAATGGCCGCCGCGGTTAAATGGCGCTCCAGCGATTTTAATCACAATTTACGCGCATCGTTTTTAAAGGGTTATTCACATCGTGAAACGTGCATTCTCGTAAATTATCGCAGCAAGTGGCACAAAGCTTAAGGGGCGTGGCACGTTTGAGAGTGGTTGGGGCACTTATCGGTCATGCTGCATTTGTATGCGTGAGTTTGTTTAGCAACATGTTGTTGCGGCAGGATTAGCGCAGCTAAGCCGCAGGCAGGCTAAGACGCATAAGCGGCCTAAATGAAATGTCCCCCAGGATCAGTTGCTCCCTCTGCTCAGCTCTGCTCTGCTCTGCTCTGGCTCTGGCTCTGGCTGCTTGTCATCTATGCCGCCAAAATGCTTAAATGCCTGCTGGCCGCTATTCATTCATGGGAAATCAGTGTCGTCACTGCCTAATCGCATCGTAATCGGCTGGGTAATCAATCTGCCTCAGTGCTACTTGCTTGCAACTTGCCTCCGTTGCATTGCCACAGGTTGTGTCACCCAGCGACTTTCCCATGAAGATGATGTTGTCCTAGTGCTGGTGCCAGTGTCCTTTTTACCGCCGTTATCTGTGCGAAACAGAGCCGAGCCGCTTGCGCACGGCTAACTGCATTGTCCTTTTCCCAACTGATTCCTTGAGCTACGCATGCAAGATGATGCATTATGCACTTCCGACTTCCAACTGCCGACTTCGACATCGATTCTCATTTCATTGCAGTAATCCGCTTAGCCAAGTGTCTCTGCCTAGATGCTACACTCACACAAATAAATGCTTACAAAGTCACAAATATTTAAGTTAGATCTTCCTTACATCAATTTGAGAAAAGTGGAAAATCAATGAAAAAATATCAAGAATTAAATAGCATTTTTCATTTTTCCACAAAATATTAGAAAATGTTGTCAAATTAGTGCATGTAAATTTTGTGTTTTTCAAACAGAATTTTTCATTTCGCCTTACATTGAGATACATTTTTTTTGAGTGTACTGTTAGCTGGCTCCTGTATATGCCTATTGTCTTGGCCAGACTCCGTTTGAGTTTGACATTTGCTTTGTAGTTTCACTCTGTGTGTGTGTGTGTGTGTTGTGTGTGTGTGTGTGTGTGTGTGTGTTGTTGGTGTGTTGGTTTAATGCATTTTAGCAAATGCGCTTGACAGCTGAGGCCGGCTCAATGTCAGCATTCAATCATCTTTGACTAGTTTCGCTGCATTTGGGTTCTCAAACAGCTGACAAGCGCACAACTCTCTTACTCAATGCTTCCCCTGGCATTGCCACTGGCAGTGCCACTGCCACTGCCACCGCCACTACTCGTGTGGCTCTTCCGTTTTGTTAACCACTCTGACCGCTTTGGAAGCAGCTAATTATGTAATTATGTTGTCACGAAAATCGCCGGCATTTTTGGCCGCGTCGTTCCCGCCACTTCGGAACTGGCTAATCAATTTTATGTTCTATGTTTTTTTTTTTTTGTTGTTGTTGTTGTTGTTCGCAAACACCTCTCCACTCTCCACTCTCCGCTCTCCATTGTCCGGTCTCTGGTCTCCCGTTGCGGTTGACCAACTCGCTGGCCATTCACTTGGAACTCAACGTCTTTAGTGGGGCCGAGGTTCGCGGCATCCTGTGAGAAGCGAGAAGCATGCAGCGAAGCATGCAGCAAGCCCGGCATAGCGCACCCTAAAAACAAAAGAAAAGAAAGGGGCGTGGCGTGACCGAGCTTAAAAGAGCTAACAAACAGCTGTCGTAATTGAGCAGTACCAGCTAAACGCATTAAGTTAACTCTATATATATGTATATATATCTTGGCAAGTGTTTATCATTTGATATGCCCAATCAATATTTGATACCATTTTCACTACAAACACTTTTTTGCTGCTTCAATTTCTGTGTGCGTCGATTGCGAATTTATGATATATGACAATTAAATGGTCTCAGTTAACTGATGAATTTCTGCTGGCAACATAATTGGAATCAGACCCGGCTAACAAACTGTAAATAGTTTATGTTCTATAATTAAATGTCTGCTACCATAAACTGTTCAATTATGCAGCATCAATTTCAGCAGCCGTCTGGCTGAATATTTAACAGTTAATTATCTTTATAACGTTATCAAATATACATATAATATATACATTTGCAGTAGCAATTTTTGTCGCCATAAATCATTATCTGAATAATAATAGTAAACATTATTATATAGAGCTAACTTATCGTATAAATTATACAACTCAGTATTTAGAACTTAATCGTCGAATGTGGTTCCTAATGACGCCTTTTAGACGTCGGAATATACATTATATACATAATATATATATCGATCTCACATAATCATATCCCATTCAACTTACTATTCCGTTTTTATGGATTCCTTTGCAGCATGTCCTCGGACTGAGATTGCCTTCAAAGCTGTTTTGCCGTGGTCTATAAGCCATTCTTGGCCAAAATATACTGAATCCTAATCTTGATGGAACACGCATATCTTTGGTTCCCAGTTGTGGTTCATTTCTATTGCAACGTAAGACAACTTTGACTTCATATATGATGTTGAATAGAACGCTTTATAACGACGCTCATTAATAAGATAAAATGCAGCAAGTTTGTGTTTGTGCTGCTTGCACAGTAGTTGTTGTTGCTATTAATGTTGCTGTTGTTGTTTCTGCTGTGTTAAGTGCTGCCCTTTGTTTGGCTTCATGTCGCGTTTCGCTGCTGCTGTAACTGCATTTTGACATTTTGACGAAGAGGAAATGTTACGTCACGTCGTGTTTTGCCGCACACCTCCAATTTCCGGTTGAGTGAGCTGCCGCCGTTGCTGTTGCCGTTGGTGTTGCCATTGCAGTTGCTGTTGCCGTTGCCGTTGCCGTTGCCAGCCAGACCAACGTTGCGTGGGTGAGCAGTTAACCCAAACTCTGCCAGCTCCTCTCCAACACCCAGCAACTGAAGCTCCAAATGCAACTGCAAATGCAACTGCAACTGCAGCTGCAACTGCAACTGCATTGCAATCAAAAATTTGCACGCACGCACGCACAAAAGTGAAACTCGTGTCTCTCTGCTGTACTTAGTCGCTGACCCAACCCGACCAGGCCGTTGGTCTCTGGGCTGCTCGGTTTTGGTAGGTTGGTCTATTGGTTAGCATTTCTGGTCGTTTTGCGGATGCACAGCGACAGACGCATGGACACCACGCTTTGTGGTGTAGCCGTTGTCTGATTGGGACCGACCCCCCCCCCCCCCCCCCATCTCTCTCACTGCCACAGTTTCAGTTTTTGGGCGTGCAACAGCATTTAGAAGTTGCAAGTTTTGCAAGTGTTGTTGTTGTTGCAAGAAGCAGCTTAACAAAAACACGAGTTCGTATTTAAGACTCAGTTTCAAGCAAATACCACAACTCAAATCATTAGTGAAATTTCGTCGATACATGTTCGAAAACATTTGTTATATGCTTGAGTTCCGCAAAAAACTTGAGGAAGCGTCCACTGGCGCCATCTGGTGCGGTACACTTGTAACACATTTCAAGCTGTTTTTTATGCTGGCAGCTGACAGCAAAAAGCGCCAAGTTACAGTCTAAGCTGTGGTCGTATCAAAGCACTTCCAGCAAGTGATTTTAATAAATGTATCACATTTTCAGACAAGCAATGCATTTGAATAATTAAATTGCATTTAATATTGCGTTAAAAGTCGCTCAAAAAAAGGCGCTGGTAACGCCATCTGGCGGCAGTTGCCGTCAAGCACAAGCATTTTTATTTAAAATGGCGAAAGCTTTGGCGCCATGGCGCTCGCCGCTTGGCTTAAAAAGCGAAAGGGTTGCTGCTGCCAGTTTGGTGTCGCCTTTGTATTTTGTTGCCCGCTGCTCAAACTGAAAAGTTTCAAGGCACTGGCAATGGCACTGGCTGCTAGTTGGACGGGGGGGTTGCCGCTGCGGGTGGCACTCAATGCTTACGTTGCACTTTTTTTTTGGGTTCATTATTTTGATTGTGTTGATCTTAATTTAACATTTTTCAATTTCAATTATAATTCTCCACTTGAAATTTGCATAATAATGGCAAATTAATTAAATTGCAACAAAAAAGCCTCAACAACAGTGGCAACTGCAATGGAATTTACATAACATAATATATATATAATAACATTAACCGATTTGCCAATATTCTTTGAATCAGCACAATTTGTGTGGCCAATATTTGGTGTAAGTGGGCAACGATTGAGTGCCCCAAAAGTCTTGCAGCGTATCCAACTTATTGTCAATGTGTCAACCGTTCGAACAGGGTTGTACTTGCCACGAGGGATAGACTATATAGCATTATAATTAGTCAATCTTTTGGGGGTATATATAACCATTAAATTCTTCGCTATTGAGTATTTTATTTTGTGTTCAGAAAAGAGAAGCTTCAAAATTGTATGGTCCGCTCCAACAAAATATTTTGCCCGATTTCAAATATATCCACATATATATTACACACCTCAAAACTTAATTTATCAAATATCAAAAATCAAATATCAAATTAAGAATTAAATTTACAAATTAAATGATATACAAATAGTTAAGCATTTTGAGGAATCATTTGAGAGAATTGGCAAAGCGCAATAACTTCCCCTGGATTTTGATGGCTTGAGCAGCGCTTTAATGAAACTACTCGTGGCAAGGGGCAAGGATTTAGTGGAGTGCCTTAGTTAAGGGATAGAAGGGGCTGTAAGGTCTGTAGAAAGGCCAATCGTCAGTTAGTTCGTTCTGAAGTCTTTGTTGGCTGAGTTTACAATTGATTTGTATACAACAGCAACCTCATGCGTGTAGGAAAAATACTTTAGCAACTTTTAGAGCAGGACGCAAAGGATGTTGGGTTTGGGGCAAGGTTGCTTGCTCGTGCATTTCTGATGTACGTGTATGTGTCCATATATATGTACATACATGTGTATGTATATATGTGCGCGTTGGTTTGCTCATTAAATAAAAGCAGAGACCCTTGCAGCGGGATTTAAAAAAGAAGCGAACGCAGGGATTGGCTTTTTAATGCCACTTGGTTTTTTGCCTTGGTTGCTGTCAGTTGCCTGCTGCCTACTGCCTGCAAGGAGCAGACAGCGTGCCACCCAAAAAATGAACACAAGCCACTCACTTACGTAGACCGCCCCTTCCGCTTGTCTCTCTCTCCCACCCTCTCACTCACTCACTCTCTCTCTCTCTCTCTCTCTCTCTCTCTCAATCCAGCAGACGTTTTTTGCGCATTTGCGAATTACATGCATTAATTTTCTTTTGTAACCCTTCTTTGTATTTAGCATATGTTGTGCGTGCGTGTGTGTGTGTGCGTGTGTATGTCTATGTCAGCATGTGTGTGTGTGTGAGACTATTTAATGAATTGTTACACATGTTTCGAACAGCAATAATAGCAACAAAGTGCGCTGCTTTGTCTGCTCATTATGTCGATATTGTTCAGCGTCGTTTTTTAATTGCAAGAGTTTCAAATAAATTTAGCAAAAAGAAAAAAATAAGAGAAAAAAAATGACTGACTGAAAAAAATGCTTTAATTGGCGCAGCTTGGGATACCCTTGCTTTGATTCTATTTGAGCTTGAGTTCAAATGAATCACATTTTTCCCATTTAAGATATGATTCGTATTTTATTTTTAGATTAGATTATCGCAAAAATATTATTTTTAGTAGTTGTCATCTTAAATTGAGTAAATTATAATACTAATTTTTAAGCACACATATTTTAGAAACAATATAATATATATATATAGATATATAATACAAATAATTAACCTTTTCACAACAATTTCTTCGTGACACAAAATAATTTTTATTTATTTGAATTTTTTATGTCACCTCCATTTAAATATTTCACAATTATTTTTACTGTTTCTTAGTATTAATGTTAAAAATAATATGAAATAATATTTGAGATGCCCAATACTAAATCTAAATTAATTTTAAGCAGTTACTTTTTGCATTTAAATTAACAGAAATTAATTAGGCTTGCAAGTTAGACAGGTAAACTATACTCACAGAGTGGTTGCCAACTGCATGATGTAGCCAAAGGACTTTAGTCGGAGGTTTAATGTGTTGCGTTCGTGTTGCAAAGTTTTGAAATTAGTTGAGCAACTTGTGGGGCAGGCAACTTCAAAGAAATCCCAAACGGAGTTCCGCTTCCGCAGGCACTTCTGAAATTTAAGACTGGACCCCACGTGCGCCATGTGTGGTCGCTATTTGCATCGGCTGCTATTGCCAGTGTGGCAGGATCGGGTAAGGATATTGATGGCTCGATAGCCACTGTATTTGTTGTTGTTGTTGCAGGCATTTGCAGTCAAGTGGCCACTTGAAGCCGCCAAGCTGTCTGGCCCGGTGCACTCATGTCAGCTGGCAGTCGATCTCTTGAAGTACTAAATGTGCATCAATCTGCTTCCGGCCCTTGGAAGTGGCGGTCAACCAACAAACATTGGCCGCCCACTTGACCAGGACCAGGAGCAGGATCAGAACGGATCCGGCTACTGTGAATGATGCGGGTCTCACGCCAGACTCGCTGGCGGCATAGGAACTTTGCCTATCCAATTTCAAATCTGATGATGGAGATCCTGTCGCTTTTGGACGGGGGTGTCCTATATTGTGACCGAGCTGTAAATGACAAAGCTGCCGACTGCTGATAGATCTGCACTATGATTTATGTACCGAAGGCGAGTGACAGCAGAGAGGGATTAGGGTGTTAGCTAACTAATGATTTCGACTTTGCTCAAGGACACGAGGTGAGCGTGGAGACAAATGAGAGCGTATGCGTTTTAGGCACTTAAGCGTCTAAAATTGATCATTGATTTGTATACTCTTAATCCCAACATACCCATCTCAACTCATTGGGATAATTGTGGACATCATGGACAACATTTTTCCTATATGGTTTTACATGTCAATCTTATTGAAAGACCAAGTTCAAATTGGGTTAAACGTTGATCAACTCGTGCCACCGGCTGTCAATTCATCCCAGTCGAACTATGCCGAGAAAAGTAAACCAAACCTTAAATGAAATTCACTATTTAAATGTATTTTGCATTTCAATTAAATACATTTGTCACATTCTGTGACTTGCACACTCAAATTGTTAAAATTGTTTGCTTCGACGAACCACATTTTTTTTGAATTTTTTGCTTATTATCATATTTTTTTCAATTTGCAAACGTAATATGATTAAATTAATTTACTGTTTTTTACTGTTCTTACACCTGAGTCACAAACGCTGGCATTTTTTTATGATTATACTTTGAACTCGTTGAGATTAATACAATGCGTATGTGGCTTTGTGCAGAAGTATGTAACAGGTAGAAGGAAACATCTGCGACCTCATAGAGTGTATATGTTCCTAATCAGGATGAGCAGGTTGGAACTCAGAGACTATTAGATCTAGTTATTTATTTAGTTTTCTTTCGTTAGTTTTAGTTTAATTTGTAACTTAAGCACGGCCCTCTTTCAACTGAGCACATAAAACTTCAAGCGGCTTCTGCAAGACAGCAAAGCATCTGCACAAACATAATTAATGAGCAAACAGACAAAGCACACACACACACGAACACACACACCCACACACACACACACGCACTTATGCATACATGCTGACAATTCCCCCCCCCCCCTTTCGCTGAAAAACTTAATTTTAAATTGTTTAGATTAAAAGCCTCATAGTTTAGTGCTCAGTGCAAACATACATACAGACATGCAGACACACATTCACACATGCAACACACATCGATGGACTTTTTGGGTGGGCTTAGAGTGGAGTAGGGCAACCAGGGTGGGAGGAGTGAGAGAGAGAGGGAGGGGGGGTGAGTGACAAGTGAGACAACTCGGCAAGAGGAGTTGTCTCGCGCCCTGTCACTTTTGACAAATTATCAGCGTCATTGGCATCGACTTTGATGGGTTGCTGGCTGTGTGCTGAATTTGAAAGTTAACCCGCCTGATTAATGCGATAGTTTGCCCAGAAAGCCTCTTCAGCTTGTGGCGTCAAATTAATTAAAAATATTTTCAAGCTACCCAAAAACATATCAAAACGAAAATAACAACAACAACAACAATAGCAACTTCGCCCGCAACGAAACACGTGACGTGGGCCAAAACTGAACTGGGTCTCAGTTGAGGAGTCGATAATGGCATTAGACGTAACAATAAGGAGCCCAAAGAATATCCTGACAGCCAACGTTTCATTTCATTTTTTATGAAGCAAACATATTGCTTGGCTATTTGTTTTCAACTAACAGTTCAATTGAGGAATTTCCACGTATTCCATGTGCCAAATTGTAACAACTGCCGATCAGCCAACATCTTGTTTAAACAGCAACGGCACAGGAAACAGAAAACAGAAAACAGAAAAGGTACAGCAGGACACTGCCACTACCACTACCCATACCCCTAGCCCGAGAGAGGAGTGCCAACAAAGACAGATGAAATTTAATAACACTAATAAAGCTATGAGCCGAAAACACGGGCCAACAACAAGACGTTTTGGCGCAGGCCTATAATAAATCAATTAACGTACGATCAATGGGCATTCCAGCAACAACAACAACAACAACAACAACAACAGTATTAACAGTTAGATTATTAGGGAGCAAGGGGCTCAGTCCGAGGCTGAGCAGCGCTGGTATTTATTGTTTACAGTTCCGGCTGGACGAGCGTGCAAAGGATGCGCAACGCCGCGAATGAACCGTGACAGACAGGCTGAGCCAAAGGGAAAGAGAGACAGATACAGGAGGGAGAGCGAGAGAGAGGGGGCAGACTCTAAGGATTATAGGGTAGTGTGTGAGTGGGGCTCTCGCAGAGGAAATGGCATGCGCCAAACGTTGTTGCGCACGCTTTCCGTTGAGTTTCAATTAGCGCCCCCGTCTCAGCTTACTCCTTTTGTCGATCCCTTTTTGGTGCAACAACATCTGGCGCATGCCTGCACACATGTATCCTGTGGCACCCACACACGACGCCAGCGGCAAACGTGCCTCGAGCCCTGCTAATTGTTTGCTAAGCCCAAAGGCTAAACGGTTAAGTTGTAAACTGTTTTATATGCAATATTATTCCTTTTCATCTTTATTATGTTATTATGCTGCGCCAGTTTATTGATATTGTTGCATCATCAACATTTATGCCTCTATATCAGTTGCCTTGGGCTAAACGATTTGCAGGTCTTCGGGTGCAATAATTGCATTTAAGAAATGCACAAAGATATTTCATTGTTGCACTTGCCACAAACTACAAGTCATGGCAAAATTATAGAAACATTTTAGTTTTAGTGACTGGTCTTAGCTACAAAAAGCAATTTGAATATTGAGCAGATTTTTTGCTTGCAACATTCTTGAGTAGTTTCCCCATAAGATGCATGAAATATAGAATATAGAATGATGATTGTCACTTGCCCATAGTGGCACATTCAAATCTTTTCAAAATTAATGATATCTATATATACAATATATAAATATAAATCATTTATATACACAAGCTATTGACGCTCTTCGTCCGCTTTCAGCATATAAGGCTTACACATTCCTTGGCAATGACATAAGTGTGTTTGAGGGAAGTCAACTTTGGTAGTTAATTTTTTTGGTAATTAATTAGTCCACGCATTAGCATTAATGTATACCCTACAAAAAATGCGTTTATTTCCAATGAATTCTTTTGCTGCCTAAATGTAGGTGCAACACTCTGAGCAACACGTGTTGCATACTTTTAGGCTGTTCGCTAATTAACAAATCCAATGCGAATGAAAATGAACTGTAGATGGCGACACTGTTTCAAGCTGACACGATCAGAGCTCGCCCGCTTCAAACGTCGGCTAATTCTGCCACAAATCTTGCCAAATAATTTGATATATAAAGTTTCCTGCTACAAGTTTTCGAACTAGTCCAGATTTCGGCAATGTTTGTGTACCAAATTGCCTATTGTTTTTCAAAGCGGTTAATTAAAGTCTGAAAGAATGAACATTTTGGGGAGACGGGAAAACAGCCACATGAGCACTCACATAGATAATTCAAACAATCGCCACACTAATACAACTAACGAAGTGGACACTGCCAGTGGCCCCACTGAACACAGTACCACCGCACAATACTACGACGACGATGGCGATGGCATCCATGCTGCACTCCAGTGAGGAGTTTTGGACTCCGTTTGCCGTTGCTAGAGCCATATGCAAAGTGCCGAGGGGCTCGAACTGAAAGCAAAAGTGAAACTATGCGCAGCCAGTGGCTGTGGCAGGGGCAGGGGTGGAGTGGCTGGGGCAGGGAGTTGGGTGCGTCGCGTTGTTGGTGGCCAAGTGGAACACACATAAAGTGCGATGGCAGCAACACACAAAAGCGGAGGCAGAATATGGTCAGGAGTTAAATGAATGAACGGATGAATGAGTAGACCCCACCGCATGTTACACAAGAGTCGGCGAATACTCACTCCCAGTGTGTGTGTGTGCGTGTGTGTGTGTGCGTCTGTGTGTGTGTATTCACTCTAGTTTACTTTGGTATTTATGAATGCTTTATGGCGGATGTCTGGACACGGTCTGTGTGAAGAAGGTCGGTTGGGCGCCCATCTCTCTCTCACTCTCTCTTTCTCTCTCTCTCTCTCTATCCTACTGCCCTTTTCTCTCTCTCTGTATAACCCAACTAATTTATTGCCAACTTCCGCCAAGGCAAATAATTTTGTTTAGTTTTTGGTGTTGATAATGAACGAATGGTCAAAAAAGCAGACGGACCGAAGGCCAACCTAAACTTCCCAAACCTGCCCCTCGCCCCTTGTCTCTTAAGCATGTGCGGTGCCTTTGAAAGGGTTGAAAGCTTGCCTTGCTTTGCTCTGCTTTGTTTTGCTTTGCTTTGCTTTGCTCTGCTTTGCTTTTACTTGCCTTGAGCTTAGGACTTTCATTTGAGGCTGGACACGAGACTGTTTTTCATTGCCGTCGACTGCTGACCACCATTGACTTTTACATGTTGGCCAGCCACCCTTAGGGAAAGGGTTTAGTTAGCGACTGCATGCGGGTGGAGTGGTGTGGTGTGGTGTGGTGTGGTGTGGGAGGCGAGCTGACCAACCCCAAAGAGCTAAGTTGAGAGCTGGGAGCGCTGCTCATTTAATTTTCCAGATACTTTCGCATAAAACTTGCCATGAATTTATTGCTTTTTAAATAAATAAATGACCAAATAAAGTGGAGAAATTTGTGTAAGTGTGTGTGTGTGTGTGTGTGTGTGTGTGTGTGTGTGTGTCGGGGTACATTTCATAAAGACGAGACGCCTGTTGTAGTTGTGGCGCAACTAATTGAAAGCCACTCAAGTGTGTGCCGCACTAAGCGAATCCTTTAGTCAGGCGCAAAGGAGTGCGGGGAGGTGGTATGCTTTGTTCTGCCTGGTTGAAAGAATGAAAATAAATATTTAATTAAAATATCTATTGAAAGATGTGAAGGCGAACACACACTCGCACACACACACACACAGAGACTCATACTCAAAATTGGGGTTGCTAATCAAGCAACATTTTGTGGAAACTTTCGCTGTTCAGCGAATTCGCTGGCTTTTGCTTGGTATATATATTTTTTTTTAATTTATGACACATTATGCTCACACACACACACACACACACACACACACATACTCGCCCATACAGCGACACATGTGCTTTATCTTTGCTCTCTGCTCACGTACAGTAAAAAGCTTTCAGCAGAAAACGCAACCTCAAAATCGTCTGCCATAACTAATTAATGCTACACTAATAGTGATGCCACTCCGCCCCCCGCCCACCCGCCTCGGTCGTCCGTCTACCTAAAATGTTGGAGCTACATTTGTTATTTTTTGTTTTATTTGTTAGACGCCCCCAAAAGCTGAGGCAGCCAACCACAGCCACGCTGGAGGCCGCACCACCATCGCATCAAACCGAACCGCCACTAGGGGGCTCCACTTAGAGACGTGCCCCGACCTAGCTGCGAAACGGGCAACAGCAAATGAAAAGCACGAATACTTTCGTTTTTCTATTTTTCACAATTTTCATTGCATTGCATTTATTTTCGTTCCCCCCCTCCCAGCCACCCCGCCCAGTAGCAGCTATGCCATGCCCGACCTACGCCACAAACGAGATTCTCGTCTATGTAGAGAAAGCGACGAGGCAGGCTGTGGCTGTGGATGCTGATGGGGATGTGGATGTGAGGATGAGGATGAGGATGAGGATTGGGACAAGGACGACCACGAGAACGAGTTGAAGTAGGAAGTCAGTGCTGCTTTTCCACTTGCAGTTTTTGCTGCGGGCTGATGGGGGAGGTGTGGCTAAAAAAGTCTGCGCATGTTCCCTACCGAATTGAATGCACGTAAAAATGAAACAAAAACTAGACGAGCGATAAAGCGAATGAAGCGACGGCAAACTGCCTGCATGCCTACACGCCTGCACGCCTGCCGCATCAAGGGGCAAGCTGAGGTGCACGGGGAGGGCGGAGTTAGGGGTATCACACGCTGCTAGACTAGAGCAGCAAAAATGGCGGCAGACGGCAACAAAATGTATCGATTGCAACGCCTGTCAAGGACGCTGCAATTATTGACAACAACCGAGTGGACTGCAAAAATGGATTTGATTATTTATGTATTTATTTACTTAATAGTTTTAAGTAAACAAATTAAATTAATTAAAGTGTTAAACAAAATAAAATACAAATGCTTCAAGGTTGCGTATACCGCACGTTGGCTCAACTTAAAATGAAAGGTTCATCTCAATTGATAGTCTAGAAGAAAGAATCGATCTTACATTATGTTATATATATATATGTATATAACTAGACACATGTTGCCACATAGTAATCAACTTCAATTTTCAATTTTCAAACAGCAGTTCCTTTTGTATGCTGTTATAGACTATGATCTGTAGTATCATATCTCTGTCATATCTTTATCTTAACAGTCAAAAATGTTGTCTCATCTTTTGGCCGATATTTAACAAAATCGTGTCTGACATATATTCAATATGCATACTCAGCTCTGATATCTAAACCGTTATTATTTTCCAATCTGTTGAGCTTTGCTGAGTCTGCTATGCTGTGTGCGACAAAAAGATAGCTCAAACTAACTCAGCCGAAAGTGTAGCTGATGCTGCATAAAATAAGAAAAATTGTCACCCGCAAGTATGCGCACAAGAGTCCCACAAATGCCGCACGCCGCGCGGAGGCGCCACCGAGGCCGTCAGTCAGCCAGCCAGTGGCATACGCCCGCAAAGTGCAGCTGCTGCTGCTGGCGTGAGGTTGGTGGGTCGGTGACATTGCCACTCACATACAGCTTGCAGCGCTTACCCAACAAAAAGGAAAAAAATGAAACAAGAAAAAAATAGAAAGAAAAAAAACTATAAAAGCATCGCCGCACATCGTTGGCGGCCCTCTTCCAATCAGCGGATCCCATTTTTCTCTTGCCCCAGCGGAGCACAGAGTAGAAAAAGGCACACAAATAAACTAGAAAAACGACTGCTCCGCCCGCTGCTGCACAGCCAAAGCGGCGTCAGGGGATGCTCAGCTCCGCTTCGCTTCGTGTGTGTGTGTGTGTATGGTTGTGTGTGTGCCCCACTCGAATCGAGTGAGTGTAAACTGTGCATAAGCAGGCGGAATGAGTGCGTTGTGCAATTTACTCGGAGCAATTGCTCCGACAGTATCTCATCTGTTCTAGGGTTGCCAACGCACTCACAGAATGAATAACTAACAAAATTATTGTTGATTTATTGTTTTCTTCTTCAATTGATTCAAATAAAAATAGGCGCAAAAAGAGAAATATGAATAAAAAAGTGGATGACTCCTCCTCGAAACGTTGACAACTCTGTTCCGCTGAGTTGATGCCACATGCAAAATTGAGTGCAAATGCTCAGTTGCTCCCGTTTTGCGCACTCAACCGTTGTTCTGATATCTAATACCCTGTAGCCAAAAGCTGCCACATTAATATTAATATTAAATAAATAAATTAAATATTCTATTCAAGTTTTTGTTTAAGTAATTATTAAAACTTAAGCCACATTTTGGTTGTTGGCTTGCTGAAAGTGACTTAAGGCAGCTCAATTTCTTGTGTACAGGGTATTTTCAAGGTCGATCACTCGCCAAGTTAGTCGAGTTAATCCGTTATTGTTGCTGTTAACAGCCACGTGGCACAAAATGTAAACAAGCCACAAAACTGAAAATTCTCCGAGAGGAAGCTGCAGATGGATTGATGGCCAAAGGCGTCTCTTCCAGAAAAAGCTAGCATTGGAATTGGAATTGGATTGTAGTGCATGCAACAATGCTAAGACCGCCCACAAACAGCCTTCAAGCAACTATGCTAAGTATTTTATTAAAGTCCCGTTTGAGGTCTGCACATAATCAGAACTGCCTCGGCCACTGATTGCGCATATATCGCCATGGAGCATGGAGTCGAGTTATGCGTATGCTGTGCGTATCGCATATCACAGTTCCAGTTGCAGTTCCATTTGCAGTTGCTTTACTTTTGTTCACGCACTTTGGGGTTGTGTTTCGGCCCCGCCACCCTTCCCCTCGCTGTTGGCTATTGAATCGAGCACGGCATCGAGCGGAACTTGGCAATTTGATGTGCGTGCACCTGGGCACGCAGCAAGCGCCCTTTAAGTGCAGCACTGCACCACGTATCGCTCCACATGTCGTGCCTCGCCTCGCCATCCTGCAGAGTCCTTTTGCGTGAAACCTGCTTGACTGGTTGCGTTTCATTTAGTTTTCCTCGGCCACGGAAACGAGAGTGTGCGTGGAAAACCATTTAAAATTTGCTGCAGAAAAGCAACAAAAGTTGCGGCTGAGAGTGGCGGAAGGGTTTGTGGCACGGCAAGGGAATGGTCACACACATACATACACACATGCATAAGGGGCATGCAGGACTCGCGTTAAATTAAAACGCGCATGTTGCACACATTAATTGCCGGGAAGTAAATACAATAACAACAATGCAAGGCGAGAGCCCGCCAAAGCTTTTTCTAATCATTAACACAGTCGAGTCGAGTCGAGTAAAGTCACACACACAGACACACACACACACACACATACCCATACACCCTTACACCCATTCACACACATGCTTGAAACTTTGAAAATTAGAAATGCCCAGCAGAAATACGCGGCGTATGTGGCCCAAATGCCACCTGACCCAACCCGCAACGGCCTCGCCCACAATCCGCTCCACCCTTTGGACTACTAAAGATAGAAAAGGTCGCATTGACACAGCGCCCGTTATGTGTGTGTGTGTGCATGGATAATGCTGATGATGCTCTGTTGGTCTGCCTTTGGCCGAGCTGGGATGCTCATTGAAGCCATAACTGAAGCTGAAGCTAAAACTGTATCTCAATACAAAGCTCGAGCGTCTGGGGGGCAAGGTGGGTTGCAGTGGGGCCATGCTTGCTTGATGCTTGCAGCACATGTGAAAACAATCCCGCTGTTGTTGCAACACTCGTGGCCTCATAACAGCACAGTGGTTCAACACATGTTGAAATTTACTGGCGATGAAAAGCCAAAAGACTAATCTGAATCCCAGTCACTATAAGTCCTTAAGTTCCAAACATCAGTTCCAGGTCCAGATTAAATATAAGCGATATAATAAATGTATATTTTATTATCGACAGACTACAAAGTATTTCAGCAGAATATGGTAAATATATTGATGCAAATTTACAATCGGAATTTGGTACAAAGTTTGTATTACCTAGATAGGAATATAACTTTCATTTAATATTGTGTTTCTATGAGCAATATATATTATCTTAAAATTGAGCTTATATCAGGAATGGGTATTATTTGAATATGGTCTTTTTTTCAAGCAACGTTTCAAGTTGAAAGATTTGTATTTTAAGCACTTATCAGAAATTGTTTTACTTGAAAATGCAGTTTGCAATTTTGATGGTTGTGACTCTACAGACTCTACAGTAGCTAAATTAAGTTATCGCCCACTTAATGACAGTTTTCAAGTGCAGTGGGACACT
This sequence comes from Drosophila kokeensis, assembly GCA_035042145.1. Classification (NCBI taxonomy): domain Eukaryota; kingdom Metazoa; phylum Arthropoda; class Insecta; order Diptera; family Drosophilidae; genus Drosophila; species Drosophila kokeensis. The sequence continues at coordinate 186,237 of JAWNLT010000194.1, forward strand.
GTGCGGCGCATGTTTAAAAAATAATATTAATGTATGTCCTACAAATATATATAGAAAATAAAGAACAATCAATTTAAATAGAGATGTGCTCGGCACTTGCATATTTAAGTACAGTCTCGTCTACTCTCGTTCTCGCACACTCACACTCACACCCACACTCAAACCAACATTCACATTCACATTTGCATTCACATTCGCATTCACATTCACATTCACATTCACAAATGCCCGCTCATTCCACTCCACCCACAAACGCTCACAAACTATCGCTGGCTAAGGAGTACAAAGTTAAGCATGCCTTGTAGGTGTGTGTGGGTGTGTGTGGGTGTGTGTGTGTGTGTGGGAGGTGGGGGGGGGGATGGGGTGTCGAGCTAACGTTTGCAACTTTTACTACCCGCAATGTTTCTAGTCGAAACGCAACTACAAACTAATGCGGCAAATGGCGCTGGCTTTGCGATAGTTTTCCCAATAGTTTAAAATCCATTTTATATGCAAAACTACAACACACACTCTATCACACACACACACACACTAGCACACTAGCACACACACACACACGCACACACTCGCACACTACTCGCTCTCAACTCTTGGCTCAGGTTTTTGAGTTGTATATAATTTGAGCGGCGTTTTGTATTCTCTAAATAAGCATGCGACTATGTATATATGTATATATAAATATATATATATTATATATACACATATATATATATATGTATGCGTGTGTGTGTGTGTGTTTAAAGCGACCAACTACTGACGATATACTATCTGCATGTACATATATGCGAGCATGTCTATTTAAGCTCTGAATGTTTCTTGTATATTATGTAAAATGTTGCAGCGAACAATTTGTTGGTGGATGGTTGTCATTGTTGTTGTTGATGTTGTTGTTGTTGTTGTTGTTGTTGTTGTTGCTGTTGCTGCTGCTGCTGTTGCTACTGTTCTGTTGTTGTTGTTGTTTATGATAATGAGCATTTCGCTCATGTGGGCCACACACACACACACACACACACTCAGACACACACACACGTATATACACACTCATTAATATAGCCATCTCGCTTCATTTGCCAAACAGTTGCCCCATGCCCCACCCCCCACACCGCACCACCGCACCACCGTACCACTTCCACCCACAGTGGTTGGTTTTTTGGGTGGTTTTCTCATCTCTAGTTGTGCGCTCGCACAAAACCCGTTTGATAATAATGCAAAATTTATGTATTTTGTGTAGAAATGAAACCTGATTTTCAGACCATCCAAATGAGTGAAAACGGGGCAAAACAAACGTTGAGGATGAGGAGGAGGATGAGGCAGCAGAAGAAGAAGCCGAGTGAGTGGCAAGTGGCAAGTGGCGCCAACCCTTGACCAAGTGACCAGCTAAATGCTAAAGGGGTTGACCTCCAAGTTCCCCCTCTCTTTCTGCTCCTGCCACTGATCTCCCCACTTTTTGCGCCCCCAAGGTGCCCATTTGCATGTTCAAAATTTGATTTCTTCACGTTGTTTTCTTCCTTTTTTTTCTGGTGAACAAGTGACCAAAGTTCGTAGTCCAGTTCAGCTTATGGCTGAGCATTTGGTCGCGTTTCCGTTTCCGCTTACCGTTGGGGCGCGCGCGCACACACACACACACACACACACATCCATCGTCGCTTTTAATTGTTGCATAAATCTGGAAACACACACGTAATCCGTTTTGGGGGCGCTCGCTCAAAATTTTGCGCTCAAACTCAATTTCCCTTTTGAGTTATTTAAACCAAAAAAAAACAGACACACATGTGTGTGTCTGTGTGTGTTTGTGTGTATTTTGCTCGGCATGCGTGAGTCTATACATGCGTGTGTGTGTGTGTGTGGTCTGTTGTATGTACGCCCACACACACACACACACACACATGGACAGATAGACAGACAGAGCGACGTTGACGGCGTCGCCGCTGCTTTGAAAATTTGAAAAGTTTTTTGTGTGAAAATTTCGAAAATTTTCATCGGGCATTTTGTGTGCGTGTTATCATTTGCAATTGTGCTGTTAACCGGTTCAAAGCGCACGCACGCAGTAGCAGCAATAACTCCACAGACAGCAACAGCAATAGCAACAGCTACAGCTACAGCAGCAACTATACAACAATAAGAGCAACAGCAACAGCAACAGCAACAACATTTAACGGACACGGACTTGAACTGGTCGTGTGGCAATCACAGCTTCGTCTGTCGGTTAGAGTTCGTCGTGGCTCTCGTTCGTGCGGTTCTCGTTGGTCGCGTTTACCGTTTGTTGTGTTGGGGCATTGGAGTTTGAGTGCGTTCGGCAAGTGCAACGATTGCGTGGCGACACACAAATCGGGCGCGCTCAAAGCGGCTTCGGTATTGCCGAATGCAGTTGGAGCCAGCACGGGGCAGCATTGGCCGCATCCGCATCGGCAGCATCAACAGCATCGGCAGCAGCATCAACGACAGCAGCAGCAGCAGCAGCAGCAGCAGCAACATCATCAACAGCAACTGGAGCTGGAGCTCCATGTGTCACTTTGCATTCTGACCACTAACTTGGCGGCCGCGTTTCCGTTCCGCTCCGGGCGCTCATTTTGATTCGATTCGATTCGATTCGATTCGATTTGATACGTCGTATTCGTATTCGTATTATGCGCAACAAGATAAAGCGGTTGTCAATACGATTGATATTGCAATTTCAATTTCGATAACAATTACAACGTCAGTTTCAATATTATTTATTTTTTTTGGCCAATACAAACGCAATTGTGTGTGGTTTTTTGTGTTGGTGTCTTATACATAAAGTTGAACGGTTCCCTTGTGGCCTGCATCAAGTGCGTCCTCTGATCAGCCAGACAAGTTTATCAAAGCAACTGCAACAGCCACAGTGCCTGCCACCAACGGCAGCTCTTGCTCAGAATTCCAAAGCAATCAAACAAAAAAAAAAAAAAACAAATCTTATCAAATATACAATAAACAATATCGCAAGCATCAGCCGCGACAGCAGCAATATCCTGTCAAGAGGTAAGTTTGACCACTTTCATACATCAACTAAATAATTCAAATGAAATTTTAGTAAACAAAAATATATTTTGTGAATTTATTTGTACAAATTTAATGATATTGTTTTGCGTTCTTATCAGAGTTGAAGTTAACCCGGACGAAAACATTTCAAATATTTTCATTATAGGCTTCCATAAGTAATTGTCATTCGAATACAATATTTGCCAGTTTTTGGCTGATTTTTAATAATTTATATATTTCGATTTTATATTCACATATTTTTTATTTTTAATATTTACAAGCAGTTTTAGTTATGTACTTTATATTGGATGTAACAACTTATTTGATCTGAAGATCGTTCATCAATTAACTTTATGCTTGCATATTTGTGAATACACATTTATAAATGAGTCCTTATATATATATGTATGTATATATATTTATAATTATGTGGATTTTATTTTGATAAACATTTCTATTGTGTGTTTGAATCCATTTGATAAATTCATGCAGTAAAATGACAGCCATAAATTCACTTATGATCCAAGCGAATTTATGCATAAGAATTTCAGCATTTCTTGTTATAAATCTGGAGCAAAGTCTTTGTGGACAAATAATTCGTACTTGAATACAAATGTCTAATGTCTTATGTAGCATATGGCTGCCATATTGTATGCCTTAACCTCAGTGCAGAAATTTCAATACGGCGATTATAATTTTCAGATCATTTTGTTGATGCTGGAGGAAGTGCATTGAAAAATCAAATGTGTACAGAAATAGCATGAGCATGTTGAGCTGCATCTGCAATAAATAATTCATAAATTACTGTACGAACTGTTGTTGTATAGAATTACATGAGGAGACCCGTCAATTGGTTGCACAACTTGACTAGTAATGTGTGTATTGTTTCGCCATTAAGGCACTTCAAGCGATTAAGATGAGCATTTAATGGTCCACTTGCACATGTCAAAATGCAAACGCAAAATGCTCGCAATGCACAATTTTTACTTAAAGCAATTAATTAAAATTTAACGTATTCATTTCGGTCTGACAAATGGCCAACAACAATACGGGCAACAACAACAGGACAAAAGTACGTGTATAATATGATACCTTCGAAAACTCATCGGTGAACCGCACTTATGCACCGCAAGTTCTACCGCGAAATTGATAATTCAACGGTTAACCCAACGGTCAACCAACTAAAAAAATGAAAAAAAAAGAGAAAAGCGGAAAAAAAACACAAAAACACAGCAACAATAAAACAGAGAACAAACCGCGTGAGAAGGCAAAAAATTGGCAAGCGGGTGTAAAACGTTTAAATCAACTTTGTAGGCATTCAACAACAACAACAACGACAACAACAACAACTACAAACAGATCAACGCACAAGAAAAAAATAAAAAATAAATAAAAAACCAACACAGCCATATGAAATTTTAAAACAAACAAAAAAGAGCATCAAGAAAAAAGTGGAAAATAAATAAAAATAAAATGCAAATAAAAGTAGGCAACAAATATTGTGCATATAATCAACACAAATACTCCGGCAACAACGACAAGCGACGGGTGGGGATCAGACGAGCTCACCACTCAAGTTGTTTGTTTTTTTTTGTTTTTTTAAATGTATTTTTGGCATCGCCATAGGCGTAGCTCTGGGTCTGGCTTTAGCTGTATTTGAAAGTGGTCAACCAACTCGTTGACCGCAAAAGAGAAAAAATAATAAAATAAAATAAACACAAATACAAATATAAATGCACAAGAGCACATACGCATACACACATGTGTGTGTGTGTGTGTGTGCGTGTGTGTGTGTGCGTATGCGTGTGTGTGTGAGACAAGGCAGTCAAATCAAAAGCAAAACTAATTGCAACTGCAACTGCAACTGCAATAACAAAGGATAACAATTTTAGCACAAGCCGACGCTCAAATGTAGGCAACAAATTTTGTTGCACCCGTCGGCGTCAGTTGCACGTTCGGCTTGTTTTACACCAAACATTTAATTAAATTAGATTTAATTTGATGTATATATGCATGTATACATATGCAAATGTATTTATTGCAATTGCGCTGTTTTGTTGCAACTGCCACATGCTGGCCAATTATTTAATTTTCAAAAAAAGAGCAGGCAACAACACACAAAAGCCCCATTTGAAGGGCCAACCGATATGCTCGTCATCAATATATATATATATATATATATACTAAAATAAACTAAAATAAATCAAATCTTAAAAAGAGTCTTTCGGTTTTTTTATAGTTGGAAATAGTTGGAAAAAATGCAAAAATACAAAAGTCCTTTTATTTATATCTGATTTTCGATAAGCCAGACTTAAACAAAATAAATAAAAAATATATTTTATTTGTTATATTTATTTAGTTTTTTATTTCATTCACTAATGTGGCATTTTTTATATTTTTGTATTTAAAAAAAAAGTTATTTGAAATTAAAGACTTTTTATTTGTTTAATTGTGGATAATCATATGATAAAACCAAAGCAATTATTTAATTCATATAATTGTTAAACTAGTTTTTCCAATGAAATATTTGATTGTTAAACAACATTTCTTAAAGGTTAATGCCTCGCATTATTAAAAGTGGTTGCCTATGAATGGAAATTGAATGGAGACCAGGACTCACTTGGGGAATGAATGTTGAATAGAGTTGGGATTGGGATTGGGATTGGGATTGGGATTGGGACTGGGACTGGGTATGGGACTGGGATTGCAACTGCAGCTTGAACTGTGTTGGGGTTGCTTGCAATTTATTTTGCTTTGTATTGTTATTGTTGTTGTCTTCGTCTGGTTTGTTTTTGTACGAATGAAATTTTTATCGATTTAAATTAAAAACGCATTGCTGCAAATTGTATAAATTATCTCTGCGCCTGTCTTTGTGAGTGTGCTCATCATGTGTATGAATGCTGGTGTGTGCGTGTGTGTCAGGAAACGCCAACACATTAAGTTGGTAGGCCATTGGACATCGCCTGGCGGCTGTCGGTGGCCATTGCCGCCATGTTCATGCTCATGTCATTGGCCGGAGCAATGCGGAAAATCGCATTTTCTCATTTGGCTTCTGTCATGCAAAAATATCAAAAGCGCGTTGCGAAAATCTCGTTTATTTTTCACACGCATTTCTGACATTCTCTGGAGTAGAGCAGACACTTCCTCACTGCCCATTGCCCACAACACACACACAAACACACACAAACACGCTTTGCATTCAATGAGCTCAATTCCCGAGACGCAGACCAAGCTTTAACCGAATTGGAAATATGACCGGAACATTCTTAAATGGTCTTCAAGATTGGCTTGAAGCTTACGCAAACTTTTTCCGATTCTCATGCATTAAAATCCAAAGCAAAGTGAACAGATGACAGAAGTGAATTCAAATCTACCTGAGAAATAAACTGAACTAACTTTAAAGTACACTCTACGATTATTATTATTGGGGTTTTGAAGCTGGGCTAGCAGAAATACATTAAAAAATGTTTTGACATTTTTCTGGAAAAAAACACATATTTTCGGTTTAGTTTATTATTATTTTATATATATATATATTATTTTATATTAAGTCATAATTTTGTAAACAAAAACAATAAGTATAAAATTACCTAACCTGATAAAATTTGAGCACAAGTTTGGAGAATTGGCTAGCTTTGTGCGGCGCCTACAATAATCTTGTTTTGCAGCTTGTCTTATTATAATTTCAAATTGAAATGCAGTTCAATATAAAAGTTAGAATATTTTTAAAATTATGGCTTTTTTTTAAGTTTCTATTTTAACTTTCCAAAGCATTTTTTCTTTTTTTTTGTCATTTTTGTCATTTTGTGTCTATTTATTGCTGCTATTGTTTAAGTTAGTCAACAATGAGTTAGAATAAGAATTGTAAAACTGCAGACCCATAAAAGTAGTTCCATAACTTCGAATGATGTGGGCATACAGATGACTATGAATTTTGGTTAAGCAGTTAATGTCCTGCGCCTTAATGAGCAGACGTTGGGAGGCCAGGCCGTGAACAACATTGAACAATATGCGACCACATACACATACATACACATATTCAGCTGCAGCAGCAGCAACAACACACAATTAATAAGAATTACAAGTTATGCGATACACAGATACACACGCACACAGACATGGTCGCATCCTGCTGCATCCTTGTGCAGGCTTTGCGTGGGCAGCCGCCAGCAGCCGCCGCACAAGTGCTAATGACTTAATAAATCATCGCGTGCGACAAAGAAATATACGATGGTCGATGCCGCTGCTGCCGCTGCTGCCGGTGCTGCCGGTGCTGCTAGTGCCATTGCTGCTGGAGACCGCAGCCGGGACGAGCGGCCAAAATGCATAATTCAATGAAAATCCGCAAATTCCTTTAATCCTCAATATTCATTAAAATATGCCTGTTGGCTGGCGACGAGCACTGTGATTCGGCCTGCTGCAGCATCCGCTGCTGCAGTTGCATCCTTTTCGCGTTTTGCGCAGTTTCAATTAAAACCATTTAAAATATATACAAAAAAAAATAAATGCACCATGCCACACCCACAACGCCCCCACTGACTCGTGTAGTTTATTAAGCGGCAACCAAAAGCGCGCTCCAAAAGATCAGCTGATGTTGATGGTGCTGCTGCTACTGCTGCTGCTACTGCTGCTGCTGCTGCTGCTGCTGCTGCTGCTGCTGCTGCTGGTGTTGATGGTGTTGATGGTCATGGTGATGGTGATGGTGGTCATGTATACAGGTCATTACATCTTTATGTGCTTAAGCACATAATGTACACATACTCCTGCTTACATAGAGCGATGCAATGTCGCCTATTATACAGATATATACATATATACAAATATATATATATATATATATATATATTTATATATATAAATATACATATACCGTATAAAGCGGCCAGCTTAATCATCAACTTAAATGTGTTGTGCGGCAAAGGATTTAATGCGGATTCCTGTTTTCCTGGCAAACTGCTTTTAATGTTGCTGTTGCTGTTGCTGTCGCTGCTGATGTTGCTGTTGCTGTTGCTGTTGCTGTTGCTGCTTGATGTGGTCATTTTCACGTTACAAAAATTAATTCGATTTGCTGCCTCGGCGGTCGTTTTAATCGCTCACCGTACGCCACGTTTAATGAAAGGCCTCAGATGCATGGAGGTAACTAGTAGACAGTGGATTTGGTCAGCAGGTGGCAAATAAGAGTCGGCATTCATCAGCAACTGGCGATGGGCACAGAATGCAATTAAAAATGTAAAACGTGAGCAAAATGCATAATGAGTTCTCCAGCAGCACTTCATTATCGCATTTTCCTTGCACGCTAAATATGGGAAATCGGACAGTACGGCAAACAGTCAACCAGCCAACCAGCCAACCAGGCAACCAGGGAATCCTGCGAATCACAGGGAACAAGCCAAACAACACACGGGAATCACTGTGTTGACCCAAACACACACACACACACACACACACCCACACACACACACACACACATGCTCAATTGAAGGACACCTGTCCCCCATCGAATAACCGCAAACAGATCAGCTGCCCAACGATAACTGTCGGGCTTTTGGCTGCTCCGTCCGTACTCTGCGCATTGATAGGCGACAAAATGTTAACAAGCTGTTAAAAAATTGGCAAACTGGCCAACAAAAATCACACAGCGCACACAGCAATGCAGGCATAAAAAAAAAAATAAATAAAACTACCCATGAATTCTGTTAGACTTTTAAATACGCTCTCAAATCCTTGAGATTAAGGTTGTTTTCTACTTAAAACACAACTCAAGCTATAAGCAAGAAAGTGACGCAGGAGATTTGATTTGAATTACAATTTCGGTTTCTATTATTTTCGAATTTACTTTGTTTCAAAATATAAATTTGAATTGGAAAAAAACTACAAAGTTTGATTGTATTTCGAGACGATGAATTTAATATAAAAAATGTTTGGGCAAAATATGTGATCAATGACAAAATAAGTTGACTGATTGTAGACTGAATGACATGTGCATAGCAATTGGTGGAGTGCAGGGTATAAACAGCCAACGGGCACAACTACTTGACCAGCGTCATAAATTTACATGCTGGCCAAACAAAGAAGCCGACAAAAAAAAGAAAATGAACAAAAAAAAATAAAAAATGGACGAAAAATGGAGATAAAAGAGCGAAACAACAACCAGAACAACCAGAACAACCAGGAACAGGAACAGCTTCTGTGGGCTGCGTTGTTGCTCTTGTTGTCAGCGCTGGAAGGCAGCGCCGTTCGTGGCCTCAATGTTGGCCTCAAAATGCAAAACCTTAAAAAGGAACAAGACCAAAGGCAGGCCTGGTGGGAGGGGGGGTGTTGCAAATGGGGAGCCAGGACGTGCGCCTTCTTGCATGCGAGCATTGTCAACAAGTTTGACTGCAGTGAGCACGTTGAATGTTGCAAACAGCAAAAAGGTGCCATAGGTTGAGCCTGAGGCTGATGAGGCGAACGGGGAGTGAGGAGTGGGGAGTGCGCCACGTTGCCTGAATCCGGATGCGTGTCCTGCCAGCATGAGCTTGCATTTTTATGCATTGCACTGCGTTTTCTTCCGTCTATTTTTTATTAATACGTTTTTTTTGTTGTTATTTTTGCTGCAGTTTCTCTGCTTGTTTTTTTTTATTGATTTTTCGTTTTCATTTTGCTGCGCTTTTCGCATATTACGCATACGCGGCGTGTGCAACGGAAACCAGGCGACTGACCAAACGCGTCCTGCTTGCACCCGGCCTCTCCTGTCCGACATCTACGTCCCTGTGTCCGACTTGTTTGCAGAGCTCTGCGTTTGTACAGCTGTCAGCCCCTCGTTTGCTCTCACACCTTTATCCTTGCTTGTTGCCCGGGTTGTTGTTGTTGTTGTTGCCATTGCTGTTGCTGTTGCTGTTGCCGATGCTGATGAACAAAAGCAACAACAACAGCAACAGGAAGAACGCCCGCTTCGTTTATTGTTCTAGCCACCAATGCTGGACACGCGTGTTGCCAGAGTGTTTATTATGCCACGGCCCGTGTATTGCGGACCGGGACTCTGCACTGACCGTTTGCTGCTGCTGATGTTGCTGCTGCTGCTGCTGTTGCTGTTGCTGTTGCTACGACTGCAATGCAATTTTTTTCTTTTTTCGTTGTTGTCCGGTTTTTTTCAGCGCGACCTTTGACGATGGCCGCCACCGAGCATCTCAGCTGCCCATCGCTCACAGAGCCTCCCAGTCCCAGTACCATTCTCAGTCCTTCCAGTCCCAGTCCCAGTCCCAGGCGGTTGGCATGTGAGTGTGTGCTGTGTGATACCCTGTAGTAGAAACAAGAATGGCATATTTATTAATGGACGTGTTCAAGCTGAGTGACTGTAGAAATGATTTATATGATTTCATGTGTCTGATTCAGGGCTTATTCCTCTTCCAGGATATCTGTCCGTTGTGCACGCTCCACGTGTGCATTCTCAGTTGCCTTTTGTTAGACCTTTTGTTGGTGGCAACCACATATTTGGTTGCTGATTTTTGGTTTCGTAATTTTTTGTACCAACAACGCAACTTTGTCGCTGTGCCTGTTGTTCTTGTTGTTGATGTTTTTATTGTTGCTGCTGCTGTTCCTGCATTTGTTTGCCGTTGTTTCACTTTTTGTTTTTTGCGCGTGTGTGTGGCGTGTGCGTGTATGTGTGTGTTTGGCGGTTAACCCATTATATTTTTTTCGGTGTCTACAAATTATAAACGTGTTCAGCACACAGTGCTTGTGTTGCATCTTATGCAAAAATAACAATGCAAATTGCAAATTCTTCTTTAGCCCTTTTTTGACCATCTTTTAAAAATTACCCATTTATTTTTGGCAAATCCCTTAACCAATACTCTAATTAAGTGGCAAATCAATTATTTCCATGTACTCCAGTTCAATAAATTTTTGTTGCAACACAATATGTGCGGAATATTCAAATTCATGCTACAGAGAATGACGACTCTTGGGAAACAGATCCTTTTAAGTTGAAGTTAATACCCAGAACTGTGCAAGCAAGTGTGTAGTGATTCTAAGAATGACTGAACGAGTTGTTACTGAAGTAGTGAATGTGTCCAGAACGGAGTGCAACTCTAAGACAATTGAAGTGAGTGGATTATAGTTATGTGGTACAAACAGTAAATATATAATTGTATATAAATGATGTGTAAACTCATATTTTAGTTGCAGTTGCATGAAACAAACAACTAGATAATATATTGAGCTGAGTTGAAAATGAAGTTGGTGCCCGAAAAAGGAACATCGCCTTAAAACCTACTCCACAATGTTTGTCAAATCAAATCCAAACCAAAGATTAATCGAGTTCCACTTTCATTTGAATAACAATGCAAAATTTAGGCTTCCCCATTTGCCCAACTGTTCTCCAATCCAGATGCAAGTGCTGATTGTAAAACTGTTGCATTTTATCATGCAATTAAAAATAAATATTTAGGCCTTGAATGCAAGACAAAATTAAAAATGTGTGTGTGTGTGCGTGTGTTGTGTGTTGTGTGTGTTGTGTGTGCCAAAAATGTACATAATATTTACGACAAGAGTGCAGTGCTGCTGCAGTCACAACAGCAACAACAACAATAACATAAAAGCCGAAGGCGTTTTAGGTCTACCAATATTATTCCACACAACTTCAAACCCACAAAACGTTGGTTAGTTTTTGGTAATAACTTCAAATCTGCACTTGCCACTTTGTTGCTGAAACAGCAATAGCAACAGCAACAGCAACAGCAACAGCAACAGCAAAAACAAAAAACCAATAACCCAACTGCAGTTGGCAAAAAGTGCATGCACAAAAACAAACACAACAAACACACTCACACACACACACACACACGCACACGCACTTAGTCATGGATGGGCCTAGAGTAGAAATTGTATCGAATTTGCGTGCCCACATTTTTGTTGGGGGTGTGCGTGTGTGTGTGTGGGAGTGTAAAAATAATTTAACTAAAAATTGCACACAAAAATGTTGGCACCGGTTTGGCTCGGCCGGTGCACCGCACCACACAATCCACACACCACCACAACGCACCACCGCACCTCTCTCCCATCCCGCAATGTCCAGCCTCCAAGTTTGCTGTTGGTTTCTTGTTGTTGTTCGCTTTTTTTTTTCAATTTTTATTTAGCCTGTTGCGACTCCTCTCTGGGGCACACATACCGCAAAATGCTGTGGGCGGCATTTGTGGCACAGTTGGTGCTGCATAATGTGGTGGGAGGAGGCGCGCGTGCACGCTCATATCTGGTAAGGGGCGGAAACTGCGTGATTTGCAAATACGAAGCGAAATGCTGCACAAAACATACGCAAAATAATAAAATCACAACTGCAAAAATATAAAGCGAGTCAGCAGCAGCAGCAGCAGCGGCAGCAGCAGCAGCAGCAACAATAATAACAAAAACCATCCCCAAAATATCCAAATAGAAATACAAAAAAAAATCAAATAAATAAATAAAACACAGCAGAACACAAAACTGACCGCACACACACACACACGCACACACACACACGCACACACTGCACGTATGCAAGGCTGCACTGGGATCGTGAGCGACGGGGGCGGAGTCCAGCGAGCGCCAACAATTGAGTCGAGTGTAAAATGGGAGCAAATTGAGAGCCGGAGCCAAACTGCTCCAACTTTGCAACCCTTGCCAAGAGTGACATTTGCTGCTGTTGCTGCTGCTGCTGCTACTGCATATGTATATGTATATGTGTGTGTGTGTGTGTGTGTTGGGGCGGTTAGAGGAGGGGAATGCTTAATTTGCTAATTGAGAGACGTTGAGTCGAGTCGAACTGCTGCCGAGTGAGTTACTATGTGAGTTGAGTGAGCTGACGGCAAATTACAAAGCAGCCAACTCACATGTAGATCACACACACACACACACATACTCTCTTGAGACCTGCTCACTCGCAGGAGCACAACAACATAAAAAAGTAAAAAAAGAAAAAAAATAAATAAATAGAATACGCCGTTAAAATATTTAACACTCATCATCAAAGGCGGCAAACGACTCAAATGTGGCTATATAGTAAAGTAGATGCCCAAGCAGAAATGTAAACGATGCTTTGGCAGCACGGAGACACACACACACACACACGCAAACACACAGGCAAACACACAGGCACACACGCACATCCAATGGCATGTGTGTAATTTACACCGAGATCCAATGAAATTTTGGTTAGCTGAATGTCAGAGACTTCACACTCAGGCGCGGCAAGTTAACGCGGCGACTCAAATGGCAACAATAACAATAGAACCACACACACACACACCCACACACACACACACACACATGTGGCTGGACAGTCAAAACACACACACACACTCACGCACTGACAGTCATTCATACACTCGAACCCAAACACAGTTTTAGACACGCGCGTCGCGTTCGCAGCTGCGGTGGAGCCCAAACAATGAGAAAACCATAAAAAATGCAAATAAAAACAAAACTACAACAAAAACCAAAATGAAGCAAAGAATTCTAATAAAAAATAATAAAGAAAAAACATACAAATATGTTCCTGCATAATACAAGTTGAGCATATGAAGCACCTCAATTGAACTTATCATAAAAACTACGAAAAGTGAAGTCAAAGGAGTAAAGTGAAGTGATTAAGACTAAAATTTGAGGTGATTTCAAGCAAAAATATATATTTGAATACGGTAAAGTATAGATTGCAGATAGCACGCATTTTTGTCGAAAAGTAATCTAATAATTCAAATAAATTAAATATACATTTCTGATATATTTTGATGGTGATTTCAGTTACGTGATCTAAAAATATAAGTGCCAAGAACTGATTGATAGAAACTTAATCTTTATGATAACCTCTGTGCCTTACATATATGTATATATGGAGGCAGCTGAGGCCACCACATTCCTGCACAAATCTAAGAGCAGATTTTAATTACATTTCCTAGTTGCTGCTGTTGCACAAGCATTGCTAAAGAAACCCGATGTTGTCACTCCTGAATGTGCCCGGTTGCCATGGATATCAGTTTTCATTTGGATTTCTGCTGACGTTTCATTTTCATTGTTTGTTTTATTAATATTGAATGGAATTTAATTGCCATAAACAAAAGAGGACGTCTTACCGTATACACGGCTCCCGTCACACGACTCAGTTGCATCTCTCATATTTTTGTTTTTGTTTTTGTTTTTGTTTTTGTTTTTGTTGTTGACTTGTTGCCCCCGTTGTGTATTTATAAAGACATAAAAACTGAAGAAAAAAAAAAAACGGCGCAAGACAAAAGCCATAAAAACTAAATATGATGCGTATCAAAGGTGGCCGCTGGATTGCTGGGTGGTCCAGCGGTTCTATTCAGTTCAGTTCCGAACGGAACGGTTCGGTTCGTTGTGGTTCGTTTCGTAGCAGGGAGCCAGTGTGCTGTTAATCCGCTCAACTCTATGGCAGATGGCTGCATGAAAGCGTCTTTTAGTTTTATGATTAAAGTCGTGCTGTGTGGAATGTATTTGACAACATGTCATGTAAAGTGCAGGGCTTCTCTTCTCGTGCCACACCCCTCCTCACGCCAACCACAACAACAATGCCCAGCCCCAGCACCACTTCCTCGGCCCCAATGCCAAGCTGCATGCTTATGGTCTGTACGGGGTTGTTGCACACTGGGATCGGGGATTCGGCAGGAATTGCTGTCTGTCAAATGCTGCACATTGCAGGTGGGCGCCCAGCTGCAAGTGTGGTGGCCGACAGCAATCAACAGCAATTTGGCAAAACCCAGACGCTGCCCAAACCCAAGCAGTGTAAGGACATGCACTGGATTTGTGGGGACATCCGTGTCAAAACAATGTACGCACTAGAAGTCATTTAATTTGTTAAACTCGGTGATTTCGACAAACTCGCCAAGTATGTGTGTGTGTGCGTGTGTGTGTGTGTGTGTGTGTCAGTTCTGTTGTTTGGGGTTGCGGATGGGCAGCTTGAGACCAAAAGTATCAAGCAGGATATGTGCGATGGCAGTTGCAACGACAACGGTGGCAACATGCATCGTCAAGTATCCACACTGCACAGCAGCAGCAGAGGTCAGCAAGAATATATAGAATATGAATATGAAAATGTTGAATATACATATTTATCTACTCTACTACTCTATAGTTTCACCAGATGTCGATAAATATAAATCAGCATAAATATAAATATTCAGAAGCAATTGCAAAAGATTAAGAAATATCTCAAATTCTTATAGTACTCAGTTATTTTTGGGTAAATAAATGTCACAACAGTCGGCTGACCAGTGTAATCTAAAGGAGACACACTTAGTGGCATGTGGGAGGGGCGTGTGTAGAAGGGGCGGGGCGCCTTCAAGTGTTGTATGCGTCTGCGGTTGCACGTTGCCTTTGTCGTTGTCGTTGTCGTTACCGTTGTCATTGTTGTTGCATTTGCTGCTGCTGCTGCTGCTCTTGCAACTGCAGTCGAAGCTGCATTCAATGCATCATTTATGCATTTTAACAATCTAAAGCCCCAGGGCGACCCTTCAAGTGTTGCAAGGGGTGTGGGGTGGTGTGGGATTGTGCAAGCCGCCGGATATGCAAATTATGTTATGTGTCAAGCAGTCGGAAAATTCATTTTAATTGCCGTACAACTGCAATATAGCATTTACGTCCACAGGTAGGGGCGTGGCTGTTCACACTTAACAACAGAGCGATGGGCGGGGTGGGAGGATGAGGCGGAGGCGGAGGCGGAGGCTGCTTGAGGTGCTAATAAACTGTTAATGGGTGTTGCCGGCTCTTTCCAATGAATAAATCTCTGGAAATGCGTTCGTAAAATGAAGTTTTATTTTTTTTGGGTACGGAGGGATTCTGTGTAGTTTTGCGCAGGTGGGTGTTGCTCGGGGGCGGGTGAGTTGTGGCATATGGAATGAGGGCCCAGCCACATGCATGCTCACCGCAAACGAGCCACTCAACGAGTATTTCAAAATAACAGACAGCCGCAGGCTGGCTGACCAGTAAAACCAAATGAAACCAAACCAAACCAAACCAAACCAAACCAAACCAAAGCCGACTTCATCAACAGTAACAACAATAATAATAACAACAATAGCAGCAGCACTTGTTACAAAAACAACATCAACAAGTTTAGTTGCAAGCTGCAAACTACAATTGCAACAACTACAACAACAACAACAGCAGCTGCTCGAAATGCAATTTTTCACTTTACGCAGAGGCCTGTGTAAAATCCAATCAAGCCTCAAAAATGCTAAAAGCCTGCTTCGGCAAACCAGCTGCAATTGCTGGATCCTAGTGCTGCTCCACTTGGTGCTCGAACTGCTCCGGCTGCTGCCCCTGGTCCTGGCAAAGGATGCGGCTTAAAAGCAAAAGCCAAAGCAAGCTGCGGGCAGGCGCAAACAAACAAGGACTTCCACTCCAACTGCATCTCCTACTCTAACATCACCTCGAACTCGAACTCCGGCCCAGGCAGCTCTCAACGACAGCAATCCGGACTTATTACGCCACTTAAAGCTTGAAAATGTCACAGACAACTACGCAATGCTCCCATTTGACACAATGCACTTCACATACCCTTTTCAGATATCTGCACGTTCATCAGTGATGTAATCAGTACTAAACAAGGGTTGTCCTTGGCCGATTTATGCAGCTCGAGTCGATAACTGTAAGTCATAGAAACAATAGTTCTGAATGGATCTCCAGCATAATTATAAATTTTGACTAATCAAATCTTTTAATAACATCTTCAAGTGGATTCTCTTGAACATAACCAATCTTTGATGATTTCACCTTTAAATTCTCCCATGAGGTGATTTCATCCAAAACTATGTTTCTATGCATGCAACATCACAGGTTCATTAGGCTTAACGTTGGTTAGGGGAAGCAGTTGCTACCTCAGTCAGTCATTCAGTCAGTCAGTCAGTCAGTCAGTCAGTCAGTCAGTCAGTCAGTCTGAGTTGACAGCCTTCGGATACCAGATAATTCAATGGACATAAAATGTCGTCACATTGTCGCCTGGAGGCCACCAACACCAACACCAACACCAACACCAACAGCAACAGTAAAAGCACCAGCAACAACAACTAGCGGTTGCAACTGGCTGTGGCTTTGGCTTTGGCTGTGGCAGCACTTCGTTGTGTGCCTCGTGTGACGGCATCTCGTTTGGCATCGTTTTGTTTCTTCGTCGTTTATCAAATGGCCAACGGGTGACGCTGCTGGGCAGCGCGTCGGCTAAGTGACAAGCAAAACCGCGAATTGACCAGAGAAAGTCCAACTCCAGTTGCAGTTGCAGCCGTTGCCTTTTTTTTGGGGGCACAACACGCGTGCACACACACACCAGACACCAAGCGCACCAAGCACACGAAGGACACCAAGGACACACAAGGCATAGAGCAGAGGCAATGGGCTAAAGGACACATGCACATGCAGCTAGACAGGACGTGTGCCGCTGCACGTTATTAATGCAGTCTGCAGGCAAGTGCGAGGACGAGGACGAGGACGAGGATGAGGACGAGGAGGAGAACGAGTCGCACAAGATGCGTGCCTCGTGCCTTTCAGTTTTTGTTTTTCGGCTTGCTCCCTTAGCCCTCGGTCTGCTGGCTGCTGGCTGCTGGCTGTTGACTGGTGACTGGTGGTTGGCGCCTGCTGCATTGCCTGGGAGCATTGTTTTGGCCCAAAGTTGACCGAAAACTTGGGATTGTTGGTTTGCTTGTTTTTGATTCTCTGGCCAGCCAGCAAGCCAGGCAGTCGACCAGTAAAGGGGGGCCAGCCGGAAGGATTGCATTGCACTGCATCGTCCTCAAATGCTGCAATTGGGTTTTGCTGCATTTTGGACCGGAGACAGGCACAGGGGCCGGAGCAGGGGCGTCACTCAGAGGCGTGTTACTGTATCAATTTATGGTTGAATTTGGTGTCTTCTCTTTGGCTGTTGATTTCTGGCCAGACCTTGTGTCTGCGTGTGTGTGTGTGTGTGTGAGTGTGTGACATTGGATTGGATGTGTGGCAGCCTGGGAAGTGTTCTCGGCATGCCGGAAATAAGTTTGCCGCCCGCAAAGTTAGTTGATTTAGGCATTAAAGTGAATCCAATGCTCTCCAGTCAGCAGACAGCCTCCTCCGTCCAGGCTCGTTCAGCACGGAAGACTCTTGAGCGTTTATAAACAATGTATGGCTTAATTTGCTGTTAGTTAGTAGCAAATGTTGTTAATTTAGAGGCCGTAAACACAAGTCAACATACACAGATTGCTTAATGTACCAAAATGGATGCAAGTTAAGATCATGCTAATGCCAAAAACAACAAAAGAGCCCAACATTTTCCAGGCTATAAAGTGCAATAAAAACACACGTTCTACTCTCATCCAAAGCGAGCTCAAAATACGCACACTGCTCTGGAGGAATATGTTATGAGAGAAATTCCGCAAATACCAGCAGGTATTTTAATAACTCAATATTCGTAGTGAGTCTATGCTCTCTAAATTCATTTATAAGAAATAGTTTGGCTGCACAACATTTTCACTTATTATCTTCAAAAATGATCACAGTTTCAGCTTGCGTAACTTTCAAACTGATATCAATCAGCGTTCAATCAATTTCAGGCTAAGCAATTTTCTTGACCCTTTGGGAATTTGGCAGTTGCTAAAGAATTTAGCCAAATTTCTTAGAATGCGTTAACATAAAATGTTCAAGTTGAAATAATATAACTAACTGCTTGCATACACACCCACTCACACACACAGACAGCTGGACACACACACACACACACATTCATGAAATACCACATACGGGGAATAAAAACCCAAAGTCCAATTAAAATTTAACTACATCAAAGTAGCAGCAGCCGCCGCATCAGTAGCTATTTTAGATGAGACATCGGCGACACCTACACAAACACACACACACACACCCACAGACATCTGAATATATACATATATAGCTATAACATTTAACAAGTTTAGTATTTTTGGGTTCGAGTGCTTTGTGGGAGCACAACAGCTGGACACGTACATGGCCATGCCAACTATGAGCAACAAAAAAAAAAAAAAGATGGGGAAGAATGACCAAACAACACACGCACACACACACACACACACACCCATACACACATAGTCGCAGCGTATCCATGGCATGTTGAAAATTGCGCAGCTTTACGGCAAATGCCGCAAATTGAAACAATTTACATGTTGTACATGTGTGTGGGGCCATCAAAGGGTTAAGCTTGCGTGTAAACCGTCTGCTCACGTCCATGTGTGTGCGTGTGTGTGTTCGTGTATGTGTGAGTGTGTTGGCCGGCTATTGATACCAATGCGGGATTGAGCAGCGTCGCCATCGCCTCTAACAAAACCATGAATTTTGATTTAGCCCCAAGCCAGCAAGTTGCTTTTGAGCAACAACAACAACAACAACAACAACGACAACAACAACGACAACGAAATTGCCAGTCGCGCAAAAAATGAAAAATGAACAACAGAAAAACGGCAACAATAGCAACAACAACTAGGTGACAAACCACGCGTGACCCAGCACTGGCCAAAAACAAAAAAAAAAGAAGAAATTTCCTTGATGGTGCCTGAATGGTAAGCGCGGATTATGGCGCGCTTCTCCGGCAGAGTTTAAGCTGGCCAACACTTTTTGCCTTTGTCTTTTGTCCACAATTCAATAACGTGCGGCTTGCCCAACTGCTGCAACACGCTGCCACCAAGAGCAGCAAATTATGCCCAAAATATTATTGTCTACGCATAATAATTTGTGCTTTGCTTGGATCATAATTGGAATATTTTTGGTATACTTTTCGAAGTGGATTATTCTGCAAACATCTTATTTTGAAACGCTGGCCGAGATCTTCTATAGAAACGAAAAGAAGCCTTTCTTGGAATGCATTTGTGTGGCCCGTGTTGGGTAGGTCATTAAGCAACCCACAAGAGCCGACTCGACTGTTACCCGCCGGTCGCTCCTGTTCCGTATGGCTTGGTAATAACCTTTATAAAGTAAATTTACAATAAAAGGCAAATGGCAAATGGCAAATGGCGGATGGCGGATGGCGGATGGCGGATGGTAAATGCTGAATGGAGGAGAGTGGTGAATGGAGAATGTCGGATGTCGAAATGGCTGCGACACGCAGCCTCCGTTGTCCATTATGTGCCGTCTCTGCTGTTTCTCTTCCTGTTTTTTCTTCCTTTTTTTTTGGTCCTGCTGTTGTCCGGCGCTTCTCTTTTGTTGCTTTTTGGTGCTTTGCTTCCCACGCGCCAACACGTTTGGCTTCCGTTGGATTTTCGCCGCGATTTCCTTTCGCGCTTTATCATACCCATATATCCATTCCCATACCCATTGTGATTGCCATTCCCAATAGTCTGCGTTTTTTTTTCTCTGCTTTTTGTTTTTTTTTTTGTATTTGGTTGTGCTTGTTGGCCAAAAGTCAACCCATGAGCTGTGGCATTTTTAAGTAATTTTTATCGGTCAACTGAAGTCGGGGTAAATTGGGGAACATTTTCGGAAGGGGGGGAGTGGGGGGATGGGGCAACTGGACAACTGTTTGTGGCGTCGTCGATGGGGGCGTGGTTGGCACAGAAGAAAAATCTGCAGCTAGGAATTTTAAAGTTGTTACATGACCCAACAGCAACAACAACAACAATGACAACTCCGTCGACAAGGTCAACGGATGCGGTCTGAATATACATCCTACCCACACACCCCGCACCCCATTTCCCCCCTACCGCTTCACTGTGCGTGTCTGTTTGAACTGGACACGGCATGTGGAAATACTGGCACTGACTGATGATGATGATGGGATGTTGTTGCAATGTTGGACTATTGGGTTGGAGGAGTGGAGCAGGAGGGGTTGGGTTGACGTTTGGGCGACGAGCGTCGACAAGTGACAAAATATGCAAGTATCAAACCACAAATTCTCACCCGTGAGTCGACAATCATTTTGACACTGGTTACAGCAAGGCGCAGTCGTTGCATGTCGTCGACGCGGATGAGGACTAGATTTGCGTTTGGATAGTTGCATGCCACAGTTAGCCACATGTCCTGTGCCAGTTCCTGTCGTTCATTCCGTCTGCCCATATACCCGCCGCCCAGCGAGCACCAATGTGCTTTGTCGCGTTGCAGGAAATTGAAAAGTGCAACGCAAATTGCGTTCCGCTGAAGGTTGCACGTTCAACGCTCAACGTTAACCATTTCATACTCATGATGACGCCATTGCCCCAGCGTCGAGTGGTTGACAATTGATTTGTGTTTATGTGTGCTGTCCGGGCAGCTCACAGCCAGGACCTGCACGGACAATGCACCATTCACCATGCACCATTCACCACTCACTATGCAACATGACCATGTAAAATGCCGTTTGGCTGTGATTTAAAGACATTAACATGATGGCTCTGCAAATTTCGTGGCCAACACGAGCTGATATTTAAGTCAATTTAATCTCAGCAAATATCCCGCGGCTTGCACTCTCCATTCTGCAGTCTTACATAATTTATTTTGCATTTGCCCATCAAGAACTTTTAAGGCTCTAAAGGAATATAGGTTTTCGTATAGCCCGCGCAGACCAAGTTTGATTATTTGATCGATAACTGATTTGAGTCTGTTTTTATTTGCCATTTGAACTCGCACTCGTATTTTTTGACCTGACTTTTGTCTATATTCAAGTTGATTGCAATGCAAATCCATATATATATATATATATGAAAACGCGAATGTCAGAGACTATAAGAGCTAGAGACTTCAAATGTTTAATATAGGTTCTCATATACCTGACGTAGATCGAGCTTGATTATTTGTTCGATAACTGCCTCCGTTTCTGGAATACCAATACTATTATCTTTCCTATGGCAATAAATTTTAATGTCAGAATCTCATAATTAATACACAATATGCAAAGGTATATTATCAATCAGAAATTGCATCATTCATCATCGATCGGATTAGAAACACCGAAGTTAGAGCCGAAAGTAAATTCTCATATTGAACTCCATTCTAAAAAATGCTCTGGCTTAGTTTATTTTACTCTGCAGTCCCTGTGCCTGCCTAGTATATATAACAACTGGCATTGGGGTATATCGTAGTCGATCTCACTCGACTATAGCATTCTTACTTGTTTTCTATATCAAATTTGTATTAAGAATGCACTAAAAAAATGTGGGTTAACATACATACATACTTATTCCATGAAAATGTCATTACTGATAGGTTCTTTGTATTTAAGGATTTTAAGTTAAATTTGCCTCTTATAAACACACATAGATACATATCTAATTAATTCATCTAAGCCTGATAATGAATCCTGATCTTATAAAATGCACCTGTTTATTTTCAGCTGGCTAAGGGAGCGAGCGAGTTTCGTTAATCCAACAGTGTTTTGGGCAAAGTCGACAAGATTGTGCGTCTAAAAAAAGTGCAGGCTCACTCTCAAGGACATCTGGAGCAGTTTGAGCAAGAGCCGCAGCAGCACACTCCACATTACTCGCACCATCACCTGCACCACACGCAGCAGCAGCAGCAGCAGCAGCAACAGCAGCAACAGCAACAGCAACAGCATCACCACCACCACCAACAACAGCAACCACAACAAGAACAACATCAGCATCAACAGCTACAGTACAGCAATCACTATAGCACAGAGCAGCAACTTGGCAACAGCAACAGCAACAACAACAGCAACAACAACATCAGCAGTATTAACTACAACAGCAACAACAACAGCGATAAGATGCATTTGACAACCACAAGCACTAATTCGACGGCATCTAATGCCAATAGCAACAACAACAACAATAACAACAATAATAACAACAACAACAACAACAATAGCAACAACACTGCCAACAACAACAATTCAAGCAGCAGCAATAACACAAGCAACACAAATGGCTCCAACAACAACAACAACAGCTCGAGTAGCAACAACAACAACAACACCGAACAAAACACACCCCCAACACCAGCCCAGCTACTTAACGAGGCTTACACCAAGATGACTTCAGACATTTTGGCCGAACGCACTTTGGGCGACTTCCTTACCGAACATCCCGGTGAGTTGATAAGAACCAGCAGCCCCCTCTTTGTCTGCACCGTCCTGCCACCGCACTGGCGTTCCAACAAGACGTTGCCGGTGGCCTTCAAGGTCGTCTCCCTCGGCGACATCATGGACGGCACCATGGTAACGGTGCGTGCCGGCAACGATGAGAACTATTGCGCCGAGCTGCGCAACTGCACCGCCGTCATGAAGAACCAGGTGGCCAAATTCAATGATTTACGATTTGTGGGACGCAGTGGCAGAGGTGAGTGTTATATGATTATTTTTGTGATACATTGTGACCTACTAGATCTTGTGTGCCCTCTGCTGAGTCTATAGCTCCGCCATCAACCCTAGCTCATGCACGAGTGCAAGAATCTTTCCGGAGTTGTCTGTGAAACTGTTAACATGCACCCCTAGGATGCTGCATCTGTAAATACGATTTCCGACCTAATAAAAAGCCGATAATGGGAAGCAATTACTACTAGAGTTGGCAAGCTCATTGAATATCTTAGAGCTCAAAAGAATTGTCACTTCAATAAGCTTTAAGATGTTGTTTCTAATTACGGCTTATCTTCATTATGCGCGTGTGCGTCTTAACTTGTTGAAGAATTGAGAGCAACGTTATTAGGAAGAATACAATGGGAAGAGAAACAAAATACATCTCTGACCAGAGAATCGATATTAATCGATGTAGCGATACACAAGTATTAACCGTTGGTGTGGTATTTCAACATACTTCAACGCAAGAGTATTTTGCTTACCAGCATATCGTATCTAAGAGTTTTGTTTTATTAACAGTTGAACTTCTATATAACATATATATCACACTTTATCGCTGTCTCCATTTCGCCATGTGCTGGAAATCCATCATTTGGTGACCAAACAACTTTTGAAGTACTTGTCAGCAGTCAGCAGTTGGCAGTCGGCAGTCGGCAGTCAATTGTCAGCAGTCGGTGGTTGTTGGTTTTGTTGGAGCCCTTTTCTTTCCTTTGTGGCCGAAATGCACTCGAAACAATTTGTTCAATTATCGCCCCCGTCCACGCTGCTGTCCTGCCGTCCGCTGAGTGGCAAAAGTTTTGAGTGCGCTCTTCTCAACGCCATCTCTTTTGTCCAAGTGTTATTCAGCCACTTTTTGCACTGCCAACAATTTATAACTTCTTTTTTATCCTATTACTGATTTTTTTTTTTGTTTTTTTGTTTTTACGCCGTCATCCTTTTGTATCCTTTTGTAACCGCTTGTAAAGGGCTGTACAAAATTGTCAGCAGTTCATTAGCAGACGAGTTCCGACTTCTGCAGTCTTGTCCTGCCCCCACATCGTCCATCTGCTCAAATCAGTGGATTCATCTTAAAGAGCTTAATAAAGCGTCAAGCGAAATGAACAGTGGCTTGTACTAAAGTCTTGTTGACTCAGCATTATTAAGAGGTAGTGAAATGATTTTGTTAAATACCTGTATTTTTAACTGAATTTTAAAGATGGACACCCCACACGAAATGGCGACTGAATCAAGCCAAAACCAAACTCAGTTTTTGCACTGTGAAACGAGACAGACGGCGCAGGAGACGGCGGGTGGGGGAAGAGGGACTGGGGCTTACGCATCCGCTGCGGTAGAACCGCAAAAACCAAAGCTTCAACTGCGGCATTTGTGACACAGAGAGAGAGAGAGCGAGAGATAGAGAGAGAGAGAGAGAGACAGAGAGACAGAGAGTAAGACGAGAGAGAGAGAGAGAGAGAGAGACAGAGAAAGAGTACAAGGGCAACGGACCCGCACCAATGTCCGAGTGTCCGTTGTGCCGCAGGATTCATGCATTGTCATTCATGGGGCATGCCAATAGACGCGTCCATCGCCTCATCGCCTCATTGCTCATCTCTCATTTCTCATTTTTGTGTCTCCCATTTTCATTGGCAATCGCATTGAGGCGTTTAATTGTAAATTTTCCCATTCATTTAGGCCGTCTGGCAGCCAGCGAGTTGCAACGACAACTCTGCTGGGCTAACGAGCCGCCCCGACTACTGCCAGGATTTTGATCCCCCCAGCTCCAGCTCCAGCCCAAGCGCCCACCTCCCCCTCTGTTTCCCAATGAACATGCAGCTACTGCTGCAAGGCCACCATATTCGCGTCTCGTTTTGACAGGCAGTCGCAATAAAAAAGAACAAAAGGCCTTTTGTTGTTTGGCCACAGTTCGTGTTTGATTTTGTGCTGACGCACAGCTTTGCCGTGGCATGCCACATATGAAATCAAACCGCATTTGTATGCTTGCTATAAGTAAATTATGCACATCCTAAGACGCGGTTAGGTTTGCAAAGATTTGCCATTGCGTGTGTTAATTGCAACGGTTCGCCTGCGGTTTACTTCAATTTGATTTGGTTTCCGTTACGCTGCGTATGAGTGATTTGTGTGGCACTCGCTGCTAATCGTTGCGCCTCACTTGACCGCTGCTGCCATTTTGTTTTAGCTGCTGTTTTAGCTGCTGTCGCCTGTAAATTACATTATTGTATAGCATAACTCCGCCTTCTCTTTCTAATCTGCCCATCGTCCCAGCCCCAATCCCAACCCCAACCACAACCAGTCCCGTCAGTTGGCCCTTCGGATATCGTGTGCTCGTGTCATGCAATTTAATTACCTAGGCATCGATTTATTTGGCCCCGCCGCCCTGCACTACGCTACACTTTTAATTAGCAAAGTGCCATGCACATCCACATCACACACACACACACACACACAAGCACACACACAAGGGCAGGGGGAGTGGGTGCACAGTTGGCGGTGCCAGTTGGCGGTGCCAGTTGGCGATTGTTACGAGAGTTTGCCACGTCGATAACTTCTCCATCGCATCATATCACACAACAACGCACTACTTCCCGCACCACAACGCAACGCAACACAACACACCACTCCGCACCGCACCGCACCGCACCGCAAATCATCCCATCGCATCAACATTATCGATAAGGATGGCAAGTTAAGCTTTGGGTTCGCTGCGTTGAGGTTTCTATTTACACAACTCTCTCAAGCCATTTAAGACAGCCGCAAAATGAACTGTGCTCCACCCCCAACCCCCCCTATCCCAACCCCCAGCAAGCCAAGCCAAGGCAAACAATCGAAAGTGTTGGCCCCGACCAAAAAAAAAAAAAAAATATATATATATAGTATATATACATATATAAAAACACAAACGACAAAAAGGGCGCCCGTTTCGTAAAATTTTTTCGGATCGGGTGAGAGTTTTAGGTCTGGATTGGGGACGTGGTCTGCGTCGGTTTCTGTTGCTGTTGCTGTTGCTCTGGAGTAAACCAAAGGCAAGACAAATGCCTGCCAAAAGTCGAGAACCCCTCAGCTGTGCTCTAGCCTTCAAAAGAAGGCGTTAAAAAGGCAAGACAGCAACACCAACAACAACAACAACAACAAATATATAAGAAAGGCAAAGCTTAATACAATACCCTAATAAAAAACTTCTACGAACTGACACCTTGACTGCTAGAATGAGTTGGAAGGAGGACGGAGCGGGGAGCACGAAGGGGGGGTGCGTGGAGCGTGGAATGGGGGAGGTGGCACAATCTGTGTGAAAAGGACACGCGCTGAGTCTAGAATTTTGTAAGCGCACACAATTTGCTTTTGGTTTCTGGGGTTCTTATCGTTGTTTTGTTGTGGGTGAACTGTTTGGGGTTCGAGTCTGGGGCTTTGGGTTCTAAGAGAAAGAAAGAAAGCAACAGGCAGGCATTAAATTGTGTCACTTACAGTTATGATGAACTCACTTGTAAAGATCTCAGCGAGATAAGGCACAGGACAAGCAGCTCAAGCATTTCAGATATATTTACTCTGAAGCACTCATAAATATTTGGAATATAAACTCACGATAGGGTTGAATGTTGATAGTTATCCAAATTTGAAATTAGAGTTAGTATTCATTTTTCATTTCAAATGCACTTATGAGACGGCATCAAATATATATGTACATATGTATCAATTAATTTGTATGTGTATTAATAGCTTAACAAACACAAAACTCTTTGCTTCACGAGTAAATATGATTTTTGAATAAAATCTTACATCAAATTTTGTTGAAGTTTGTTTGTTCGGTGTCCCGATTAATTGCTATCGAAACTCCTTCGACTGTTGGCAATATTTAGTGGAATGGTTGAAGGAAGCATTTCGTGTGCAACATTAAAATCAAAGCTGTTGACAAATAACTGAAATCCTTGTTGCAAATCCTTGGCAATTTACAGAACAAGCGTAATAAATCAATTGGGTAATGAAAGGCATACAACACCTACACGTGTCATGCAAGGGTGTGGAGTGTGGCTGTCGTGTATGGTGTGTGGTGTGTGTGGTGTGTGTGGCGTGTGTTGGGGGCTGTGTGAAGTGTGGCGCCGTAAGACAAAGTGGAGTAGGCCACACACGCACAGGCATACGCACATATTTGCCTGTCTGTCAATGTTTGTGGCTGTATCACAAATCACAAGAAGGCGTTTCCTATGCGCACACACACAGGCACACACACGCACACACACACGCACACACACAGGCACACTAAGACAATTTAGGCACAAGAGAAACGATTCGTAAAATTTACAATTTGCGGATTATTGGCAATTACATTTTTGGCTCATCTCTTCGAACGCAAATACTCAAATATTTACACCGCTTGTCATATTTTACACACATTTGGCACACCCGCCCACACCTGCTCAGTCGCTTATTTGTTTTTTCAGGCATTTGCAAACATGGCAGCCAAATTTGAAATTTCACTTTACCTTCTCAGAGGTAAGCCCTTAAAAGCATTCTGAGCCTTCTAATCCAGCCAGTAAGTCGGCCAACACAAAACGTATTTTGTGGCTTATTTGGTTTCCCTTCCAGTTTTCAGTTTTCTTTCTTTCTTTCTTTTTTTTCCTTGATATTTGGTGATTTATGAGACTTACAGCATTGGCAGCAAAACTGTTTTGGCCAGCGATTGGATATTGCAGAGGGTCAGGCTTACCATATTTGATTACAGCAGCCTAGGGAGAAGGAAGCCTTTTGCTGGTATTCGAATAGGTCTCAGCGATTGCGAATAAGAGGTGCACTCAGTTCAAATATGAGAATATTCATTGGTGAAGCTTCATTTAGAATATTTACTGATTGAAATAATGAATATAAATACATAATACAGAAAACTTGTTGAGCTGTAAACATGAATGCAACGACGAAGCAAATGTCAACACTTTTATTTTTTACAATCTGTAATTCTAATAATCGCTATAATATTATGTTGTAATATCCCCAAACTGCCGACTATAAGTCAGAGTCAGAGAGAGAGAATAGCCGAAAAATAGCACAACAATGAACTAAACTTTATTACAATGAGGGCTAAATGCGGAAAAGCATTTGCAGCAAACAGGACAAATGGACGGAGGCCAAAGGACGAAGACAAAATGCCACTTGAAGCGGCTGCAAACAAACCCAAGACGAAGTTCATTTTTTTACCAATTGGGGAGGGTGACTAGAAAAAAGGCGATTGAGAGAACCAGAAAGGAAACGGGAGGAAGATGTACACCAAAATGAAGACGGCGCTGTCAGCAGGCGCAGTGGAGTGTGCCAGCAACATGTGTAAGCCTCAGTCTACGTGTGTGTGTGTGGGGGGGATGAGTATGAGTCGGTGGCTTATTGTTGTGTGTGCCGAAATGATTTACGCTTTGTTTGTCAACTTAAAAAGCAAACGGCGGCAACGGCAACACTTAAAGACATTGCACATACGCCACGTTGTCATAGACAGGCAAGACAAAAAAGGCACAATGTCTGCTGCTGGGGAGCTGGAGCTGGGGAGCTGGGAGCTGGGAGCTAGGAGTTTCGAGTTTGGCTGAAATGCTTTTAATTGAATCGCTGCAAATTCGTCGTGGGCCTGGCAACACTTGACAATGGCAAAAAGAACTCAGTCATGTTGGGCTGGGTTGGTGCAGGTCCTTCTCAAGTGTAGGCGGGGTAGGCGTAACAAGTTAATTAAAAGAAAACTGTGTGGCACAAATGAAATAA
The DNA here is from genome assembly GCA_035042145.1 of Drosophila kokeensis. NCBI lineage: Eukaryota > Metazoa > Arthropoda > Insecta > Diptera > Drosophilidae > Drosophila > Drosophila kokeensis. The sequence continues at coordinate 215,209 of JAWNLT010000194.1, forward strand.
ATCTTAGCTTTCGCGTATTGGGGGTATTTTCTTAGCAATAGAAAGACGTGTGTGTGGGTGTGTGCGTGTGTGTGGGTGTGTGGGTGTGTGTGGGAGTCGTATGTTACAGACAATGAGTTTGAATTGTAATTAATTCTTGCATTGTGGAAAGGATGACAGGGTGAGAGTGTCGGATGTTTCAAGAACTTGTCAAAGTGATCCATAATTAATACATTAAAGTCTGATTCTTCTGGCAAAAAGTATTAAAAAGAGGTATACAAGACTCGAGTGATCTGACCGAAAAAAAAACTTCATTTCTAAGATGCAATCATAAAGAAAAGAAGTTTGATTTCTGTATTAAAAATTGATTGCAAGTTAATTCGATTTTATAGACATAATTTGCATATTGACAAACTAGATTAATTATCATTCCACTCATTCATTAAACTTCTGCAGAATAGGCAACATTTGAAGACTCCCTCAACAGAGTCTTAACATTTGCTCTTTGCTTCCCACTAACCGCACCTGGTACTCGTTCTAAATTGAAGTCAAGATTACAATATTGTTGCTAGTCGCATGCTTATTGGCCCACTTTTTATGTGTTGTCTAGTACAACATTATTATGTTATAGTCAACAAAAATTGCTTTGATTTTTACGATGTGACAATCGACCGATGTTTTGAGGCCATAAATGTGGCGCGTGTCTAGAATACATTTAGAGAGCTACTAGTCATAAATTTGTTAAACTCACTTTTTTTGTTTTATTTTGTTTTGTTTTGTTTTTTTGTATGCTTGGCCTCGTTGCAGGGAAGAGCTTCACATTAACCATCACCGTGTCAACGAATCCACCACACATAGCCACCTACAACAAGGCGATCAAAGTAACCGTCGATGGGCCACGTGAGCCGCGCTCCAAGACAAGTAAGTATACATGATGCATAATAGCCAATGGCCAATGGCTTATTGGCTTATTACTAATGGCCAATAGCCAAAGAGCCCACAACATCAAACACTAACAAATACCAATCAAATAATTGTAACGATGAATGAGTCTTTATTTAAGCTCAAAGCACACATACACTTAAGCATCTTCTATTCCCCACTCTACACCTCTCTCTCTCTCTCTATGTCTCTTTCTCTTTCTTGTTATTGTAGTCTCTTTTCCCCGCAGTGAATTTAATAAACAGTGTCGACTCCTCGACAACAGCAGCTTGAAATGCATATTTATAAGCATGCAAATATTTTACTTTGCATATGTTAAGGCAGCCCAGCTCAGACTCAGCTCCAGACTAACAACAGTTGTAGCCATAGTTGTAGTCGCTGCCATTGCTGCCATTGTTGCCACTTTCGCTGCTGTTGTCCTTGTTGCCGTTGTTGGCAATGTAATCTGTGGAGTCCGAGAACAACAATTCAATCCATGGCATGATTTATATCCTTTGCTGCCAGACTGCAACGCCTCCGAACAGAGGGCCCAGTTTTCTGCGGTACACACACACACACACACACACACACGCACATGCACACACACACCCATACACATACATATAAATGGCAGTTGTTTTTAAGCTGCTGCCGCCGCCAACGTCAGACAAAAGGTTATTATTTTATAATGAATACAATCTGCCGTAAAATGGTGACTGGAAAATGGGAGACAACGCTTAGATAAGAAACAAGGACAGCGAGAGAGAGAGAGATAGAGAGATGGAGAGAGAGATGGAGAGAAGGAATGTATTTGTGTGTCCAAATATCATCATCACTCGCTCTTAAGATTTCTAATAGTTTTCACAGACACATAAGCACAAAAACAACAAACCAAAAAAAAAAAAAAAAAAAAGAAAACCATTTAGTTAAGGACAGATAATTAAAACTGAAAAAAACTTAGTGTTATCCCTTTTAGGGCAACAACAACAATTTCACTTCGCCTTTGGCCAGCGACCGTTCCACTTCTCCACGGATCCACTGTCCGGCTTCCGCATGCCACCGATTGGCAACTGTCAGAGTAAGTACCCCTTAGCCCACAATGATGTCATGCCATTCAGTACACTTACTTCTATCCTGCACACATTTATAATCCACCTAACTATCCATCAACAACATATATCATAGGCTTATATATATTTAGTATTCATTGATGCAGCTTGCATTTTTCTACTTTTCATTTAACACTTGAGTAGCGGAATATAACCGATGACCGCATGCAACAAAAATAATAGTTCGCTTTGGGGATTGCGATTGGTCCTCGGACAGTTGGGGAGTGGGTGGGCCGTGCGGGCTGTGTGGTGTGCCCCAATGCAACCACATAAAATCACACAGAACGATTAGGTTGGCAGGCTTTAAAACAAAAAAAAAAAAAATTGAAACAATAACAAAAACAACGTTCCGCTTTAAGCTGCCACCACGCAAACCAACAAAAAGTGCAACAATAATAATATGCATAAAATTTAAATTCAATGCAAAAAATATATGTATATATATATATATATGTATATATGTGTGTGTGTGTATGTATGGGTGTAAATGTATATACAATAGATAATAAAATAAATCTTGACATCCATTTTGCAGGCGCTTAAAGCGACTACATTAATTAGGCGCTCAATTAAATTCTTTTTTATGTTTTTTTGTGTAATGTAACAAACCGAAAAGAAAGCAAGGGCAACCCGACTGCACAATCCCCTGTTCTCACTATAACAATTGCTCAAATCGGTTCGAAATGAGTGTTGTTCTTTATCTTCCAAGGATATCGAACATATACAGTGAGAGACAGCTTAAAGCGACCAGGGTCAAAGAAAAAAAGTAATTGCCTGCAACTTATTTGGACCAGGTACATTGTGAACACCTGGTTGCAGGTGGGGAAACCTCAGTCTATTAGGTTCACACATTCATATTGGTGGTTAATACATGTACCTCCCATCGGTTTTTGGAATTTTTGAAAAATAATGACCCTGGTCGATTTGACCCTGGTCGCTTTAAGCTGCCTCTCACTGTATATGGGATTTCCTTGGCCGTGGCAACCAGGAAAAGTCATAAGTCCTTTTTGTCTGTTTGAGAGCAGAGTATTCAAATGAAAAACTGGCAACTGTTGGCTGACATTTCGCTTTACCTTGCCCTAAGTTGTTGTTGTTACGCTGCTATTAAATTGTTGGCCACTTTATTTAACCAAAGTTTACTATACAAATAAATAAACCTTGGTCAAATACAATAACAACAAAAGCAACAATGACAATCAACAAACAGCACAAAAGGCTGGCGTCAAAAAAAAATGTGTATTGCTTGTGTTGTTTATCTGGCCGGGCACGTAACCGTATCTGTGTGTGTGTGTGTGGGTGTGTGTGTGTGTGGGTGTGTGTGTGTGTGTGTGTTCATTTGCATGTGTGTCTGTCAACATTTCGTATTGTTGTTGGTATGTTATGATTGCAAAAACGAAGCCAAATACAGTATTAAAAAAATCTAAAATTTTCCAGTTCGCGAAATATAATTCTAAATCAAATTATCTACATTTGTGTAGCTATATATATATATATATGTATATATATTGTATATTGTATATATAGTGTCAACTCGGGTGACATTTTCCACAGCGATGTCACACATATATTTTTAGGTATTTATCTTATTGATCACGATTCAATTCTAAGCACATCATATCATATATGGATGGCTATTATCAGTTAGATCAAGTTTGCTATATATGATATATAGGATAGGATGACATCTATCGGCGTATTACCAGTAAGCTAAATTTCTCGTGCAGCTGGCAGTTGGTTGCATAATCAAAATCAATAATTAAAATAGTGGGCAAAGTTTTTTTGTTGTTGTCTGCGTTGTAGTTGAATTATATTTAATTATACATTTAAAAATTCAATTGTATTAAATTTGATATTACAGTTTAAAATGACAATTAATTGAATTACAACAACTTCGAAAAAACAACGACAAATCGTTAGTTAAATGTGACAGCAATTTACGTTTATTTTTTTAATTTAATATTGTTATTTCCGTAATACTTTGCCAAAGTTAAGATAGGTTAAGGCATGAAAAACAGCAATTATTTGATTTAAAATCGAGCGCTAATTATTATTGGATGGAAAGTTGTTAACTAATATTTTAAGCCCAGTTAATAGAGTAATGGAAAATGAGAGGAAAACGATTTCAGAAAATATCAAATCCAATTCAATCAGCACACAAAATGGCCCAGCAATGACTCAATTTTCACTTGATCCCAGCGGCAGCCCTGGAATACCCCTCCACCCTCCACCCTTCATCCCTCATCCGGTCCACCGTCCAGACCCATCCCCATTTGTCTAGCGTAAAGCGCACAAATCAAAATGCAAATTGCGCGATTTACAGAATGACATTTGCGGAGCAGCATTGCAATCATTGACTGCGTCTCATTTATATACACAACAAATATATATCCTATTTATATACATATATATATATATATCCTATATAAGAGAACACACACACACACACACACTATGCATATAGTACATATGTGTATGTGTGTTCACTTGGGAGTGTGCGTATGTAAATAATGATTACTGAAAGCGTCTGTTGTTACTCATTACCCATAATTTAATTGTAAATATGCAAAAAGTAAAATAGCCTGAATTATTTATCAACAAATTTTATTGACAGTCGCTGCTTGACTTAATTACTGGCATATATTTTATTAATTTCGCAATAAAAATTCAAATAAAACGATATACTACATCAACTTACAATTTGCCAATTATACCCAAACCCCCCCCAAAAGGAAAACCAAAAGTTCAACACTGATATGGGTTTGGTGAATTACAAAAAATATACACTTATATATATCTGTGCGATTTGAAAGACAATTGTCATTATTTCCTTTTTTGTTTCCTTTAGAAAATTTGACTATGAATTATTGTGACTCTTAGCAAATGACTTCTGTAAAATATATATGATTTTTGTGCTTATATTTTTAAATGTTATTCAACTGTAGGGAAGGAGGCGGGGGCGTGGGCGGGGGCGGCTGCTGGGCCATATTTATTCAGCAGTCAACTGCAGTGGAAACAGAGCTCAATTGACTTTGCGAGTGTATCAACCGTTAGAGCTTTCAATTTCTTGTTAATAATTCAGTGACAAAATATGCGCAGGATAAAGTCAATCGGTGTGACAACAAACATCAGACAGTCCAAACACCACCAACAGCAACAACAGCAACAACAGCAACAACAGCAACAACAACGACAAGCAGCAGCAACAAACTGTACACAAAAAGCAACGTAATTAATGGAGGTAGAAACATTTAAGCCAATAGCATTAATAAAGCCACCACAAAATCAATATCCGGATACGAAAATGCGCCCGTCGCCTATAAAAACTAATTAATAATTTCCGAATGGGCTATTAATTAAGCCTAATTATCTGTGCATGAGTCTGGACCCGCACTGGTGGTCTGTACTTCAACCGAGGACCGTTGCCCCTCAATCCCATCCCCCCTCCCCCCCTCCCTCCACGACTCCAGCCACTCCCTACTCGAGGCAAACATTGTGATTTTGGGAGATTTACATTGAAAGCATTTTTGGGCCGCTGTTCGTCGCATCAGATTTGTTTGTAATTTTTATGCCCAGCTCCGCTTGGTGAAGTCCCGCATAATGGCCATGATGGGGCTCCAATTAGTGACCCACATGTGCCATAAATTTGCCAGCCGTAGACGCGTAACACGTCCGTTGGCATAGATAAGGTGGGGTCGGTGGGCTCGGGGACGAATACGGGGATTGTCCACTTATTGACGATAATTGACGCAGTGTTGCGAATCGAAAGAGGCATAGTTTGTGAACCGTTTCGACTCGCTTTCAAATAATTCTTTGTTGCATTTGATTTCTTTAACATTCAGTTTGGTTGCTCTTATCACAATCACAGTGACTATCGCTATCGCTATCGTTATCGCTATCGTTATTGCTATCTATTTCGTTTGCGCCTTTCAGTTATGCACACTTGCCGTATATTTCATCTGCTGAATATTCTGGTTTTTATCACGCTCTTCTCTTTGTTTGTTTACTCTCATCTCATCTCGCTCACACACATCAACTAACTAACTAACTGAAAACATTTATGAAACATAAAAACAAACAAAACAATACCAAAAATCGATTCCAAAACGATACCAACAACAAAGATATGTCCCAATTTGGTTTAGGTGCCAGCAATACGCATTGGGGCTACGGATCGGCGGCCTCTGCCTACTCTCCGTACTTGGCCAGCAGCGGACTCTCCTCGTGCACCACGCCCACTTCAGCGCAGTTTAACAATCCCGCGTTGGGCTTCACCTGTTCTTCAAACGATCAGAGCAACAATCAGGACTTCGGCGGCGCCACCAATCGCGACTGTGTGCCAAGTAAGTACTATTTTGTTGCAATTTCAACAAACTTGATAGCTCCATATATCAGAGACAGTTTATTTTATTTCCCTATTCTATAGATCGGTTTTTATAGTGCAGATCAGATTTTCATATATATTATTGTTGCATTTGTCTTTTTTTGTGATTTTTCACAGTGCTGCCCGACTCGACGGCCAGTGACTTGGATCAGCATCTGAGCAGTCTGGTTGGATCCACCAGTGGCCAGATGTCGCATCATAGCCTGTTGGGCGCCAGCGGACAGACGTCCATCACATCGACGGTGAATGGAGCGAGCGCCGGCAGCGGGGCAACAGCCGGGAGTGCAGCGGGTGCTGGGAGCGGAGGCGGTGGCAACTCGATATTGGTGCCACGATATCACACCAATGCCAGCAACGAGTACAATGTGCATTCCAGCCAGAACGGGCCGCGCAGCCTGAGCGACAGCTCGCAGGCCGAGTCGCCGGTGCAGGAGGATCTGCTGTCAACCAATACTCCAAATTTGGGCAGCGGTAGCGGCGGCGGTGCAACAAATGGTGGTGCTGCCAATGGCAGTGGCAGTGCTGCCGTCGCTGGCAGCGTTGCATCATCGGTGGCATCCGCTGGCGCTGGCAATCCCGGCATGCTAGGCACCAACCAGAATTTTCCGGGCATTGTCAATCAGGCCCAGCATGCGTCTGCCTCGGCCTATGGCGGCGGCGTAGGCGTCGGCGTCGGCGTCGGTGGTGGGCATGGTGGTGGTGCCGGTGCGACAGCCGCCGGCTGCAATGGATCACTGTATCCGGTTCTGCCCGCCAGCCTGCTCTACTCGCAGCTGTATACCGCAGCCAATCAGTCGGCGCACGGATTCCACTCGCACACATTGCCGGCGCATGCGTCACCCAACTCCTCGGTGCATGGTGAGCTGCAGAGCGTGATGGATCACATCAGCAATGTGGGTGTGCGGCAGCAGCATAACATAATGGCTGGCGGGGGCGTGGCGCATCCAGGTGATCTGACGCTGATCGGCAACTGCGGTGCGTCGGTGAGGAACATTGAGGATGGGAACACCAATCGTCAGGTGGCCGCGCTCGCTGCCCATCGCGGTCACCACAACCCAACTGACAATGGGGGCAGCGTCTGGAGGCCATATTGAGGTCAGGTTCTGTGGTGCGGATCCGCAGTCCTCTAGTGTCACGAGCAACTCGAGGGGCAAGCGGCGGAGAAGCAGCACGACCAGATCCAAGATATTGGTATTGACAATGGGATTGGGAATGGGAATGGGAACGGGAACGGGAATGGGATGAGGGACTTGGGTGGGGATATGAGCGGGGGTGGCAATGGATGTGGGGGCATGGGTTACTGAGTGTAAATTTCTGTACATACTATTATAGGCTATGCGAAACGATTTTTTTTTTTAATGCCAATAATGAGGAAACGAGGAAAATCTTAGTAGAATTTTTTGCAGCTCAGCAAAGCTCCAAATCAATATATAACTATTAAAAAAGAAAAACAAGAAAGGAAAATCACTTTATGTATGTACACACTCTAGCGTACAAGTATAGTCAAATGGAAAACCAAAAATGGTCAAAAGCAAAAAGCAGCTATAAATTACTCAACTAGCAAATGGATGGTGCGAAAACATTTTTAAAATTGGCATTCGCTTCAGTTTCGCAACGATTTAGAAAACGCATTACTGCATAACGAGATCGTCACGAAATTTAGTGGGTTGAGAACAAGTTTTGCGACATCAATATATATATACATATATATATATATATATGTATAAATAATAGATATTTTTAACTATTCGTGTGTAGTGCACAGATGCAACTACATTCAATTAGACAGTATTGGGTCTGTTGGACCCTCAAGGGAAGCAGCAGGCCCAGGCCCGCGGTATGCCCGAGCCATTAAACTACGCAAGTTAGTCATATAAACAGCAAAACAAAAGTAACTAAAAAGAAAAACCCGTAAAAAATACAACAACAACAAACACACTACGAATTATAGAAAGCAAAGCGAATTTGAAGCAATCGCTAGGAACACAAGTATCTAATAGAAACTATGACAATTTTTGATGTAGTTCTCAATGTTTATAATATAGGAATTTTACAGTTTATTTAATTATTATTCTCAAACTCTATTTTTTTTTTTTTAATAACTTTTTTTTTGTTTTTTTTATGTATTGGTAGTTTTACAAATGTAACATACTGAGTAGAAGGAAATGGGAAAGAAGTGGGGGAGGTGGGTGAGAGTATACGAAGAGCCGTTGTATATGAGTTCCTAAACCGTAATCCATGTTCGTGAATTTGTTTACTGTTCATTTCATGTGCTTCGATATGCGTGTATGTACTTTAAATGTGTATAAATCTGTGCAATGTAAGCTAAATACTATTAAATAAATGTATACATACTCAATAAACACAATTATATCATACTTGAGTGCAAGGGCTCAACAATTTCAACTATATTATAAATAAGTGTAATAACTTTTTTTTAATAGTATATAAATGGTTACCAAATAAGTGAATTCCAGCATGAGCAAAGTGTATTGGCTACAAGTTTCAAATTAAGCGACTAAGTTGAAATTAATGATGATGATGATGATGATGATGATGATGATGATGATGATGATGATGATGATGATGATGATGATGATGATGATGATGATGATGATGATGATGTTAGCAAAGAATTCACTCTAATCTACTAAACATCTACCTTGTCAGAGGAAAGCTGTTCAAATTATCTTGAATCAATTGATCTTGAATCCCATTACAGTCAGATTCATCACAGCTATATAGCATACAGACTCTACTGAAATATAGCTCACACACACACACACACACATACACACATAAACATGTGCACCTACACCCGGAAGAGTATAGCGAATTTTCGAAAGATGTCAATGTCAAAAAATAAAAAGTTAAGAAAATTAAAGCAACATTCGCCGCATACGAGCCACAATAGAGTGGTATTAGTCTTAGAGATCTGTTCATTTGCAAATGTCCAGTAGCACATTTCTTTCTAAAAGTTTAAAATAAATGCATATAATAACTAAAACTGATCGTAAAGTATATGTAATTGATGTATACCAAAACAAAAAGGAAACAACCCAAAAACTATGTGTAAAAAAGGACAAAGATTGTCAAATCAGCTCAAAGAATTTGAATTTTGCATATGCATAAGGCATATGGTATGTGCAGTTACATTTCTATGTATTTAATTGAAATATATGTATGTGTGTAATGCAAAATTTGATTTCAAACAAGAGATTTCAAGCCAATAGTAAAAACCAAAACGAATGAAAAACCAAAAAGATCTACAATTTAATTAAACAAATAAATAAAAATAATTATGGAAATTAAAAAACTAAATATTATATTCAATTGTGTACTTTATGGGGTATGTTGGACATATTTGAGATGATACAAAATTGCTAAAATAGATAGAGATGAGAAGTGATAATCAAATGTCAATCCAAGACGCTAAATGAATGAATGTATGAATTGAGCTTATGTTGAGAGAGTTGGAATCATGGTATGCCACCTACAAATCGAAAGGTGTAACATACAAATTGCTTGCCTCCTTTTACAGCACAATCGGGACAATTGGCAAAGGTAAAATTATATCGTGAACGGTGAGCAGCGTTTAGCTGCGGTTTAGATTGGCGGGCTACGTAATTTTCTGCTCAATTTATTTCACATTGTGGCATCCAATTAAGCTGCAAACCAACCAGCAGCCAGTCAGGACTGCGACGACCAGCACGCCAGACAATGGCATACGGCACATGGCATATGGGATATGGGATATGGGATATGGGATACGATACCCGTTCTCGTTTATGTCTTCCACTCCCGCCCGACTTTAAAAGTTCATAAAAATGCGGAGCACAAGCCAGGCGAGGGATGAGCCGAAGCTTAACACAGTGGAATAAGCAGAAATAGAGCCAAAATGGCAGCCAACTGGCTATAACCGCAAAAGGTTAGTTAGCTGCCAGCCAGCAGTCAGAAAGGGAGCTTAATTAGAGTTCGATACGATAAATGTTCACAGAGCACATATTTTGCACACTACCTGCCCTATACGCCGTACTCCAAACTCCGGACTTGTGATTTTCCTTTATTTTTGTCTGGTGCAGCTTTTAATTATTTCATTTGTGAGTACTTATAAGAATCCTGAAGATGTTTTGCATAGCAAATTAGCAGTCAGGCGGCGCCCTAAAGTATGCAACAGCAACATTTTTTACTCCCCCACTCCCCAGAAATAAATGCGTTTACTTGGTGTGAGTCTAAGTGTGTGCGTGTGTTGGCCGGGGGGCGGAGGGGGTTACTAAATTAAAAAATTGTACCCATTACTGGCGTCGCTTGATAAAATTTCAAACAAACACACCCACACAGCCACTGCTGAGTAGCAGCTTCATTGAGACCAGGAAACCACTTCAGTTGCTGTCTGCGAATCCTGAGGCAAGCATCTTTCCCATTGAAGCTAAGAGTGAATCACACTCCCCAGCTACTTTTTTACCATCTCTTCCAGCTTCTTCTCCTTGCCCCATGCCTCACATATTAACATTATTCATATGAGCAACAAGGAGTCCCTTGGCAACCGCACTGACTGATTGAATGAGTGACTGACTGAGTGCGTGAGTTGAACTGCACTGAATTAATGGCTAGCCCAATGCTAACATGCTTGTTCTTTGTTGTCATACAGTAAGATTTATTTGTATACCCTGTAACACATTTCCAGAGGGTATAACAGATCGAAAAACTATGGAAAACAACAAAATAAAATGTTTGTTTTTTGTTATATTAGTTACTTAACTTTCTGACGCAGATGTTAGATTATTCATTTTCTTATATATACATATATATGTATGTATATCAATATTTAACAAAATTGAATTAAAATTTGGCATTTGGGTAAAATGAACAGATTTTTCGTTGCTTTGAGGCAATACTTTAAGTATAGGCTGATAAGCTGCTGTTTTTGAACATTTCTTTTCTGAAAACTTTACAAATTACACTTATTAATAATAAAGATAAGAACGTTAAGTAGAACAAGTATGGTAATCAGCAAAGAGCTGCCGAAACGTGTACGAAAATACACCTGACATATTCATAAATGAGACCTTTGAGAATTTAGCAAAAAACAACCCCCAAGCTCTCCAGTCATCAGGACGACAATCATCTCGTTTGAGTCGCTTCATCTGCTTAGACCTTGTGTCCCAATTATGCAAGTGATGTGTGTGTGTGCGTGTGCGTGTGTGGGAGAGTGTGTTTATTATGATACCAATTACAGCCACTCATATGGATGAAGGAAGAACCCTGACACTGGCTTAATTAGCAACACCTATAACAAAAATTCCAACCCCACCGCCGCCTTGCAAAAGCAGCAAAACAAACTTTTTAATTATGTGCTTATACATTTAACTTATTTATGTAGACGCACTCACTCCGCACCCCGCACTCCGCACCCCAATCTCCAATCTCAGCTCAGCCCAGTCCCCAGCAATTTCCACGAAATTCATTGACGCAGTCGAACTGGCTAACTGACTGACAACCAACAAAACAACAACAACAACAACAAAGCAGCAAAACGAACAGAAGGCAAAAAGAAAGAAATCCAAAATACTTGTAAGCCCACAAGCCGCAAACAACATTCAACGGCAGCAACAATGCAAATGGAAAGAAAACTTGAATGGCTCTCAAATGGCCCGCTGATGCAGGTGAATGGCCAACAAAATATTGCAGTGATTTTGGTCGGCACAAATTATGTGGCCCCCCATTCTCTCTCTCTCTCTCTCTCTCTCTCGCTCCGTGTGTCTCTTTCACTCTCTTCGTGTCTGTGAGCTATCCATTTGGAAATCAGCAAATATTTAACGGCTGCTACATATTTGCACCTCGCCACATACACCTGCAATCGCATCACACACAGAGAGTGAGAGAGAGAGAGTGGGGCAGAGTGAGAGGGGCAATGTGCTCGCTAAAAGGTATGGAAAGCATTCTTTGCTGTGGTTTTTATTGTTTTTCTACATTTCCGTTTCGCTGGCGTTGCATTTTTGGCATTCGCGCTTTGACAGCAACCCCGCCAGCAATGGCAGCTCGCAGCTCGCAGCTCGCAGATTCACACGGCTCCAGTTCCGGTTCCACACTCACTGCGAAGCAAAGAAGAACAATAGAATGAGCGAGCTCAAAGATCCAATTATCCATACATTATTTGCCGCTGCTCCATCTGGTTTTATCATTGCGCAACTTCGGTCACATGTCTGTCCTTTTCTGTCCTTTTCTACTGATCACATGCCTCGATGCAATGAGCTCCTCCTCTTATTATATATTTTTTTCAGTTATTAATAGTTTTGTTACTGGGATTATTATTAAAGTATTTTAGTTGTTGTACAGTTTGGCAATACAAATACGATATAGATATTGAGGCTATATCGTAGTCGTGTTATTGCGTGTTATGAAATGCATTGGTATTCTTTTGGTCGGCGTCTGAAAATATAAGTTTGTGTGTGGTTGTGTGTGTAAATAGGTTATGTGGCTGCAAACATAGAAGTGCATCAGAAGTACTTGCCAAATGTTAAATGAAATGAGTTTCGATTCTCTTTGTTAACGGCCAGGACTGCGTCGCTGCCAATTTTTACGGATGAACATGTACATAGTACATAAACATAGTTTATAATATAAATGAATCAGGTGATAGGTTATCCGTTTAAGTTCAATCCGATCGAAATCTGGAATAAATGTATCCGGTACCGGTATGTCGACGTGATTGAAACCTATAGGCACATAATTGACGGGATTGAATGGATAGATTTCATCAATATCCACAAAGAAAAATGTTTTAGGTTTGTTGCCGTCCATGTTGGTGATTTGCAATTTCTCGGAGCTGACTTATTCTTCTCGACGTTTCGATTAGACTTGCAGTGACGAATGTCAAATGATTGGCAAGTGTTGCAAAATGTAATCAAATTTTTAACAGAGAATAAAAGTAAGCACTTCCCAAAGCACATTGATCGATAAGCCGTAATTTAAATACAATCCTAATAAGTTAATTGGAAAACTGATTGTTTCATTTTGTTTCGTTGACCCGCTCAGAGGGAGCATCTTATATGAATGTTATCAACTAATTGAAATGCATTTAAATTGCACGATATTGAATCCTGTCAATTTAAATCATATACAGACCAATTCACACACTCCTTGACCAATCGATAGGCAATCACCGGCCGCATTTGTTTTCCGTGTTGGCATTGCAATTTTTGTGCAAGACAGATAAACGCGACACAAGAGAACTGCGGTCAGCTCGCCAATTGTAGAGGGAGTATGGAGTGGATGGTGGGGAGGGGGAGGAGTGGCAGGAGTGGGTGGCAGTGGCTAAAACTGTCAGACAAATCAAACCGAACTCTCTCAACGATTGGAGCACGTTTTCAATATGGTTTGTTAGTGTGGCCACCACTGAGGCTGCCTCTGACTCTGCCTCTGCCTCTGACAGTGGCTCTGCCGTTGCTGATGCTGATGCTGATGCTGATGCGAATGATGCAGATGATTTGGGTGATGTGAATGGGTGTTGGATATTGGTTGCTGGATGTGGGGCATATAGAGTTGTGCGTTGGGCGTCACCTTATTTGGCGGACTGCTGGCTCGGTTTATGGTTAGTTTTTCGAGCCGAAATGCCGAATATTGATTTGAATCAATTAATTCGTGCGGTTGTCGCTGGAATTACTGCCTCGAATCTAATTAATTTTAATGCACGACGATATACACGATATACACACCCACACAGACACACTCACACACCTAGGCGACACTTTGGCTACATTTTAGTTAGGCGCAATAAACGCAAATGTGTATCGAAGTCGAATTACGCAATTTGCTACTAAATTGATTGCATTTGCACAGCTGCATGTTTGTTCGGACGGATAGCGAATTGGAGCTGGTGCGGGACAATTGCACATAGAATATGCAAGACAGCGAGTTAGCTAACAAAAATAAACTCATCTAGATGGTGTTACCCAATCGACATATTAAAGAGCCAATGCGTCGCTTAACCGGAAATAAGTACAGGTTATACTCACTCGAAGTTCTTAGGCAGCACAGTCTTAACTAAAACCGTTTTAAACTAGATACTAGAAGCTAGTACAGAAATTGGGGTTATTTCACGTACTTCGAAAAACACTGATTGCTTAGTTTGAAATTATTTGTAATGCCTTTATTTTGTCATTGTCATTTTTCTTGAAAAAGTCAGTAATGTTATGCTATTGACTGGAACTTCAAGTCACCTTTCCATGGAAGGATCGGCAAACGACATTTGGGAACTCAGTTCAAAGTCTGATTTATGAGTTGTGATTTGCTGCAAGTGTGTTTTGGTCTAGGCATAGAATCAACATTTCAATGAATATTGCGAGAAAATCATGTTAAATTTATTTAACACAGAACATGTTTCAAAATGCATTGATTTCAGTAAACAGATCAGTTTTGACTGAGCTAAGGATTTTGAATTTCATAAGGCTTCAGATATTTATGTAGTTATAAAGGCGAATTTGTTGCGAATTTTATGCATTGTGCATGTGCACAACATTGATTTTTTGCATCAAATTATTATTTTCATCTGGCGGCGAAAATCATATTTCATGTTTAATAAAATGCGCTGAATGCATTATTATAATATTCATTATATTAAGCATATTTCTATTATTTTCGGCCAAAAGCATTCAAACAGTTAAACATTCAAAGCGCTGACCACTCCAGCTAGCCAAATGTACAAAAAGCGAAACTCGTTTCGCTTACCACATAAAAGGTTAACCCACACACGCACACTCTCGCACACACACATACACATGCACTGATACGGTAAAAACAAATATTGTTTTTGGGCATGTTTTTGGCAGCTGCAGCCGCGACGATGGCAGCAAAAATGATTTTGATTTTTGGCAATTGCGAAATAAATGCGATCATTTTAAAACAAAATGGCAGCAGCAGCAGCGATGCATGTGTGCGTGTGTATATTATATGATTTGAATACATTTTGGGGACCCGGGCAGAATGATTTGAAATCGTTTTGCGGTTTTTACGAGTTGCAAATCATTTTAATTAAAATATCAAAATTAGAAAATGGAAAATGATTACATTATTCATTAGTTTTCATTACGCATGTTTATTTATTAGCAAACATTTGTGGCTCGTTGCACTTTTTGATGCGGCGCTTACTGCACGCCTGGCGCCATCTAGCGGGCTACGGATTGTCCGCATTCACGGAAAGCAAAGCAAAACACAAAAAAAAAAACAACAAGGGAAAGAAAACACCTAGCAATTTTCATAAGTAGCCGCAGCCAAAAAGCTTGGAAAGTTTTCTTAACTTTTCTTGGCTCAAGAAAAGCGCTGGAAAAAAATCACTTGCAAAAATGTTGTTGAGGGTTGCCCATTTCTGTGCGTGCGTGTGTGTGTGTGTGTGTGTGTGTGTATTTTGGCGAGTCTGCGCATAACTTAACTTTAACTTAGACATTCACCCCCTTTCACTGAGGGTCGCGACCCATTTGTGTCTTGGCGCTTCAAGTCAAAGACGTTGGCCAAGGCGGCAACTTTAGCGTCGCTTGGCGAAATTTTTATTTTGCTTGCACAGTTATATTTTTCTTCTTTTTTTTGTGGAAGCACTGTTGTGGCAGCACGACAACAGATGGCGCCAGCTCGAAAGCTTTGTGCCGCTTTCAATTGCATATAAAAATTCTCAAGTTTATTTTTATATTTCTAATTTCTGCGAATATTTGCTGAAACTGTTAACTGATTGTCAAACAATATCGCCATTATTTCCCCCACATATGCACGCACACATACAACTATTTTAAGGGTAAGTTGCACACACACACACAGCCATTCACATTGAGCGTCGCCTCATCTCTATTCGAGCGCAAGGCATTTCAACCAATTATAAGTTGTGGTTAACCGCAACATTTATTCAAGAAAATGTTCGGCATATGCCCGGCTGCACGGGCGTGCGAGCAGGCAGGCAATAGCTGTAGCTCCAGAGTGGCGGAGAGCCGGCGAACCGGAGAGCGTACTGGAATTGGTTTTGAGATTATTTTGGTTATGCCACTGGAAACAGGTACTGGAAAACAGGCAATTTCATTTTGAACGAATCAAACAGATTTTTCTTCGATGTTGTTATTGAAAATTTAAATATGCTGCAATTTATAAATTAAATATATACCTTGCAGAGCGAATTAATATTGGATTCAAAAATTGGTAAGCATCTTAGCTCTACTACACCAGACAGCGGCGAGCAGGCAGCGTTCAGTTTGCTTTGCTGTAAAATTAATAGTTTGCCAAGTTGAAACGAATCGCCTTTCAAGTCGCTAACCGCCGACAATATGTCGGTCCACAGGCGAACGTTAGTTTTTGGCAAGCAAACACACACACACACACACACACACACACACACACACACAGAGAGACACATACAGATATACGGCGTCACCCAGCCACATGGCTGTAGTAGTACTTTACTTGGGAGTTGAAAGACTGCGACATTAGTTTAACGTTAAATCCATTAAAAATCCATACTAATATATGTCAGGCTAAGGCAGCGGATGCCACAGCGCATAATGAGTGAGGGGTGGTGAGGATGGGTGGTGCGGTGGTGCTGTTGTTTGGATGGGTTCAGCTGACAGCTTAAAATAAGATACCACATACACTTTGTGCGCTGTCTTTACACTTTTCCACTTTTCCACTTTACCTTTTGGCTTAAGTGCGACGACGACGCCATTTTTCAGAGTGCCGCAGATTGTTTTAAGGATGGCAGGAGTGTTGTGGGGGGGAGGGTAAGCGGTTGCTAGTGGTTGGCGCACTAATGAAACTACGAGATTGAGAGACGACACTAAAGCCAAAGCACCTTAAAGTTCGCTGCGCCGAACTTCCGCACTCTTGGCAAGTAACTTTAGCTTCACTCGTCTCGCGTCCAGCCCCGATCCCGACCCCCACCCCTGCCCTTGCCGCACTGCGTCCGTCGCTGCCCTCATCGTGTTGCAGCCGCCGTTTTTTATTGATTTTATGAAATTTTTATAATAAACATTCGTGAAATATCCGGACTCCAGTAAAATTGAAACACTGCGGAATTTTTAATAGACGCAAGCCAGCTTCCAAATATAAAAACTGAAGAGGAAAGACGAAAAAAAAAACAAAAAAAACAAAATACGAAAAGCCAAAAATTAAAACCAGCAACAACAGCAACAATTGAAACAAGAACTGCTCAAATCAAATGTTTCAAGAAGAGGAAGAAGCTGATGATGATAATGGAGAGGACAACGGAGAAGAAGCAGCAGCAGCAGCAGCAGCAGCAGCAATAGCAGCAGCAGGAGCAGCACTTGAACAGCAAGGCCAAAAGCGTCAGCAATTAAAATGGCTCTCGGACCCGTCAGCCAAAAGACTTCAAAAAATGCCAAAAAGTTCAAATACTAATGAATTATCCTTTATTAGGATAATGTATGATGTGGTTCTCTGAAGAGTTTGGCTCTTCACGCAACAACAACAACAACAACAACATCAATAGCAATAACAACAAGCAACAACGTCCAAAAGTTGAAAAAGGTTCGCAGCTGAGTTTCCGCTGGTTTTTGGCATACACTTGCCACAAGGGGTAACATCACTTCCTGAAGCAGCTTACTCAACAGCCGGAATTACATTTCCTAAATTATCCTTGGTCTTTAAAATACTCGAATCATGTACATGTAGTATATTTTGTATACCTGAAATGTTGGCCTATGCTCACAAGTGTGTTGAATCTTCGTTGTGCCACAAGGGATCGACTTCTTCAGTTGCTTTGTAATGGAGCTGGGTCTGAGGACTTATCTCTTTGGGCTTGGGGGTCGATGCGGGGTGGTTAAGCAAACTGTGGCTAGGATGCTGTTGGCAATTTATGAAAAGAGCCAAATTAATCAGACTAATAACGAAAACACGCCGACGAAAAGACGGCTGGGCAAAAAAGAAAGGGCCAAGCGGTAGAGAAGGGCGGGGTGACGGGGGATGTGCGCTTATGATGAAGGCAAGAGCAACAACGCCAACAACAACAACAACAACAACAACAATAGCAATAACAACAAGCGGCAAAAACTTATGCAAAGTTTTCTTAATGAAAAGATTTACGATGGCAATACTCAAAATTAGCAAAAACTGAGGTTGTGGTAAACAATAAGCGTCGGGACAACAGGGGTGGTCAAAGTATAAGGGGAGGGGGAGAGGGGGGAGGGGGGAGGAGCTGGACTAGAAGTTGGCTATGGCTATAGCCGTAGCTGCTGACTTGAATTACTTATAAAGTTTTACAGCCGTCGAAGCCGCCGGTGGTTGAAATGGGAAAGTTTATGAGAAATTTACAGACCAGGTTGTTGTAGTTGTTGTATGAGTAGTAGTAGTAGTTGTTGTTGTTGTTGTTGTTAGTGTGAGCTGCTGGTGAGCTGCTGGTCAGCTGACCAGGGCTGTGTTCATTTTTGCAGTCCAGCGTAGCCATTCCACAAAGCGAGCCAACAAATCCCCTAAACCAATTATTAGTCGTACATACATATATCAGACTTGTGGCTCTCAGCTAAACAAAAATCAGAACTGAACCGACTTGGCTTGTAATATTTAGCACTGAAATTAATAAACTGCGCACTGCCATGGCAACAGCTGTAAGCCAACAACTTGAACAACAACACAAAAGCCTTGCAAATTAACAATCAAATCCACAAGCAGCACACCGAAGAAGAAGAAGAAGCAGTACTCCAAACGGTTGGGCCATTGTTCTCAAATCTGACAACATAGATTATTAAAATAATTCGCATGACAGCAATCTTTGAAAGTCAAAAAAAAAACAAAAACAAAATAAAACTTAAAGTCAAAATTTAGTGATAGTGATATATACACACATATGCCATACATATAAGTGGTCCGTTTGCAGCACTACCAACTACCTTATGAGGTTGAGCAAAAGCGTGTTATTAGAAATTTAAATTACAAAAAGAGGTCACCAAGCAATAAGAATTGTGATAAGCATTCTTGGCTTTAATGAAATACTTGTCTTATTCAAGTTGGTAGTTATGGAAGTTAAAGTTGTTTCACACATTTCGCAATTTCTCAATTGCAAAATTCAATTCAATTTTGTGTTTTTTTTTCAAATCGATGCCACAAATGTCGCTGCCCTTTCCACTGTGCGCCTTTGGCAGCATAAATATATACATATGTAGAAAAAGAAAAGGGTTAAAACAATAGAAAATGTTGTCAGCGACAACGTGGACAAGAATACTATGTCTGAGAGGGTGTTCAGGAGTTTTGGTTTGGGTTTGGGTTTGGGTTTGAGTTGAAGCTCTGCAAAACAATACTTTATGTGTATTAAGCTGAGAAGGCTTTTAACGGCCCGTTCAGCTGTTGTTCTACTGCAACATACATACATATACACATCTATACACACCAGGCGACAACTCTACTCCCCATCCCTCCCATCCACTCAAGCCAAGACCCGCCTCTGTTAGCCAAATCATTATTACAACAACAATGCGAACTAAGCGCACTTGCTTCGCTTCTGTTTCCGTTTCTGCGTCTGTTTCTGGTTCTGGTTCTGGTTCTGCATCTGCTTTTGCTGTTTGCTGCTGCTTCTGCTTCTGCTACTGTTTGAGAGCCGTAAGCCGTGCGCCCCATTTGCTCGACATTTTTCAACTGCTGCAGTCAACCCCCGATCTGCACTTGAAAAGCCAGTGCGGACATCGAATCCTTTCGTTCATAAATCAAGTCTTTGGTTTAATTAAATCTTGTGTTGGCGGTAAAAACGCTAACAGAGAGAGAAAAAGAATGCCGCACAACAACTAGCGCACATTTGTACAATCGCGGGGAACAAATTTCAGGATACCCTGTCTTCAACATAACCCTCATCAAAAAGAAAACCTAAATATTTAAATGCATCTAAAGGAAACATTGATTTTTACTTTATGGATTGACGGATTGAGTTAACTGTATTTGAATCTCTTTGCATCAATCCTTAACTCGCTTGTCAATCATATATCCCACCTTGAATTAACGTACAGGGTATACAGAGGCGCCTCCGGCATGCCGCCTGCTTCCGGCCAAAATGAAAACCAAATAAGTAGGAGAAATGCGAACCAAATATTGTACATTGCTGCAGGCATTTTAGTCAGAACCCTTCGAGGGGTGGGCATCGGCAGGGGGATGGCAAATGGGAAATGGGAAAAGGATGGCAAGGGGTGCGGATGGCGACGATAGTCGCTGGAAAGGGCTAAAGTCAAAAAGTCACGTTTTAAAATGTCGCCGCGGTTGTCCTTCTAATATTTTCTTTTTCAAGCTCATTTCCGTTTTTTCGGTTTGAACTCATTGTTGTTAAGGCCCCGGAATTGATCTCAGTTGCATAAAACACAAGCAAAATAAAACATGATGTGCTCAGAGTTACCCATTATCTGGTCCCTTATGGTAAATCAATTTCAAACTTTTTGGTATACCTTATATGAATATTTATACAAAAATACTTGAAGAAAGCACGCAATCGAAATTGCCCGACTCAGTAATACTCAGCAAGATAGATAGATAGATAGATTGATCAATTTGAAAGAGTAAATAGCACAGCCATAACTCTATTGAGATCTAATCTGACACAAAGGTCAGAGTTCAGAGTTTCAACTGCCAACTATTTTCTAGCTTAGGAGAATTTTTTACATAAAGTCTGCTTAGCATTTTGCAATTAATTTAAACTGCAGTTTGAAAATAAAATAGCTGGGAGAGTGGCAAACGGAAGAGTTTTAAAGTGGAATAGAGTAAATAAGAGTAAGAGAGAGAGAGAGGGGGGGAAAAGCGAGGATGAGAAAGAAAGTGTTTGTATTTAATGACGCGTAATCAACCGACTTGACATGAGAAACCGAGGACAACAACAAATGTTGAAGTATGGTAAAAACCGAAAGGGAAACGTGAAATTGAATGCAAGACACGTTGCAGGATTTATGGCCAAGAGAAGCAGCCGCCAAACGTAGACTAATAAACACCGAGAGAGAGACCAAAAATTAAAAACGAGCAGAAGGAGTCACAGTGGCAAAGTGGCTCGGAGAATTAAGGGCAAATGCCAGCGAAGCTTAGGCCAAATTCTACGTGAGGCAATGCGTTGACGGGTTGGCAATGGAACTGGGCATGGGAATACGACTTGGATTCGAACTTGGTCCTAGTGGTTGACTTAGCGACTCGGCCGTGCGGCAAAGGGCAAATGAAACGAAATGAAACGAAACGAAACGATACAAAACGAAATGTAATGAAATCCTTTACCGTAAGAATTTCATGCACGTCAACACGTGCTCAGTGCGACAGCGGCGTTGACAGCACGCTCCAAAACACCCGAACCCACAGCCGCCTTCGCATCCAAATCCGCATCCGTATCTGAAGCACCACCTTCTCCAGCTGCACCAGCTACTCCGCCTCCTCCCCCACCCATATTGAGAAACTTGTAACAATTTCTAATTCATATGTTGCCGAGGCAGCCCCGCCCCGAGCCCCGAGTCCCGGCAGCAGCCCAGGCTCGATGATTTATGGTGGACGGACGCGAATACGAAATGAAAGGCGATGCCAATCCTACGAGACACGCTCGGTCCTCTTGTCCTGTAGTACTGTACTCCTGTAGTCCTTCAGCCACGTCCTTTGACTCGGGCTCGACTTCAGCCACAGCTCTCGGTCTGTGCTGGCCTTTAATCATTCAATAGGCAATTTGTTTGGCCTCGCATCGAAATGAAATGATATGCTTCACACATTATACATTGAAGCAACAACAACTTGGGTTGGACTTTGGGTATCTGATGCTGGCTGCTGACTGCTGCCTGCTGGCTGCTGGCTGCTGCCTGCTGGTTCGCAACGTCTCCAGCTACCATATTTAATATCATTTATCTTTCTTACGGTCCAGTGTGCGGTTTGCAGCTCCCCCAATCAGACACCTTGTCAGCTTCACCTCTACTCCTAAACCCCCCTCCCCCCCTCATACAATACATGTGTGCCGGATCGTGTTGTGATTTATGATTATCAAAGTATTTGTTACCTTTATGGCCAAGTTATTTTCTCGCACATAAATCATTTCGCTGGCTCAACTTTGGCGCTTTGATTAATTTCTTCAATTGCTGTCGCGATTGGCGCCTGCGATTGGCGGCATGAGTAGCACCCCCAAACTAGCAAACTCACCTCCTTAATATGCCGGAATGTAAGCGGGATACATAACTCAGCAGCGGTCAACACACGCCACACACAAATCGGCGAAACCCAACGCAGCCATTTTAATTAATCACTCAATCTGCTTGGTCGAGGAGACACACATGCTTGATTCAAATTGGATTATTTATTTTGACTTATTTAATTATCATGCAATAATAATAGTTTAATCAATTCACGATAGTATTTTCAACAAATTATTTGAATTATTTTTATGTATGTATGTCTGTCCTAGCTCTAAGGATATATTCCACAGTAGCTTACCAAAAGATGTTTAACAATTGTAAAATATATATTAGGCTCATAAATACCAATATGTTATACGTAAGCTCTATAAACTCCATGAGGCTAGAAAAACACAAAAAAAAAAACATATTTATCACATTAGTGTGCTGCGTAAATCTGCCGACAGTCCTGCATATAATTCACCCGCTCGATTGCTCAATCAGCCTTAGGTTTGCTTTGGGGCTGTGTCCCCGCAAGTAAATCCTCAAAGTAAACTCTGGGCCATGAATTATAGATTTGGATTTATTTGAGGCCAAGTAAAACAAATGATTCAACAATCGTCGCCGCCTTCTGAGAACTCGCATTAAAAAAGGTCCACAAAAAAGACCAAGAACAAAAAAAAAACAAGATAAAGAAAAAGAAAAAGAGAAAACAACAAAGCGAAAGTAGCGTAAATAAATAAACAGCAAAACACAAAGCATATTAGGCTAAGCTACTTGCGATTTCCGTTACAAGCCCGCCGGCCAGAGAACAGCTCGCTATAAAAATGCGGAAGCTGATTAGCCTTCGCCACCCCCAGAAATGAACTGAGCTGCCAACCTGTCGTCGGAGCAGGGGCAGGAGCAGGAGCAGGAGCAGGAGCAGGAGCGGGGCAGGGGATTGAGGCAACTTCGAGCCACGACCAACGACTGGGTGGTTGAGTTTTATGAGGCACAAAAATTAACAACGCCTTTGGGGTTGTCTTGAGGCGACCAGCGACGACAAAAAGTTGCCAAGTCTCATAATCGAAATTGGTCACAGGTGGCCCCCAGCAGCTGACCAATGCAAAGGCCCTTGCTTAGCCCCACAGAAAGTCCACCAATTTCGCCGTTCAACTCCCCATTGCTGTCCGACTTGGCTTATTGAAATTAAATGTGCTGGCTAGCAGATAATACCCATTTAAGGCGTGTTTAGTTAAGTTGAGTTTGATTTGGGTGATTTTCCCCCTGTCCTGGGAATAAGTGGAATGGTGATTATCTTGACGTTTAAAGCGGTTCAAGCCAAGCCTGTTTAACTTGAGCATTATTTGGTAAGATTGCTTGATACTAATACCAAGCATCAATCAGTCCTTTGAAATAGGTCTTACGATTTAAAGAAAAAACAACTGGCTCAAAGCTTAAGCAGCAGTAAAATATATAATAATATATAGTATATAATATTTATACAGTTCAACATCGATCAAAATCAGTGACGAAGTGCAGCAAATCTCAAATCATTTTCCAGCCAAAACTGGCTTACCTTTAATGTGTAAGATATGACAAAAATATAACTCAATAAGGCAAAATGCCTTCTCGAAATGACAATGTGCCAGCTAAACTAAACTGAAGTCCAGCCGACAAGCTGACACAGAATATGTCAAGTCAGGCTGAAGACGGGTGACATTTTGGGCGCTCTTTCGTTCTCTGTCTCTCTCTCTCTCTCTCTCAATATTGTAAATTTTTAATCAAATCTGTGGAACGACAGCAGTCATTAATTTTCCTTCAGTGTCCAAGATTGTGGCCATTTTTCTTTTGGGCTTCGGATACCTTTCTCACATTTGCATGTTGGCCAACAAACTGTGATGTGCTACCTCCGCAAGGGGCACGACTGACCGCAGTGTTTCACAGGACGAACTTTAAGACGAGGATACAATCAGTTCGTTTATCTTCAGCTTGGACAATGTGTTGAGTCACTTCATATTTAAATAATTGAATCCTGCAGGAAATTAACATGTTTCAAAATAATCGATGCTTCGCCCATTTATTTCGAACAATCATTAAATTTTGAAAACTAATCAAAATTATACTATAAAATTGGATATATATTTCGATATAGTTTAAGCATCTTTAATTCAGTTATAAATTGAAGCATCGCAGTGGCCAAATCGACATTACTTTCTATGGCCAAATAGTTTTGGGGCCAAGAGTGAAACATATGCCGCTGACACATTGTAGTAAAGGCGAGCTCTGGCAACATCTGATGGGGGATGTGATATGCCTGCACGATGTTAGCTCTGGATAGATGGATGACGGCGTCCGGACATTGATAGAATCACATATGTGTGCTTTTCTATAGAATTGCACGGACCCTGGCCCGTTGGCCGTGGACTGAGGACTGAGGACTACGGACTGTGGCCGTTGGCTACATGGTGATGTGTGTTCGACAATCGCGGGCTATTTGAAAACGCGACGTTGCAAACAAACCTGTTCTCTAACTATACCCGCCATCCGCCCCCTGCCACCCCATTTTGATGTGAAGTCATGTGCTGTGCTATGCTTGCCCAAAATTCGACAATTTTCTGCAGCGACATCAAATTACGAACTCATTATTGTTAGCAACGACAATGGGTCTTGGCCACGGCCACGGAACCATGGAGCCATCCATCCTTCCCATCGCTATTTGGTGTGTTTAGTGTTTGCGTTGGCGCGAATTTTACCCAAAAATTCGTCAGAGCCGACGCAGAATTTGTTGACGTTGATAGCGAACTTTTTGGCTAAGCGAACTCGCTCATTTTCTCGTTTTTTTTTCTTCTCAATTTTCATTTTTTTTTTTTTTTTTTTTTTGTTGTGTTCTTGTTTTGTTTTGACGGTGCGCTTGTAAATCGCATGTTCGAGTCCAAAACGGCACCCAAAACAAAACCCACATCAAACTGACCAAAATGCACGGAATGCCTATGGAAATTGTAAAGCGCTGTTGTTCCACATTCCCTTTGCACGCCCAATGCTCCAGATGACTAGGCGGACAGCTTCAGCGTTGCGCTCATTAAATGATACTCACAGCAAGGCGGCCAGAAATTGCAAGCTATAATGCACACACCCGCGTGTGTGTGTTGGTGTGTGTGTGTTGGTGTGTGTGTGTTGGTGTGTGTGTCTGTGGGTGTTGGGGGAGTGGTAATAAGGGGCGTGGCATTGCATAATTCCAGTTGCGCCATCGTAGTTGACGAGCAGCCACGGCATTGCAGCACTCTCTCTCTCTCTCTCTCCCTCTCTCTCGCGCTCTCTCTCTCTCTCTCTCTGGCTCCACATGCCGTACTATTTGTATTGCTTGTCATACGCAGCGCGCAAAGCTGGCTTTTGTTTTAGGCACTCCTCCCTTCCGCCCTCCTCCCCTATCCAAACAGAGCTCTCCCATTTTCTAGGGTATAGCTTCGGGTATATGCTGTTCTGAGAGTGCCAAGTCGCTCAGCTGATTCCAGAAGTTAGGCAGATTCCGGGAAATGTTAGTGAAACTCAGTGGAACAATCATCTACTGAGTGCTATCTATATATATATATATAACTGTATAGCATATAATTAGTTTTGCTTCTTCTTCTTCTAAGAATAATAATTTATCTTTGGATTGAGAAGGGTATTTGAGGTGCGCTTCATTGTCAAGTGATGT
Organism: Drosophila kokeensis; assembly: GCA_035042145.1. NCBI lineage: Eukaryota > Metazoa > Arthropoda > Insecta > Diptera > Drosophilidae > Drosophila > Drosophila kokeensis. Next base: position 241,378 of record JAWNLT010000194.1, read on the forward strand.
TGCATCTTGTTTAGTTAGTTTTTGGCAGCGAGTTTTCGTTTTTCGTATTTGCGAAAAACCGTGAAAATTACATGCCGCTGACGCAGCGGCGCCGTCACTCATGATGGGGCTGCTCGGTTTTTTCGAGCATGCCCCTTCTGCTGCTGCCCGGTTTAACATTCTCGACCCGGACGCGCTACTGTTGCCGCTGCATTTTTATGTTCAGTCATTTTATTCGCGACGCGCTGATACAGCACGAAGTTGTCCCTGACCGCAACATCGCATGTTGTAGGTGCGCCAATGACGCTGATTTTGTGCCTCTCTCCCGGGTTACACATTATTAACAGTTCCTGCGACAAAGCGCCGCTGCGGACTGCTAGAGCAGCTACAACCGCCGCTGGGCACTGGCTTTCCTGGCCTTTCCTCCTCGCTGTTCCGCCTGGGTAGCCCGGCAAAATTGGAGTCTGGGTCTGGATGGCCACCTGTCATATTACGGGCAAGGGGACGCGCACCCCGGACCACGTTGTCGTTGTCGTCGTTGTTACTTTTGTTGTTGTTGTTGTTGATGTTGCTGTCCTTTGCCGGCCGTTTGCTGTCCAACAAAATGTTTTGTGGTTCCCATTGCAAAGTTTGTGCCTCCGGCTGGTTGTTTATTTCAGGTTCGGAAGTGCAACGGGGACTCGCAGCCAAAATGAGACTTTAATAAGAAATCACAGTTAAGCATGTGAGGGAAGCACGGTGCAAGTTCCGTTTTAGCTGTAACACATATCTAATAAGCACAACTCGTAGCACACTTTACAGATGGGGAAATCAATGTTGTTTTTGTTGTTTCTCTGATGGTTGCACTTGCAATTTACTGACTCTAAAGGCAAAAATTTGACAACGAATTAGACTAGTCTAATCAGCAAAGGCCCTGTTTGGAATTAAGCTATAAAAATTATCAAAGACTCGAATATCTGCGAGGATTTTGTCCAAGTGTGGACCCTTTTCTGTGATGATTCCATAATCCCTGAAGTAAGTTCGCAGCCTAAATAAAGCCCAGAGCCTCAGGGTTAACTAATATCATAATCTTAAATACTGGAAGCTCCATTGTCATTCGTTTCCCATGACGCCACTCAAATCATGGCCACATGTGGCTCGCAACCCCCAGCAAAAGGGGAGGAGCGGACCATTGCAAGGGATACACTATGAGGATTTTATCTAGCGTGTAAAAATCACTAACAAATGGCACAAAATTAAATTTGGCTTATGAGTTGGAACTGACAAATCGTCAGCAAAGATATCGTAGTGTCTGCCGTTAAAATACGAAATTAACATACTAAAGTAAATGATGTACTCCGCCAACCCTCCCTCACACACATGTAGCACAACAATTTGGGCACAAAGTGTAAAAAAACGTAGAGGCAGAAATTAAAAATGAATAACATAAAATAAGGCAAAGTTTGTGAATGGAATTGGAATTGGAATTGGAATTGGGTTGAATGGGGTTTGAGTCACGACCGGTTGGCCCAAAATGTTAACAGGCTGTCGGAAGCAAATCAACACGTCTCGGTCCGAGCAATGGGCTTGGTGTGTCTCGACAATGTCCTCGATCTCAGTCGGAGAGAAATGTGAGTGTTGTTTCTTGGGGTTGTTTCACTTTAAATTGGTCGTCGTCGTCGTCGTCGTCGTCGTCGTCTTTATGTCACCTTTGACACCGGCTGGTCATTGGCATGACGAAGCATCCAGACTGCCTTAGCATGACCATTGAAATTGGATTGCATGCAACGGTGGCTGGCCTGTGTGGCTGTAGGCATCGACAGTGACAACAAGCAGCAGTTGTCCTGGCGACGACCATTTAGTTGAAGCTGAATCTCAAGCCTCAGATCCAGCAATGACGACAGACAGACAGTTTTTGGCTGGCAAGGCCATCTTAAGAAACGATAATGACACAACCTAATAAACTGTTGCCCCAGACGACAGCGAGTCACATCAGAAGCGACCAACAAAGGCAGCAATACTTTCAGCATCGGGTTTGAGGCTTAAAAAGCATCGAAATTGAAGTGCACACCAACACGGAGACACGGAGACACGGAGACACGGAGACATTGCCCAAAAACTGAGTGAATTTCGCTCAAGCGTTAAATAGAAAACTTTATAGCTGCTCGGTAACCTGGGCAACACTTAGCATTCCCGCCCACTACCCACTCCTCCCCTTGTCGACATTAACATCAATTGGCCCACACACCCACAGAGCGACAGACAGATGGCACATGCAGGCATACGCCTCAGCGCATTCATCGGGTACTCATTGCAATAAGTGGTCTTTCAATTACCATACTGGCACACCTCCCTACGACACACACACATGCGCAACACACACACGCACACACACACACACAGGCATAGCACACGACACGTTTGCAAAGTTGACTTGATGTCATTATCAACGCCTTCAGCTGTTGTCTCGCAATGTGAGTTCGAATCTCCAACCACAAATTTAGCTATCTCGAGTATCTTACGACCGTTGGCGCCTTGCTAATTATGCCATCATTAGAGACACATTTTAGCACACACCCATTCACACACACACACACACACACACACACACACACACACACATGCTTACACGCAGGCATGCAATAAATTGAAATGCGTGTGGTCCCTAACTCTGTTTACTGCAAATTGTTTGCTGTTTGTTATGATTCCGCTGTCAAGCATAACATGAATGTACACACATGTGAGTGTTGTGTGTGTGTACGAGTGTGTACGAGTGTGTGTTCATCTACAGCTCTCAGAAATTTGCCCATCTATTAAATCATTTTCGCATCTAATTGCAGCAAATTATTATTCTAATTGGACGCAATTAAAATATTGCTACCCGATTAAAATGACTAATAAATAGTTTTATATTTTAACATTTATGTTTTCAATTATGTTTTGATTTTGAGCTATATATATATATATATATATGCCATAGGAAAAATCATTTATCTATTTTTATAGTTAAAGAATTTGAAAATAGTTTGAAATATAAAAATTCGTTAATTATGCAACATTTTTTTATCCAAAGAAATACCAAAGATGGTTTTAAAAAAAATGTATATAAATTAAATTTGATAATTTGAATACTGTTCATAACAATCAGAGTTGTAAATAATCCTTAATACTCGAAGAAGTGCGCAAGGATCTGTTGCAAAGTGACCCTCCTGCAATGCTTCCAGATGAAGAGTGCAGCCAGGAATGGCAACAATTCCATAAATGTGGTGCTGAATTGTAATGTTTTCATCAAATTTAACGTAGAGCACATTATGTCTATGAAAAGTTCAGATATAAGGGTGGGTAACAATCCCTAATGATAATTCAAAAAATACTATTCACAATAATTAGATAATCTGAGACTGTTTCTTCTACGTATTCTTGGCTTAATGTTGAACTTGCTACAATTATTTTATTAAATTTAACTCAATATATCATATATATATGAAAAATAATGAATAATTAGCTTATGGCAGGCAAATACATTATTGATTTGACGCTGAGCGACTTTCGGTGTGACTCACTGTATATATATATATATATATACAGTGACTCACACCGAAACGTGCACAGCGTCAAGTAAATTATGTAATTGCCTGCCATAAGTTAATTATTCATTATTTTTCAAAAATTCCAAAGAAATATGGTAGGTACATGTATTAACCACCAATATCAATGGATGACCCTAATAAACTGAGGTGTGCCCACCTGCTAGGTAGGATTATGTAAAAAAGTACCCTTTTTTCAGGGAAAATTTTATTAGGGACAGGAACATTGTGGACACCTGGGTGCCATAAAACCCGGATTTTTTTACCTAAAGTTGAGTATTTTCGGTATAAATAGGTCAATCCTTCGTAGTCAGTTTAGTTTTATCCTGGATCTCGGGTGCAATAAGCCAACAAGGACTATGGACAATCAGACTACCATTGAACTACGAAAACTCATCCTGGAACACTACAAAAAGAAATATTCACATCCCCAAATAGCTGAAATGGTCAATCTGAGCAACTCAACTGTAAATAACATCATTCGGCGCTTCGTCGACGCAAATTGGATTGAGGGCAAGGCCAGAATGGCACCAAACAAGGTTTTCACCGAAGAGGAGGAGCGAAGGATCACCAGGATTATAAGGGGATCCCCCAAGCTATCGGCTCCAAAAGTGGATCTACAGGTGCATGATGAATTGGGGAAAAAGTGCTGTGTGGAAACTGTGCTCAGGTTTCTGCGGAAACATGTCTTTAATGCCCGAGTACTACGGAAAAAGCACTTTATAAACGTGAAAAATAAAGGGACTTGGATGACCTTCGCCAAAACCACTTGGACAAGGATCTGGAGTTCTGAAACACAGTCATATTTGCAAATGAGTCCAAATACACCATATTTGACTCGGACGGACGGAGTTATGAGTGGCGACAGCCCAATACTGAGCTGAACCCCAAACACGTAAAGGCAGCAGTCAAGCATGGTGGAGAAAGTGACATGCCATGGTGTGTATCTCGTCAGCCGGATTCGGGAATTTTGTGATTTTTGGATCAACAATGGCCAAGAATGTGTACTTCAACATACTAAAGGAAAATGTACTCCAAAGTGCCGGGAAGCTAGGAATCCGAGATACTTTCCGGTTCAACCACGTCAACGATCCCAAGCATTAGGCCAAGATAGTACAGTCCTGGCTCATCAGGAATTACCCCCACATGATCATTCCGCCGGCCCAGTCTCCAAATTTAAATGTCATTGAGAATTTATGGGCTGTGCTGGAAAATAACATCCGGAAGCATAGGATATCCAGCAAAGAAGACCTGAAAAATGCTCTGCGGGATGAGTGGAACAAAATCAGCCCAGAAACTACCAGGAAGCTGGTATCTTCCATGAATAATAGGTTAAGGCAAGTTGTTAAGGCTAAAGGATATCATACTAAGTATTAACATCCTTATTTAAGTTTTTATACGCCAAATATATTATTTTATTTATACTCATCCAAATGATGCGAGCTCCTAAAAGTATGCAACATTTTTATAATCCTACCTAGCAGGTGGGGAAACCCCAGTGTATTGGGGTCATATATTAATTTAGGTGGTTAATACATGTACCTACCATATTTCTTTGGAATTTTTGAAAAATAATGAATAATTAACTTATGGCAGGCAATTACATAATTTACTTGACGCTGTGCACGTTTCGGTGTGAGTCACTGTATATTACTCATAAGCAAAACTCTTAGAGTTACCAAAAAAAAACCAGATGCAACTATCTGCCACAATAAACCTCACGAACTACTTGAAAACTGTTCCCATTTATGTATTTCTATATAAATTGTAGATTTCAGATTATTCCTTCTGGGACTTTGCGCTAATTATGTTATTTATTCAAATCTGACGGCGTCATTTAATATGCGCTTAACAGCCATTTATTTTTCGCCTTAAGTCGAACCGAATAAGCCAAAGTGCATGGAAATGCTTAGAAAGGAGGAGATGGACTCCTACCCATATCCTTGGTGTGTGTGTGTGTATGCCTCGTTACCAGTTACCGGTACCGGTCGCATCAGCCCGACTGGCTGGTTAGTGGATGTCTTTCAGTAGCTGGCTGGTTGGCATTTTTCGCTTTCAAGTTTGGCCATTAATTTAAACTTTTTATTTGCCAGCTTTCTATTTACGCCAACATCCAAGACCCGGCTATAAATTCGGCCGGCCTTTTTAACCCCTTAAATGAGGGGTGTGGTGGTGCTGGGCGGTGCGGGGCGGTGAGGTGCGGGGCGAATGCAGTGCAAAAGAAATGCGAATTAATTTTCTTAAAAGCTTTTCTTGGCGGCGCTGATTATCTGACCATCTCCCTCTTTCTCTCTCACACACACACACACACACACACACACACACACACACACACATAGACACTCTCCCTATCTCTTTCTCGTTTGCTGTGCGTGTCTCGGCAGCTGCATATTCTGTTTTATTTTCACAACTTACTTTTATTATTTTAAGTTGAAATTTTATTAACGAAACATGGCACGCTACTTAAGAAACTATATACAAGTTTTCACTGTGCTTACATTTATTTTCAATAAATTTTTAAATTTTCTGTATTTGATATATGTATATATTATTTGATTAATTTTAAATTTTTGGGTTCGTTTTGCAAAAAAAATTGAGTTTCTTATCGACTTAACGTAGTTTTGCAATATTTTTTTGGAGCAAAATATGTTCAATAATTCAATTTACACAGATGGTATATATCTCTATAATCTACATATATAATTATTGCCCAACCTCTGCTTCCGTCTCCTTCCCCTCTGCGCACCCAACAACGGGCACACTTAAATACAATTGAGTTTTACTTTGGGCAATGGTAATTGATTTAAATTCGATATGTGATCCGCTAAAACTAAGAATTCTACCAAAATTCAAAATTATAAATAAACAAAAAAAGAAAAAAAAAAAATAAATAAATAAAACCTGTGCGAGGACTGCTTGAGGCTTGAGTTCTGCAATAATTTATACTCCAGAAATGAACTTAAAAAATACAGAAAGAGATTCACAACATTGATTTATTGCAAGGTTCATCAATTTGAGCTTAGAACCCACCCATAAATACAACATTTGAAAACCTTTTCCGAAACGTTCCCACAGACACTGAATCCCATTTATATACTCTAAAAATAAACATGATATTATTATAAAGTATTCAAACAATAACGTAATCTTAAACATAAAACCTCTCCAGTCTTTGTTTTGAAGCAATATTTCGGTTTGAATTTTAGTTGGAATATTTAAAAGTCTCGTTGTGAGTGTGATATCAGAAACTCAATCTCAATCGATGATCGATTCAAGATCAACCCTCGCACATTACAGATATGACCTAAATTCACAATAAACCTCAGCCTACTGCTGCGCCCCCTGGCCCTGACTCAATCCCTGTCCCAGTCCCTGTCCCTGTGCCGCCAGACAATTGCCCAGCAAGGCGGCAGCCAGTCGCTAGTAGGGGCGCCAGACATCCGATGTCGGCTTTGGCGTACGGGTGCGTATAGGTCCACCGGCGCCACTGGATCCGCTGGCCGATCTCGATGTGGTGCTAACATCGTCCAGATCAATTGTCTCCACCGGCGAGGGTGAGCGGCGTGTGGAGCTTACTGGCGGCGATGCATTCGGATTGGCATTCTCCGCATCCGGTGGATTGTGCGTAATCAGTGTCACGCAGCGCTTGATTAGATTAACACCATCAGCATCACCAGATGCTACTAGAGGAACAACCGAATCCTGCAGCTGTTGCTGTTGCTGCTGCTGTTGCTGCTGCTGTTGTTGTTGTGGTGTTGTGCTGGCTGCCGCTGCTGCCGCCGCACTGCGTAGCCAAGGTAGATCGCTGTAGCTGCCATAGAGTTGGGTATAGAGCCATTGACTGGACTGGGGCAGCAGTGGGCTCTGCAGAAAGAGCTGTGCCGCCAGAGCCGGATTGAAACTATGCGCCGCCGGCGCAAAATGACCAGCGGCACCAGCGGCCGCAAAGCCACCAAATAGCTCTGTGGGATTCTTGCTTCGTTGGATGAGCGCAGTGAAGGCGCCGCCGCTGCCAGGTGTCGGCTCCGTTAGCGTTGCCACACTGCTGGCATCCGCACTGAGCAGCGTGGGGCTGCGACTGCGACCCGCCTCCGCCTCCGCGTCCGTCTCGGCCTCGGGATCCAGGTTTGGTTGCGACTCCTCGTCGTCGTGCGTCAGTGAGCTGATGCTCTTGCGGGGCGATCCCGTCACCGAGATGCTATCGCTCTCGAATCCGGCATCGATATTGCTGCTGCTATTGTTGTTGTTATTGTCGTGGTGCTGCATGCTGCTCAGAGTCAACGGTGGCGAGCTGCCCACACTGGCACTACACGCCGCCGGCTGGACAAAGGCGCTCAGCGTCGCACTGGTCGTTGTTGTGGGTGAGCCCTCGGGGCTGGTGGTGCTATGCGCCGCTCCAACCGTCGCCAGCTGCTGCTGATTCTCTGAAGGAAGCACAAATATTCTTGTTAATAAAGCAAAGAAGCAGCGAATGAGAAAATTGAGATTAGTTACCACTCAATCCGCGCATGCCGCTCGCTGCAGCTGCCGGAAAGGCAGCTCCATGGTGGTGCGCAAAGAAGGGGCCAGCGGGAAAGCCGGAACGACCGCCCAGCGCCATGTGAGCACGCCAATCGGGCGCATGCAAATGGCTGTGCATTCCAACCAGATGATGTGCGAATCCTGAAAAGACAAAGCGAAGCCAGCAAAATCAGCAAAGTGTATAAATATTTATTACTAGGTGTTTGTCATATACATGTATGTTTGTCATATTGCCACAATTTCAAATGCAATAATAAATTCTTTGATTAATTAAAAACGAACTCTGATTGATAAATAATTCACACTTGCATTAGCAACAATTCACATGATTTAATTCATTTATGTGTAAGTCATTTATATATATATATAAATATATATATTTATTTCATTATATGTAAGTCCTGCAGCTTTTAATGCCTACTCCTTTTGGGATCGCACTTGAAATTTGATATTCATATTTTTTCATTATGGGTTTCGGTTATTGGGCCTTTGTTCAGACTTGCGGTTGCAGGGAAACCTGACAGCATTTCAATTAGTGAATTCATTTGAATGTGAAGGTGCATTTAACTGGAAAATATTGTGAATTAAGTTAATCAGTTAGCTGTAGTTATATAAAATAACTGAATTAGATGCTGAGCAGCTTAACCGCAAAAACCGCTTGGAGTGCAAATGTGTAATGAAAATTCAGGTTAATTACTCGAGTGTAATTTGTGCACATATTTCACTGGAGATATCAAGCAGATTTTCAACTTAATATTTATAATAGAATATTTAATAACGAAATTCTTTAATATGAGAGCTGAGCCAAAAGCGGGAGAGCTACATTAATTGGGCTCAAGGCTACTCAGAAATGGAAACAGACATCATAAGCTACTACCAACTATGTGTCCAAGAACCAAGAACAAGAGCAACTAGAACCAGAAGGAGAAGCACAACAAGAGGGAGAGGAACAGGAACAGGAGCAGCAATAGCAAGCAAGTCCAATGCCAAACCCAAACTGAGGCGAAGGCCCGCCAGACCACATATAGCCCACTGTGCAAGACCAAAAACGTTGCCGCACATTTCGGTTGCTGAAAAACAACATTGGGCAACAATCCCGCCTACTTGCCTTGGCTTCCCCTCCAGCTCCAGCTCCACCTTCAGTTTGAACTGCTTCCCTATTCCTTCTGCCATCATCAGATCAACAAGCCGCCATATTGCTGCTTATGTAAATGCATCTTTGGCAACCCTCAAGGCCCTCCGTCTCTCCATCCCGCGTCTACTTTGTATGTACACGCCCAATGGGAGCTCCACCTTCGGTAAGGGGACGGCAAGACAGACGAGGGACAAGACTTTGGCAGACAATCGCCTGGATGCTAGTCAAGGCAAAATCTGGCAGCGAGAACGAGAGCAGAGCCAGAACCCAAAGCAGAGCTGCAAAAGCAACGAGGCGAGCTTCAAGGCAAACTCCTAAATAAATTCATTAAAATTATCCCAGTCGCCGATGTCGTTGCTCCGTCTGGACGGGTCTGCAGCCCCACCTCCCCTCTCCCCACTCAATCTTCTCATCCGGCATCCCTCTATCTACTCCTACGGTATTCCCCGCCATCAAGTGGCAGCCCACATCTGTGGGCAAGTGAAGGAAGCTGCTGATGCTTTGGAAGGTAGTTATGGACTGCTTAGAGCGGGGGTGCAGGCTGGGAATGGGGGTGGGAATGGGGATGGGGAGGTGTGGCAACTTGCAACTAGTCTTAAATGCCTCAAATGCCAGGCCGCAGTCGCACATACTACGCGGTCGACTTCGACGCTGGCACTGAAGATGCTGCTGCTAAAGTTGACTCATTGTTATCGTTGTGTGTGTGTGTGTGCGAGTGTGTGTGTGTATGAGTTAGTCGCACTTAAGAAAATTCCAAGGCAGCAAACATTGAGAAAATCTCGTCTTGCTTTGCTTCTCTCGCTGCTGCTCGCAAAGTCGAAGACGAAGACCGACCACAACACACTCACACGCACCCACTCACACATACACACACAAACACACACACACACTTACACACATATGCCGCCCACATGCGCGCTCTCAATTGCAATCGCTCTGGCTCTCTCCGTCTCTCTCTCACACGCGGCCTGGCTATCGCTCTCAGTTTGGCTGTCTCTGTCCCGCTCTGTCGCACTTGAGGCCAAATACTTGGCCAAGTTTTGCCAAAGTTTGCAACCAAAATTTTACCGAAAATGTGACACCAACAACCAACCAACGAACCAACCAGACCAGCCAGTCAGACATGGGGCCAGAGGTGTTGCAGTTGAGCAGCCCGAAGGGGGCCGGGGGGCAGATAGTGTATGGAATAAGTGTGCGTATGTGAGAAAACGGCTGCGACACTGGCTGTGAGGAGACACGAACACCAGAATCCAAGATGGGGCACATTCTTAGACACAGTCTGGAACCATCTTTGCTGCATTACTTGATTGGCATGCTGCATTATCCTCTGTATCCTCTGACATACTTATATAAGTATAAGTATCACAACAACTACAACTACAACAACAACTACAACAGCTACAACAACTACAACAGCTACAACAACTACAGCAAGTACAACAGCTACAGCAAGTACAATCAGTAACGCAAGTCTCCTCATATTGCTTTGTGGAACAAGTGCCTTTATGTAGGTCAAACAGTTTGCTGCGATTGAGGCTGGGCGGTTGGATGGGTGGTCGTTCTGTCTAGGATCTTGGTATTAAGTTGCCGTTTTTGCAACAGACAAAATAATTCAGAGAAATCGATGCAATGCACGCCAGAATGCCTCTTTATCTCAGAAGGAAATCAGTTATGAATGCATTCAATAAATGAAATCCTAGCATGAGCCGAGTCTCGAATAGAATAATGCACATCTTACGCATATCATATATTAATTATAAGGTAATCAAAACCTATCCGTAATAAAATCAACACACCTGAATAGAATGATAAAATGGAAAATGAAATAGAATAATTTAATCAGCAAATTAGGCATAGCCAACAATAATATGAAATATACTTGGATGGCGCTCTAAAAACAAACAGCCGTAAAACAAATATTCAAGAATAAGTATAAAATGTATCCAAACTTTCAGAATAAATTCCATTAATTTTTAAGTATTTTTTCTAAATTCTCTCTATCTCTTCAGTGCACAAGATTTGTATTACTTGACTTTAGATTTCATCTCTCATTTCCTGCTTGAATGAAATGTTGCGAATTAAGGACGTAGCACATTCACTCATTAATTCATTTATTAATCGAATTATATTGTGTTTGTGTAGATCAAATATTATAACTCAGACTAGGTGCTATGCGTTTATTTAAATAATTAATCAAATGAAGTTTGAGCATGAAATAGTCTTAAATAAAACTGTTCTGAATCGGACTTTAGATTCGATTTTCTTCGCTTTATTCATTTTGAGCTCTTTGTTTCTTACATATTTCTTTTACCTACTTTGAGAGCTTACTGATCGAATATTTGTGTATATAATATAATAATTTGGTAAACATTTATTATATGTTCTGCATTGTGATCTTACTGACGAACTTTTCATCGATCTGAGTACTATGCTTAAATAAGAATAAACTAAATCCTATGATACTTGGACTTTGAAAAATTGTTATTGCTAGAAATGTATTTAATGTGACTAATCCTTACGTTGAAGCCAGCTTAGCTATGTATGTGAGGCACCTTCCATATGTATGTGGAATATATTCGAGGTTTTAGAACAGCTTCATTGCTGTTAGTTGTCCGTCCTTGTCTCATTGTCTCATTGTCTTATTCTGCTTGTGTGCAACTAACTCCTTCAACATGCATTAGCACTCATTATGGTTTTTATTTTATTTTATTTTATTTTATATCATTACAAACTTCTTGCTGTGCTCGTGCCATTAGCATTTTCAGCATATCCTTTTTATATACTTATTTATGTGCATATACATATACATATGTACTTGCGTGTGTGTGTGTGTGTGTTGGTATGTGTGAGAGATGGCTATATACTTTGCCGGTTGGGGTATTGGGTGCATAGTTGGGTTTTGTCACACAAAATGGCAGCAGTAACAGCCCACAAAACTACAACGATCACACACACACAGACACGCCCACACTCTGGCGAGCCACTTGAAGCTGGCAGCGGTACCCGACGGTAAAGCAGCAGCGATGGCAACGCCAACGGCGACGGCGACGGCAACGACGACGGCGACTACGGCTTTGATGCGGCGGATACGGCGGCAGGCATTGAGCAAATTGTGTTTCCATACAATATAACATCACGTCGATTTTGGTAACCCAAACTCAAGAGAATTTCGTGGGAGTGTGTGTGTGTGCGTGTATGAGTGCGGGCAGTGGCCAAGCCTTCACACACACACACCCACACACACATGAACAGTCTTACACACATGTGCATAAAGAGAGAGACCGCATGAAGGCGTACCAAGGATGGCGACAGTGAAACCCCATAACAAAAACCTAAATATGCGGTCCTGTAAGGAAACCCTATGTGCGATAAAGGGTTAGCCGCGCTTGGTGTCAGTTTGGGGTCGGGCTTTCTTCGGCACACCACGTAACGGTATTCGTCGGAGTCGGGCGTTCTCGTCTGGGCCGTTGGGGACAGGTGGCGGTGGCATGGCGTGGTGTTGTCCATAGCCCAGCCCCCATACATGAGTGAGCAAATTCCCTATGTATATGTTGAGTCTCTCTGTGTGTATGTGTGTGTGTTCGTATGTGTATGTGTGTGTGTAGCGGGGCATAACGCGGTGCCATTGGTGCGCCACAAAAAGCTTTCATGAGTCCAACTTCCCACGCTTTTTTGCATTATGTTTTGTTTCTTTTTCTTTTTGTTTTGTTTTTTGGGCACCTCATTGCGGAACGAATCTGCAGCTGGGGGCGGGGTAAAATAGTACGTCTAAAAGTGCAATGCATGTGTGCATGTGTGCATGTGTGTGTGTGTGTGTGTGTGTGTGTGTGTGAGAGGGTTGTCGTCCGCATTCATGTGACATATGAACCAGTACCAGCAGTAGAGCATGATATGTATTAAATATCATGCGAATCAGTAAAGAAACATTTGGTATTTATTTTTATCGGATTCATTCATAAGCTATATATACATATTTATATAAGCCAAAAAAAAAATCAAGAATATTTGCCGTATTACGCATTTGCCGCCGGTCCAAAAGCAGTTGTGATGTTTTACCGACGGCATTTCGGCACGGCGCAAGCATTTGTTGTCCCCACCCAAAAAGTGGCCGCAATAAAAACGAAAGGCGCTCAGCGAAAGCAGCGGCGAAAGCAGAGCAAAAAAAGTGCTCAGAGCAGCGCGCAACAATTTCTCACCACAAGACGCTGTCTTGGAAAAAATAAAAGCGCGACGCAAGTCGTCGTCAACGTTGGCGTGGCGCAAGCAAGTCGGCTTCTAACTCACCACAATGTGTGGTGGTGGGTGGTTGGGCGGATTGGGGGTAGCCAGTTTGAGCGTGGCTAGCAGCGATATCAGCAGCAGCAGCAGCAGCAACCCCCACGCACACACAGACGCTTTGAGCCAGCCAGCGAATCAGGGGAAATCGCTTAAGTATATGGCTTTCAAAACACTCGACTCAATTTCACCAGTCGCTGTCCTTTCACTCAACTCAACGCAACTCAACTCAACTCATAGAGAGAGAGCGAGTGAGAGAGCGAGAGCGTTGACGCCTGCGCCTGCTGTTGACGTCGACAGCAACAGCAACAGCAGCAGCAGTAGCAGTAGCAGCAGAAACGCTAGCATCAAGCCTCGAGCATTTCTGTTGCCTACTTTTTAGCGCGGATGCTCGGATTTTTCAATGCTCGAATGCTGCCAGCCGCTGGTTGCTTGGCTGCGCACTTTGCGGTGAATGTTTCTTTCTTTTTTTTTTTTGTTTATTAATCCGCATGGTTTTTTTTCTGTGTTTTTAGTCGTTTTTCTGAGCTGTTATTGAGCCATCAGGCAAAAGTGCTTGTATTGTGGCTGCTGCTTGGGGGGGGGGCAGTCGGGGAAGGGGACGAAAATATTAACGAAAGCGAGTGCGAACAACAAAGGCGGTTGGGAAGGCAACTGCATCTTAAAGTTCAATATAATAATGATGATTCTGATGACCGTGTGTGTGAGTGTCTGTGCGTGTGTGAGTATATGTGTGTGTGTGTATGTATGTGTGTGTGTTTGGCTGTGTGTGAGTACGTGGCAACATCTGCTGCGTCTAACAGCTAGTGTGTCCTCACGGACCGCGGACCTAAGCTTATTGATTTTGTGCCTTATGCTCAACTTTAACATGGTTTTGGTCTTACTAGTTTCAGTTTCAGTTTCAGATCACATTCAACTTTAAATTTCCAAAAACATAATATTTCTTCTAAGCATCAATTATTTGCAACACTAATTTCAATGAATTTTTCACAGACTCAACTTTCAATAAAGTTTTTATTCATTTTTTTTGTTTCATACAAAACAACAGCAAGAACAACAACAATTTCCAAGAATCATAAGGACTACAATCAAGATAGAAATCGATATGAGTCCACACAGTCAATTAGTTTATCCATTGAGAAACTCTTGACCATCTTTCCATCTTTCCACTATACAAACTGGTAATTTACAATGCTGCTATATCAAATCAGTTATTAAAAGATGTAAGCTACTTCGTTGCGGGTAATAAGTAAATTGACTTGGTATCAATATAACACAGCCAGCCACCCAGCTGTTATATCCCTAACACATTCCGCCAATCTCCAAATGGGTAGCACTTAATAAAGACTTGCAACCAGCTGTGGCTGCTAAGCAGCCAGTCAATTTCATTCTTTCTTCTTTTCACACTGCTACAGGTGAGCTCCGAATTTGTGTATTTCTGCCTGACGCTTTTTTTCTGTTACTGTTTCTGTTTCTGTTCCTGCGTGTTTCTGCCTGTCTGTCCGTCAGTCCGTCAGTCCGTCTGTCTGTCTTTATCAATTTCGCAGTCAGTTGTTGTCAAGTGCCTGTCATATCAGTATTTACACGTATTTGCTGTAGATTTGCAAATTGTTTTGGCAAATTTGCTGCTATTTTGTAAGGCATGCCAAGAGGTTGACAAGACCCCAATTTTAAATCCAAAACACAACCCCAAGCCTGCCCAAGTCCCCGACTCCTCCACACGCACAATACGCACAAATTTACCGTTACACAAGTGTTGTCAACACATGCGAGTGTTGCTGCTGGTTGGGGAATTGGCGGGGTTGGCGTAACACACATTCCAGCCCACCACCTCCCCTCCTCAATTGACGCGCACACACACACACACACACACACACACACATATGGTTGCTGCGTAACAGGCCGCAAGTTATTGCGAAAAAAAGAGGAAGCAAAAGAAATGATAGCATACTTTTCAGGGCGCGCTAAAAAGAAATTGCAAAGCGTCGCAGACGACGGACTTGTTGGCATTTGGCAAACATATTTTGGCAAATGTTATAAATAATTTTAAACGCTCACCTTGCCCAAGCCAGCCAGCCAACCAACCGACACACTCCACGTCCCATGCCCACCGGCAACAACTCGAGTTGTGGCACATGTCACGGCTCAGGGGTCAGGGGTCAGGGCAGCTTTGCGCAACAGCCACGACCCTTGGCGTATTAGTGTCGCATTGACACGTAAATTGACATGAAATTGAATCAATGCTGTAATATGTCCTTGGGGGGGCAGCGACACACACCCAGCATCCCACATCCCCCAACCCACAGCCTACAGCCCTCACAGTCAGTGTCAGGGACAAGCAAGGACGATGACTTTAAAATTTCCTTTTGCGAGCCAAATTGAGCTGTAGGCCTCTGGCTCCCCACCCCTCCCTCCAGCCTCGACTGTGACTGTGCAAATTTGTCTGTCTGTCTGCATGTTTGATTATATGTACTAAATCATTTCGTTTTCGCAAGACAAGCACAGTGGCAAGGTGGCGAGTTTATCAAGCTGTTTAAAGATACAAAGCCTAACCCTTTTGGGCATCTGCATATCGCTTAAAGCGCCGCATTAAAATATATATATAAAAAAAAAAAACGAAAGCGCAACCAACCCCAATCGAGTGAATAATACATAAAAGGGAAATTAACTTAAAAAGCAACTCATACGCGTGCCTCAGTTATTTATTTGATTTTTCATCGGATTAAAGTGATAACTGCATAATTACAGCCCTGCAAAGGATTGGAAACTATCTATACTGTTGTAGTTGTTGATCGAAGGATTAATAAATGTGTAAAAACGTGAAATACTTAAATGCTTTTTTTTTAACTTAAATTATATATCTGAATTCAGTTTCTTAGTTTATAATTAAAATCGATAGATTTCTATATTTAGCGCATTATACATTTTCTAGATTTATATAAATTAATCATTTAATTTTTGGCTTACATTAGCTTGAAATCAGTTTGAGTGCCAACTGCTGATCAACAAAATACTCGTAAGTACTCGCACGCTAATATAGGCATAAGGACTAATGCCGCAAGCAAAAAAAGAACACGAAAGCATGAGGGAGTGTGTGTGTGTGTGTGTGTGTAATGATGGTGTGCGTTGTGCGCACTTTGATCTTTGCCTTTTGGCTTGCTTCTAACGTACCGCCGGCATTAAGGTCCTGTAAGGCAAACAACATAAAACGGCAGACGCCAAAAAAAGGGTTTTAAATAAATTCGGATGGACGAGATCTTAAATCAAATGAGCTGTTTTTCATATATGTTGCATGTGGTATATGGGCTGCTGTGGGCGCGCGACTCAAGACAATGAATATATGTAATAATTCAAGCTGAAATTTCATTTAAAACATTGGCGCTCGCACACCCACAGACTCACACAGACACACACATGGAGCCACTGTGTAATTATGCACACATGCGTCTACTTACCAATGGGTTTTATGACATAAATTACATCAAGCACAAAATTTTAATATAATTTTCACTAAAAACGCGCGCGAAACTTTTTTAGTTGCTTCTGTTGCTGCTGCTGCTACTGGTGCTGCTGCTGCTGCTGCTGATGAAGGCAACTTCAAAAGGCTAGGCAACGCACACACACACACACACACATACTCGCTGGAGAGGGGGCGCGCGTGTGTGAAACAGGATATCCGTTGCGGAAGTTACAAATTTTCCACTTTCCAAGCACTCATGGCACGGCCTCGGGGCACCTTGCGCTCTAGTCCTTGCGGAGAGGGTTGGGCAGGCTTTGGGTATGGGGTATGGGGTATGGGGTATGGGGTATGGGGGCTCTAATGTGCCCTGCTTACGACGCCACTTTATATTTATTTCGTTCCATCAAGAAAAGCACTTGGCTTGCTTTTTCACAGCCTGCTCAACTATTTTTCAGGGCAGCGGGCACCAGCGCCGAGTCCTTTTAATCATTTGGCAAACTTTCTGTGACACGCAGCACTCCAGTGTCAACTACATTTTGTGTATGCCAAAAACTAGTCAGCACTCACACACACACACACGCACACACACACACTCACACGCACGCCCAAATACATGCCTGAGACTTTTGGCTGCCTTTTAGTTTTTAATGTAATTTTGAGACACTTTTTTGCTGCTATGTCACTTTGCAGTTTGGGCTCACAAGTGCAAAAAACTTTGGTAGTCAAAGTTTTTGGGCAAAAAAAAATTATTCCCCCCCTACGGGCTTTGCAATAATCTGCAACAAAACTAAACTCATTTAGAAAGTTATCAAAAAGAAAAAATGTATATATTTAAGTATTATATAAATAAATAAATATATAAATAAAAACTATATAAAATGTGAATCTATTAAATTTTTTTAATTATTCAAATTCAAAATAGTTGCTTAAGCTTAAATTATTTGTTTTCTTTCACATGAGACTACGAATATATTGGATGAAACGAAATCGATTGAGAATTGAGCAAATATCTTATTTATATCAACGAAAACCAAAACTGACCCGCGCCGATGACATGGCTAAAATAATAGCATCAAATAAATGCAATGTGCTGAAGAACTAGTATAAATATCGATTTGAGTAGTGAATGAAGTTCGGCAGATTGATATTGAAAATATATATGAGAGCAATTTGCAAGTGGCTCAGTTCGCAACAAACTGCCACAAAAGAGAAAGTTATAGAGACCGTGACTGTGGCTGTTGCCAGTGACAATGACAGTGACACTGACACTGACAGTGGCATCGGCATCGGCATCGGCATCGGCATTGCCATCGACGTGGCACAACTAAGAAATTTACTCACTTGCCGCCTCATAAATTTCATAGTGAAATTGTTAAATTTTAATAAAATCAAAGCGTATCAAACGAGATTTGTTTACCAGGCGACGATGCCGACGGCAACGGCAACGGCTTCTCGCAGTCATCTGCGCCGTCGTCCTTGCCTCGTCGTTTGTCCTTGTTCGCAGTCTGGTTATATCGCGTGTTTATTGTTGCAACAGTCGCGCCGAGCGCTTTAAAATAATTTAAGGCTACGCCTGCTGCTGTCAATCAGGGGTGCGGGGCTTTTCTGTACTGTACTGTTATATTCTGTTTAGGGGTTGCACCCTTACCACTGAGGCTCAATGTGTTCATCCTTAGAAAGGCGCGAGTCGCAGCCGATGCGACGTCGCTGCCGTTTTGTGACTCGTTAAAGGATTAAAATCATTTTAATGGATTTTTCAAGCTGTTGTTTTGTTACATAATTGTCGCCTCTATTGTGCTAGTGTCTCTGTGTGTGTGCACATGTGTCTCTGTGTGTGTGTGCATTATGGGCGCAGAAATAGGGCACACACTTGCACTGGGAGTTGACAAAAAGGCAGCGCGAATCTATTTGCACGGCTGTCGAAAGGACTCTGCGCCTGACTGCCTGCTCATTTGTCATCATCCTTATGCTAATGTCTTCGGGCTGTTAATGATAGCTGGAATCCTGTTTCCAGTTGCAAATGCCTACCAGAGGTTGAATGATACAAACAAGTGGAACCACGGTTTATTCCATTTTCTTCAATTTTCGGTTCGAATGGGGTTCGGTTAAAGCACCTACAGTTTATTCAACCTCGTTTCAGGTTGGAAAGTACCCAATCCTCAAACATGAAAATCGATTCACTCTCATAAAGTTAAGTATTTAAAAAGGTTTCTCGGAAACCTAAAAACTTGAAATTATTATTATGAGATTTATATTTAGAGAGAGTGCTCGAAGGATTCCTGCATTACTAATACACATACATTAAAGCAAGGTTTACTCCAACAAAAAATGGCTCACAAAACCCAACAATATTTGCCAATGAAAAGCTTCAAGTATTTTTTTATAATGCCTTGTGCCTTTGGGCAGGAGCCGTAAGTGCGGCATTTGCTCATTAAGCCCTTCTAATAGCCATATTAATTTACAAATAACAGCTAATCGTGTCTATCCGCCAATTTAACCCAAACAGGCCCGGACATCAATATCTGCTCTAATGAGTAGCAAAACGCTTGAGGCAACATATTTGTTTGGATTGGCGTTTGGCGTGATGAGGGGATGGTTTTATATAGAGGCTTACGTACCTGGCAACTTAAATGGCAATCCGGCCATAAGTGGATCCGGCCCAAAGCGTTGTGGTCCAAATGCGAACGGATGAAAGCCCTGATGACGCACCTTAGAGCGCGGCTCCCTTGGCCCATCCACCGTCACCTTGATGGCCTTCGTGTAGGTGGCGATCTGTATTGGGTTCGTTGAGATGACAATTGTCAGCGTGAAGCTTTTGCCTACAAAACAAGCGGAGAGAGGTTGAATGTCAGAGTTTAATTAGACCACATTGACGGTTATTGTCAACTGCTTACAAGACCCCGCAAGCGAATCCCACGTATCGCTGACAATTTTCAGTTCACTTCAGTTCAATTCAGTCAAAACAAAATAAGTTTTCTGTTCTTTATTTACGACGCTTAACTCTTCTTCTTCTTCTTTTTGTTAGTGATCACAAAATTTATATCGATCGACATCGATATCAATGTTAAGTATACAGTTGCATGTTAGATTACAGATGTTATGTTACAGTCTGAGAACTACATCACTAGTCGCCTGTTATCTACATTGCAAGAGGCCTGCAACAGATGAGTACGAAATAATTCTCTCTGTGTACAGGTCACCTATAAGTGTACATGGAGCAGCACTGTGAATGCAGCATCCTGTATCTGGTGGGTGGTAAATGGTGGGTGTTGGTGTCGGGTACAGGTAGCAGCTTCACACTCAAGCCAGCGCAAATATAGCATAAATTTATAGATTTGCGATGGACGGTACAGGCAAACCCCGCACGGTTGCCACGGCTGCCATGGATGCTGTCAGGCGGAAACCGAAATTAAAGTACGCAACTCGCGAAGTTTGCACCGTGCTCCGCATGTGGCAAGCCCCAATGCAAAATTAACCCCAGTAGAATTGGCAGAGTTACACCAAATTTGCGCGCAATCATTAAAAATGAAGCTGGCACGCAGACACCGAATGAATGAATGCATGACCATTAGGATAAATAAATGGATGTGTGTGTGTGGATGTGTGTGTGTGTGTGTGTGTGGGACACTCACGCAGCATTGGCCAAAATGCAATGCCTACACACAATACAATATTAAGCAGAATGTGGCGACTTTGGCGGACTTTGGCAACTATCACAATGCCAGTGTTGCCATGACACCAACGCCAATGGACTCCCAGCGGAGTCCACAGTCATGAATATTTCGAATATTCATAAGGCATCGCTGCACTGAATGTGTACAGGAATGGAGCTGGGCAGAGGTATGGCTGTGTGTAGAGACGACTTGAGTTATTCAGCAAATTTGAGTGTATTGCAATGGGCTGTCAATTATGGGAACCAAATCATAGCGTGACCATTTTCTGATTGTACGGTTGGAAATTTCAAACAAACATAATTTGCCAATAACTATCTAATTGACTTAATTTCGCTACAAATATAATGTTAATCAGCAAAGTTACGAAAAATGCATTAAACTACAAGCCAATTTATTTAATTTATTGATGTTTTTTTTTTTTGCTTGCGATTGTTACAAATTTAGTTCCTTGACACATTTAATTAACACAATTTTATTTTCATTATTTTTAAAATCCAATTGAACTTTTAATTTTTCCCATTATGGAATTGTTATCCACTTGGAATCCAATTAAATCAAACCCAATATATTGTCCTGTTCTCGCATGGAATAAATACGCATACATATTTTCAAGCATTAAATCTTGAACATATGATTTTCCCTGTTGGCAATATGTCGTCCATTACGTATCGATGACGCACGGCTCTGTTTGAGGGGCAAACTTTAGTTAACCGCTTTTTACGATATGGCCCAGAAGTATCTCATAACATCGCATGATGTGAGTATCTTTCACACAGACACAGACACAGATACAGACACAGATACAGATACAGATAAAGATACACACTGACATGCAAAACCGAAACTCATTTGCAAGTTTTTGGTCTAAATCAACGCCATTTTGTTGGCACATAGCAAGTTAGCAACAACAACAACAACAACAATGGGACCAAGAAAAACACGTGAAGAGCAAACAAAGTTCTTGGATTAATATTAAATTAAACGAAGCATGCAAAAAACGCAAGAAGGCGGGAATCATTAGGACAAGGGCGGCAACAACAGCTAACAGCTTGCCACCCCCCTTCCAGCCCGCAAAAAATATTGCCAGCTACTGGCATCCTCAGCAGCAGCAGCAGCACAAGCAGCAGCAGCAGCACCAGTGAAGAAGAAAACCCGAGAAAACTACACAAGAAAACAAATGAACATAAACAGGCGAAACGAACCAAGAAAACCAACAAAATGAAATGAAACTTTTTTAATTATGCGCCCTCAGCGCCCAACTCAGACTCAGAGCAACAAGCGAGCTCGGGCCACCAGCAACGGGGATGAGGGGGGATGAGGAGCTGTATGGACTTCGAGCAAACGTCAACAAACTAACGAGATGGTAAAGAGATTGTGGGAGGAAGGATGGGAGGGGGCAAGAGGATGTTAAGCAAACTGACGGGGCACAAAGTGGCTAAGACAAAAGACAAGGCTCGAATGTTGAGTCGATGTCGACGAAGCCGTTTTGCCAAATGAGCAAAAATTGCAAATAAATCTGTTGCTGTTAGCCATTTTGTGCAGTGTCGACCAAAAAAGCGCACAGTCGTCGCAGTGGCAATGGGCTGAGCAAGGGGGCAGTAAGAGTGGGCGTGACAGCAAAAGCAACAACAGCAACAACAACAGCAACGGCAAAGGCGACAAAGAACTTTGCTGCTAATAAGATGAAAACCATTAAAAGTCGACACAAGTCGCGTCCGTTGCAAGCCAAATGAAGAGGAGTGGTGCAGGTGGCAGCTGGCAGCAGAGCAGTGCAGTGCGGGGAGGGGCGGGGCGGGGCGGGGCGAGCCAGGGCCAAAAGGCAGCTGGGAGCTGGGTTAAAATGTTGTCATTTTCGCAACAAAGCAAAAATTATCACCACTTTGAAAAGGCCAAAAACAACGACGACGAGAAAACTCTGCACCCTTTTCAACTATGCATGTGTGCGAGTGTGCGAGTGTGTGTGTGTGCTCGACTATGTGTGTGTGTGCAGCAGACGCTAAGTGATTTTAAAACAAAGTTTTTCAAACGTTTAACGTTACAATTTTGCCAAGTGTAATAGAAAATGTAGCGTTAGCTTGGCTCGTCTGCGTTTTAACTTTCGATGCTGATAATGAAGCAAAGGAACAGAAACAGGAACAGGAACTGGAACAGGACTCTGTGAACAAGGGTTCGCATTGTGCGCATAGGCAATTTAATAGCAACGTCTACCATTTACCATCCCCGCCCCATACTCTCCCCATCCGGCAATCAACAACCCCCTCCCCCGCCCGCCCAACGAGGACTGTAGCCTGTGAGTTCTGTGTGTTAATGTCGTTAGTAGCATGGCGCCATAATTATAATTTGACATAAGACAAGAAGTCTGAGGTTGACAACAAAATGACATTTTAAATACACACTCCGAAGGCTGCCTGGCTCGACAGGACTCGACAAATGAATGGACCAAAGTGTGTGTTGCAACCCTCCAGTAGTTGAACCAACCAAACCCTCTCTCCGCCTCTGCCTCCACCCACCCAGCAGCTATTAAGCAGCCGCTCATCGGGTTTTGCTGTGCGTATTTAGACACTTAACTGATCATAATTTTAACACTTTGCCTAATGCCCTCGGAACGTCTCGTTTCCCTATGACGCAGAGCCTAAAAGACTTTAACTTTAACTTGAACATTTAATTGCTGTACCGAGCCTTCTGAGTTCTGTATTGAATATTTGCTGTACTAATGAATAATTTGTGTCACTCTCGTTGAGAATGGGTAGATTTGAAGAACTCTGCTTTAGAAGAGTGAGTTGTTAGTTGATATTATTTATTTATTTATTATTTTTCATAGTTATCTTCAAAGCGTCGACTTTATTGATTATTTTTACCATTCAATTGTGTGCAATTTAGTTCTTGCTCTCGTTTTAAATCACTTTAAAATCGCTCGCTACAAAAGTCGCGTCTGCTAGTGGGTTATCCTACTTCAGTGCCCCTTGTTGCTGCCACGTACCCTGCCCTCTAGCCAAGCTGCGTCTCTGTCTGTCATAAATATTCATATGTTTATTGTATACGTTTTGGCAACAATAACGCTGCACTTTCTTTCTGGCCTCCTCACTCCCTGAATAGAGTTTTTACTACCCAGACTTCAGTTTTGCTTTTCCACTACTCAGTTGCGCTACACTCAACTGTTGCAAAGGTTTCATCAACTTAAGACGAAAATTACAACACATAAGATCACACATCCTTGGTTACAATATATGTATGTATATCGCGTCTAGAAGTTACGCAGATCCATCTATATAAACCTTACCTTATAAAAGGTCTGATTGAATAACTCAGTAACTATCACAACAAAAATCTCTGAAAATTTGAATTGTTATGTGATGTGCTCTCAATTTCCTTTTCAGATATCTGAGATAAAGATATTGAACAATAATATATATAGAAAATAACTTCCATTGGAATATCTGATCTAAAATTCACTTATTATGCTGGAAATATATTTTCAACATGCATCCAAATGACTCAGCGACTGAGCCAAATATGAATTGTTGCTTGCACATCAGCAGAACTATATCTTATATATAGTTTCAATTTGTATATAAGGGTGTTCAATCGTCGGCACATTGTAGATTATAATTTTTCTATGATACATTTGTTGTTTTCAGTTTTTAGCATTTGTCGACGCTTTTGCTTTGCTGGCGTTGGCTTTCACTGGGCATCGTGACTGAGGGGTAGTTGGGTTTGGTGGGGAGGGGAGTGTTTCAGGGGTTCTGGGCATGGTTTAATAATCATAAATTTTAACCCTTTTTAGCGCGACATTTGCCGTTTTCGTCCTTGTTGTTGCTGTGTTGACATCCGTTTTGTTCTTTGGCAGCCGTTTAACCCGATTTGTAATACATGGCCCAAGGGTAGTGTCAGTGACGTTGACTTTATGCTTGCTGTTGTTCTTGTTCTTGTTGTTGTTGTTGTTGTTGTTGTTGTTGTTGCTACTGTTTGGGGCTGCTGTAACTGAGCTACCAATGATGTGCGAGCGAAACTTTCCGAAAATGCCAACACAGTCGAGCAGACGAACTGCAACAGCAACAGCAGCAGCAGCAGCAGCAGCACAGCAGCAGCAGCACAGGAGCAGCAGCAGCAGCCGAAAAGGAAATTAAATTTCCAGCAAAGTCAAAAATTATATTGGCAATAAATGAAGACGCAGCCGACGCGATGCGATGCGATGCGATGGATGCGATGGATGCGATGGATGCGACGTGGAGAGTAGCGTTCTGCAATTACGTTGGCCAAAATCAGCGTTTGGTGGTGGATTTTTCCACTAAATATTCGAGTATATAGCGAGCATGCGACGCCAAAACAGGAAGCCGGAATCGCCGTTTATTAAAACGGAAACTCGAGACAACTGTGCGGCGGAGTAGCAACAAAAAAGAAAAAAAAAACCAGAAAAGAAAAACGCGACTGAAACGATAAAGCCAACAGCAAAGATGAAGATGACGATGAAGACGACGATGAAGACGACGATGCAGACGCCGACACGGGCAAAGGCAAAGGCAATGGCAATGGCAAAGGCAAAGGCGATGGCAAGGACATAATTCTGTCGCTGCTTGCCAAAGGCAAACAATGTCCTTGGGTGAGGGCTGGACTGATGCTGCCTGACTGATAAGCCAAGCGCAAACCCAGCGAACACCCCCCCGTCCCACCACTAACAAAGCGATTTGCCCCACCGAAAATGTGGATTCGCAGTTGGGGAGATAAAAATAAAATACAAAAAAAAAGAAGGAAAAAAAAATACAGCACAAACGCCCCCCCAAAAAGCCTTCAAAATGACCAGCGGGCACACAGGCCGCTAAATTGCAATTTTCAAGATTTAAGCGTGAACAATAAATGTCACATAATCTGTAAGTAGCTAAATAAAAGCGCCCACAGCCAAGTGACTCCGTTCAGGCGCTGCTCTTGCTACTCGTTCTGGTCCTGGTCCTAGTCGTTGTCCTGTTCCTGGTCCTGTTCCTGGTCGAAATCGTTTCGCCCGCCAGCTATTTAATTTAATTTATCGCATTTTAAACAGGCGACAAACAATAAACAAAGCTAGAGAGCTACAACAAAATAATATAACAAATTTATTTGTTGTTTCCTTTGGTCGCTTTTGTAGGCCTGGCATATTGATTGCGGCTTTGTCTTCCAAGTTGTTCAGCCCATTGGGCAGAAAGGGGCAGTGCCAGCGCTACTTGCCCTATAAATCTGTCGGTGCAATCGCAATTTGTAAACGCTTCACATGATAAGGAGGCACAGCAACCATGTAAAACAAGCTGGCTGGCTGGCTGGCTGGCTGGATGCCTGGCTGGCTGGCTAGATGGAATTATTATCAAATTGGGAATGATCCAAATACATATATAATTTAATTTAAAATGTTTGATTTTAATTGCATTTTTTGTTCTTTTCAGAGAATACTTTGTATATTGTGGAATAATCCCTAAACCAAACCAACCATGTTCTTTGACTTTATGGCATGCCGCTGGAACTGGTTCAACATAGGGTTCAGGAGTGGTTTGGCAAGCGGGCTTATCGTAGTTCGAAAGTTTTATCTACTCATGGGTTAAAAAATGGTTTAGCCTAAGATTATGGCACAAATTTCGAAACAATCACTTTAATCGTGGTTCCGAAATCGAGGCTCAGAGCCAAACTGAAATTTGTGTGTCCGTTTAGCAACTGGCACAAAACTGGTTCAGTTTACAATTCAGACCTGGCTTAGCATACTTAGCATCGAAGTTTCAGAAGTATATTGGTTTTTGTTTGCAATGTCCGGCAAGTTGTCTAACACCATGACATCGATGAAATCGATAATTGATATTTATCCCACTATTTTTAAGCTACAGTCGGTAGACTGCTGCAAGGATCGGCATTGGATCACGCCCTCCTCCAAAAACTGGCCCATACATCCCGCAAGTTGCCAAACTTGAATAAACATAAATTGGCAAAAAATGATGTGATCACGCAAACCATGTTCCTTGTCTTGGAATCAGAGTATTTCGCAGTCGGTTACACTTGATTGCAACGTGCTCATTTGCTTAATTTTGTTTATGTCCTGCAGACTTCAGATACTTTACTATTTACTGTAGCAATACAACTCTCTCTCTCTCTCTCTCTCTCTCCCTCTCTCTCTCTCTCTCTCTCTCTCTCTCTCTCTTTCAATCTGAGTGTATAGCTGTCTCCATTTCTGGCGCCTTGTGTAACTTTCAGCACGCCTCGCCACCTGTGACCCGATGCGGGCAAGAAAAGCCTATGACACATTTCATTATACAAATATCAATTAAGCCAACTGCAAATACTAATTGTAAGTGTTGTCGAAGGACATTTGCTACCACCAGCGAACCACCACCACCATTAAAAATATCAACAGCAACAAGACACAGAGACACCCGCCAAGCCTTGTCAGCCGCCCCACCCCCCACAATACATGCATGGCATAAGGGCTGGCTCAAGGCTGCAAATGTTAATGAAAATTAAAAATTCAACATCAAACTGAGCGACAAAGGACGAACACAGGATTCAGGATTCGTCGACATCAAACGGAGCTGCTGTGATGTACCAAAGAACCCAAATATACTTCGAGTGTTGGGAATGAGCATGGGATGGGTGGGGAAGACTGTAAGGATTCTCTAGAAAGAAGTGTTAATGTGTTATCTGATTTATTTATGTTAAGCTCATGTGTGCGTAAGTGTGTGTAAATGCGTGTGTGTGTGTGTGTGCTTGTAAATTGCTTGAATTTGTGGAAATCGTGACTTCAATTAAATTCCATTCGATACTGAAGGAATTTTCAACTGATGATGCGCAAGTAATTTCGGAAATTGGATACTGTATGCCAACTGCAAACAAGCAAACAAACAAACAAACAAATACACATGCAAATGCCAGTCACTATGTGCATGTGTATATGTACGTATGTGTGTGTGTGTGTGTGTACTTTTGTATTAAATCAAATTTTAATTGCGCATACTTGTCCCTCGGCAAATATTTGCAGCGAGCTCGCCGCCTTTGACTCGCCTGCTGCTCTGCTAGCCAAAATGCTTTAGCGACAAGGAATTTAAGGCAACAGCCACCCAACCAACCAAACACACACACACACACAACACACACACATACAAACACCAGCACACTCACACACACAGTCAGTCACCATAGCTTTGCAAACAAACATTATGAGCAAACAGCAAACAAAACGGGAACTTAAATTTGCCAAACAAAGACGCCATAATATCCTGACCATGACATTATCTCAAAAAGAGAGCACAAAAAGGATGCATTCGTGTTCAGTGTATATGCTGGTTAAACGGTAATAACAATTAATTCCAAAATATTACATTTTAATGTTGCACGAGGCGAGAGTTAATCTAACGAAATCTTTGCATAAGGTCTGAGAACCGGTTCAAAATATATTTTTCATAATTTTATTCGATTCCAGTTTTTGAATTTTAAATTTTAATTTATTTGATTTAAGTTTAAATAACATTTTATTAGTCTAAATATGAAATGCAATTAATGAAAACTCTCTAGGATAAATATTTTTATTATTGATTCCCATTTTTAAAGATCAATTTCATAGGATTGGCGAAAGTCTATATTCAATAAATATATTTGAAAAATCATCAAGAGAGCTTCACCACTGAAGAAACATACAGACAGACGGAGAAGGCTATATCGACGAGGCTTATGATGCTAATCATATATATATACGTTATTCACATATATATGTTATTCACAGATGAGTTGCTCAGATTGACCATTTCAGTTATTTGGCGATGTGAATATCCGTTTTTGTGGTGTTCCAGGATGAGTTTTCGCTGTATAATGGTAGTCTGTTTGTCCATAGTCCTTGTTGGCTTATTGCACCCGAGATGCAGGATAAAACTAAACTGACTACGAAGGATTGATCTATTTATACCGAAAACACTCAACTTTAGGTAAAATAATCCGGGTTTTATGGCACCCAGGTGTCCACAATGTATCTGCTCCAGATAAAATTTTCCCTAAAAAAGGGTACTTTTTTACATAATCCCACCTAGCAGGTGGGAAAACCTCAGTTTATTAGGGTCATCCATTCATATTGGTGGTTAATACATGTACCTACCATAGGTCTTTGGAATTTTTTAAAAATAATGAATGATTAGTTTATGTCAGGCAATTCCTTTTTTTCTTTGACCCTGATCCTAATAAGCTTCGACTCACTGTATGTATATAATTTATGCTAATCAAAAATATAAATATTGACGTCTCCATTCATTTTCCAAGCAAATACAAATTAAGTGATTATCAGGAACTAACAATGATGACTCAAATTTCTTGAGAACGGCGATTTCTAATATTAGGATGTTATTTTTAGCCTTATTGATTTCTAACGAAATCAAAAATTGACTGATTCTATACATCACTATTATGCAGAAGTCGGGCATTAACTATTAAGGAGTCTTACGGCACTCGTTCATTAGGCTGTGGGAGGGGGGCCAGCCTTGGGCCCGACTAATGCCCAAATAAGTAGAAAACTGATGGCGATGGGTATCTAAGCGGCTGCGTTGCAAATCTGTCAAATGTCAGCGCCAGCAGCGACGGCAACGCCGGCTTTGGATTTCGCGTTGGCGTTGGCTCATTAAAAAAGAAAAAAAAAGAAAGAAAAACAGCAAAACTCTGCCGCAGTTGGCTGCTCGTCGTCAGCGTTCTTCTGCTCGGCTGTAGCTGTTAATGTTGCTGCTGCTGTTGCTGCTGCTGTTGCTGTTGGTGTTGGTGTTGCTTTTGGTGTTGCCTTTGCTGTAGCTGACACCTGGCAAAAACTTTAGCCAGTCGCACTGGGCGCACAAAATGGCGACGTCGGCCTCTGTGCAAGCATTTTGGCCGGGTGTTTATCACATTGCTGCTATTAATTAAGCTTAACGAGGTTACCGTTCGCAACCACACCCAGTCAAGCCAAGCACAGCAAATGAGTGAGTGACTGACTGAGTGAGTGAGTGAGTGAGTGACTGAGTGCGGGAGTGCGGATGGAGTGAGTGCTGGGAACTGCTGGGAACTGGGAACGGGTGGTGGTAGGGGTAAGCCAAAGCATCTTGGACTGCTGCTGCTGCAGATGCTGTTGCCGTGCAAATCCCCAGGCAACTTCATAATGAAATTTCGCCCTCATCTCATTAAAAGTCTTAAGCATTTTCAGACAGCAAACTGATGCTAGCTATGCCAAAAAAGGGTTCCATGACCAGGAGGTGGGCGCTTAGGATCAGCAGCAGATCAAACTGCCACGCCCAGCATCGCAGTCAAACAGCTTTGCAGCAGCAGCAGCAGCAGAAGCAGCACAAAGAAACCAACAAAAAAAAAAAAAAGGTTGTTGCCAGTTGCCAGTTGGCAGTTGGCAGCAGTCAACGCTGTGGCGCATATTTAATTTTTAATGAAGTTTAATGGATGCCGGAAGCTTTAAGATGGAGATGCCAAGGCCCCAGTGCCAAAGTAAAATAATACGCCCCCAAAATAAGTATGCTAACATATTATTTACTCGCCAGCTTCCAGCCGCCTGCTGCCTGCTGCCAGCTGCCTGCAGCCAGCAGAGTGCCTTAAATCATCCTTAGGTTTGTTCACTGTTCACCATGCATGAGCTCATATTAACTTATTTGGGGGTTAAAACCCACTTCCACAGGATATAAGTGCTTACATTAGCTTTGACTTATTGTACCTTTCACATGGGAAGCAATTACTCGCTGATTCAAAAAACCAAAAAAAAAGAAAACTTGAAAACAAACAGTTCATTGAAAATATATTTGAATATATTAAATTACGGCTATAATATATAATATGATATTTATTTGCTTGGTAAACAATGGCCCTAAAAAATGTAATGGGTCAAAACTATCCACTTACACGTACGTAACTTTGACAATACCAAAACGATTTTCAGAAACACATTTGCTTTGTTCTTGTATCTCTATAAGTAATCTTTACTTTAGTCATAACGATGAACTCTTCTTCTTCGTTTTGTTGGTGATCACATAATTGTTATCTATATGCCACATATTTCAATTTGCAAACATGATTTGTGCTTGAAGGTAAGAAAGTGGTCACATGATATCTCCCAGCCAGAAAGTCTTGAGAAGTGCAGCCTTCTGTTGAAGTCTTAGTTTCTTTTATTATAATTAGTATTTAATGAACTTAAAACACTGTTTCGAAAATGTATTTGATTTGAGATTTTGGCTGCGGCTTGATAGCTATTTGGCCAAGAACAAAGCAGGTTGAAGAACCCTATTTGACGCAGGCACAATTACCAAACAATTTCACATATTGCAATGGACTCAAGTGCATTTAACTAATGAATTGCAGTATCCGTTTTGATTGAGATAGGCAGATTTGCAGGGCTGTCAGCCGAACTGCCGACTGTTGCCGCGCAACACAAACAACAAGCACATCACACATCCACACTCAAGTCTCTGGTGGCAAGGCGTCAGAATCAACTGCACGATAAGCATGCCATAATCACAGCGAATGCCAACGTACAGTTAATTAACATATTATCGTAAATGCAGCTGCAACAATAACAACAACAACAACAATGATAAGAAACTTAGCTGCAGTTGCTTCTGCGGCTGCTAATGCACTTTGGTAATGCACTTCAAAGTGCTTACACATCAATGTGCAACATGCAACGCATATCTCATTTACATTGCATTTACACATACACACACACACACACACACACACACACACTCACGCACACATGCACACACGCACACAGACACACATCAGCGTGTACATGTATAAAGCAACAATAATTACATGTGCTCTCGGGCTGCCCCATTTCCGTTGCCGTTGCCAGAAGATTTTAATTCATTAGTAGACAGCGGACAAATGCATTTCCCATGTGTGTGGATTATGCAGTTTCCGCTTGAATGCAACTGCAGCTGCTGATGCCGCTGCTGCTGCTGCTGCTGCTGCTACTGCTGCTGCTACTGCTGCTGCTGCAGTTGTTGCAGTCGCAACTGTCGATGCCGCCGCCATTTTATCTAATTGCGCCCACATTACGCATACGCAGCATAGTACACATCATTCAAATTACAAGTGCACAAAAATGCAAAAGCTACCTCATCCCCTTAACTTCAAGTCCTAGGCGGCGAGGGCTGCCACGAAACTTCGTATAAAAATTAAATTTTCAAAACGCAGAAGTGTATTTGAATACATTAAAAATGTTCTCATATTATTTAAAAGATACAAAAAAATTATCTCCTATAGATAAACAATTTCAATTGAATATGCCTCGATTGATTTTGTTGTCAATTAGTAAATAATGTCATTTAATATTTGCAAGACTGAATTAACTAAACTTGCAGATTTCCCTACAAGATCTTATGATAATTAATTGATAGATTGATTTGCATTTAAAATGATTTGATGAGCAGCCCCCGCTAGGCGCTTGAATGTCAATTGAACCGTATGTTGCAAATACATACATATACACATACGTATGTATCAGATCAAGGGGCATTTGTCGTCTGCAGCCTTGACGACTGCAAGTGGCATTAGTTGTAACCACATCATCAACAAAAACAACAAAAACAACAAAAACAACAAAAGCAACACAAAAACAACAGCAACTACAACGAAAGCAACAATAATTGTACTTTTTCTAGTACAAGGGATTTGCATTTGTTTGTTAATTGAAATTAAGCAAATATTTGCAGACATGGGGACTGGTATGAGTTGGTGGCGGTGCGGGAGCGTTAGAAGTGGGGACTTGACCCACGTAATCCTTTTGTAGCGCATTACAAATACGTGGAATGAGTCACAGCAA
The DNA here is from genome assembly GCA_035042145.1 of Drosophila kokeensis. Lineage (NCBI taxonomy): Eukaryota > Metazoa > Arthropoda > Insecta > Diptera > Drosophilidae > Drosophila > Drosophila kokeensis. The sequence goes on from JAWNLT010000194.1 coordinate 273,770, forward strand.
AAAGGACGAAAAGCGTCGCCAGATAATTTAAATCCATTTGTACAACATTTGCTGCTGCTTTCAATTGCAATTGCGAGTAAACTTTTTTTCTGATAATTAGTAAAAAGTGATAGGCCGGTGAGAGGGGGAGGAGAGGGAAGGGAAAACGAGCGAACCGTAACCGTAACCCGGTCCCATAATCAAATGTTTAAAAAAAGATTTGCAAGTAAATCCCAAGGAATTATTTGCCACTTGAAACGTTTAAAAATGCCAACAAGAATCTGTCGATGCTGATGAGGGTGCAAGCAGCAAGCAGCAAGTACAAAAAAAAAAACATACACAACACTCACAGAGATAGAGGAAAAGGCCAAAAGCAGAGCGCAGCAACCCCAAACCAAGGGCGTCTGCATGGTTGGGGTCAGACAAACTTAATGAGCAAATTGTCAAATGCCGCGGCAAAGCGCGCACTTAAACATGCCGGGATCTGGAAAATGACGCGCCCCGAAAAAGAAAAGTAACTTGACGAAAGCAGCAACAAAAATGATAAAGAACGCAAGCGAAAAGGCAGCCAAAAAAAAAAAAAAAAAAAAAAGATATGGAAAAGTTGCCGCCACTGTTGTTAGCCATGTTTGGGGATTTGAATAAACAGTTACGCTGATTTAATTTGGTTCGCCGTGGCCCTGGGTCAGGACACAGGGCACAGGCCCAAGCAAATCAAGGCAAAAAAAAAATTCTATCACAGTATGTCGTCTGTCACCCTCGATTTGATTTTTAAATTGCGTTCGTGATAAATTGACGAAATGAACAGCAATAACGCCACGCAAAAAAAAAAAAACGCGAAAAAGCACCCACACACACACACACACACACACTGACAGAGGAAAAGCAAAGAAAATTGACAACTGTCAAGGCGGCGCCCCCTGAATAGACATATAAAAATTAACTACAGACTACTTATCTTATTTGTTGACGCAGTCCAAAAAAAAATATGGAAGAAAAGCCAGGAGCTAAAGCCCAGACAGACGGCACAGCGAAAGCCAAAGCCAGAGCCAAAGCCAAAGCCAAAGCCAAGTCGAAATGTAAACGGCATTCATTGCAATATGAGCGGAAGCCAAGCTAAAAAGTTTGCCCGCCGCTTTTCGATGATGTATGCGGTGGTGCGTGGTGCGTGGTGCGTGGTGCATGGTGTGTTGCGATATGAATGCTACAATATGCTACAAGTATCCGGGGGGGAGGCGTAGACAGGAAGCAGACAATCAAGGCAAATGATAGGTTGAATGGGATTATCAGTGCGAAATATATATCCTTCGCCATTTCACTTCACTTCAGTTCAGTGTAGTTCAGTTCAACATCTCATTTCAACACTACAAATTTCAGATCTCTTTTAATGAGCGCTTCTTGCCAGGTTTGCCAGGTTTGCCAGGTGCTCTTCACACACACAATTGGACACAATCAGACGTTCAACATTGCAAACTTGCTTCGACTTCAATTGATTGCATTTGGCTGCAGCAATATTTAAATTACTTGTGTCCTGGCTTAGGTCTGTGATATTTACTTACTATTTGAAGCGCATCAAGGCTATGAAGGAACCCATTAATTATTAATTGTTCAAAAGAAATCATTTACTCTACGCCAAAAGACTTGGGCTTGTACATGCAGACGAACAGACAGACATGGCTCAATCGAGCTAAAATATCTAATTCGAAAAACAAGCTAAATTCTTTTTGTCAATACGAATTGATTTCCGATAGCAGTAAAAATACATCATTGTAAAGTTATAGCCTACCAATGGATATATAATGTACCCCGACTATTATTGATCAACTGTAAGCAAAAAGTATTTTTACATTGAAAAAACTTATATCAACTGGGTTAAGGGTACCTACTAGTCTCGCTATATATATATTTATATTATACGAATTGATTTAGGATAGCAGTAAAAATACATCATTGTAAAGTTATAGCCTACCAATGGATATATAATATACCCCGACTATTATTGATCAACTGTAAGCAAAAAGTATTTTTACAATGAAGAAACCTATATCAACTGGGTTAAGGGTACCTACTAATCCCGCTATATATATATTTATATTATATTTTATATATAGTATATATGTTTTTTTTTCTTACTTACTTAACCTTTAATCATCCGATGTTGAGGTCTTTAAATTTCTTTCATTGATATGATCTTTAGAAGGAACATAACCTGAACTAGGTTTCTTCTGATTTTCATAGCACTAAGAACGTCAAATTCAAGCTTATGCTTCCTTTGCTGCTATATCATCTTATAAACAATATTTTCTGCCCATAAAAATCGAATGTGTATATCAACTTTGCTAGGTAACAACTGAACACTTATCTAGTCAATGTTATTGCTCGATTTTAGACTCACCTCGGCCGCTGCGACCCACAAATCGAAGATCATTGAATTTGGCCACCTGATTCTTCATCACGGCGGTGCAGTTGCGCAGCTCGCCACAAAAGTTCTCATCGTTGCCGGCGCGTATGGTGACAATGGTGCCATCCATAACCTCGCCCAGGGCCAGCACCTTGAACGCAATGGGCAGCGTCTTGTTGGAGCGCCAGTGCGTGGGCAGCGTTGTGCACACCTAAAGAGAGAGCAGAAAGAGAGAGAAAGTGAGTGAAAGTCAGATCAGGCACATCGATGGCATCTCTCGAGTCAATTACCACGTGCGGTGAGCCCGTTTTGACAAGTTCGCCAGGATGTTCGGCGAGCAGGACATCCACGGTGCGTTCGATCAGATTTTCGGGCGTCAGATATGGGCTTGTATCCACTGGCTTGCTTTTGCTGCTATTGTTATTGTTGTTATTGTTGTTGTTGTTGTTGTTGTTATTGTTGGTGGTGCTGTTGTTGTTGTTATTCGACTCCACATTGCGTCGCTTCGTTGTGCTGCTGGCTGTTGTTATTGTTGTTGTAGCAGTTGTATGTTGCTGCTGTGTCACCTGTTGCTGCTGCTGATGTTGCTGCTGCTGTAGCTGCTGCTGCTGGTGTTGTTGCTGCTGCTGCTGCTGCTGCTGCTGGTGCTGCTGGTGTGTTGGATTTGAGGTGGTCGAACTGACCTCAGCCGAAATGTGCATTATTACTGCTAATTCCGATATGGTTTTTCTCTCTTCTCTTCTCTGTTTTTGTTTTTGTTTTTTGGTTTTTGTTTCTTTTTAGTTTTTTTTTTTGGTTTGGTTTTAGCTGATTTAAAAAGTCGCGCACTTGATCATCTGCAAATGGAGTGAGAGGTTTTGAAAATTCGATTGTATTGGGTTCAGCGATGGAGACATGGCTACGAATTTGTGGAAGCCTATATTATATATAATATAATTTAGTTATATATTCAAAAGAACGTCTTCGAAGAGAAAAGAAAATCGATGCAAAATATATTCAGTTACGACTTAACTTTCGAAATGATTGAACACAGTTCAGTTATAGTGACAAACTTCAAATCACAAGAAAAAAAAGCCTTTAGAAACCACTTTGTTGCTCAAGCAACTAGACTTGGAACCACAAAAAACTGTAATTAAATATATTACTTTCGTAAATATATATCTATATATAATCATATGATTCAAATATTTAATAACTCATATTAGTTAGGCACTTCTTCTTAGTTTCCAAAGTCAATTTGCACGTTTCACAGACCTGGTATTTCTGGCAATTTCTTGTTGAAATTAACTGCTGGAACTTGACACGATCGCTTCTAAGCAGTTGCCCGCAAAAGATGGCAACACTTTTGTGGAGCAACTCTTCTATTTTGTAGCGAGGACATTTTTTTGTTGTGCTCGCAGGACAACCACATACCTTTGCGCACAATTTGCATTTAAGCCGGAGCCGACGAGTGCAACTCAATTAAATATTAAAAAATCATATTCAATACGCTGCGGCACCAAGATGGATGACGAACTGGCAAACTGACAAACTGACAAGCTGACAAACTGACAAACTGCAGCTGCGATGTGTGCAAACGGATTTGCAGGCACATACAACAAATAAATAGCATAAGCAAAGTAAAAATGCACTGTAAAATGATGCGAAAAAAAGAGATGTAAAAAAATAATAATAATAAAGCGCCAGCTGTTTCCCGTTTGTGTTTGGTCGCCAAAAAATCAACAATGTGCAATCACACACCCACACACACACACACACACACACACACACCTTGTCAAGCAGATTGGCTGAGCTTGCATGTATAAATAAATTGAATTCAACTCCCGCAGTGCGCTTGGATTTCCCATCGCTCTTTGTGCCTCTCAACAACTACTTTTTTGTTGTTTACAAATACAGGTGTCTGGCTGTGTGTGTGTGTGTGTGTGTGTGTGATTGTACATATAGTGAAATAATATTACCTACAGGGTAGTATGTGTACTCGTTTTTTTACAACTTCCGTTTTGATTTTTGCATGCAGGACATACAGGACATACAGGACAACCAGGGCGCAGCTGGGCAACAAATGAGCTCGCCCAGTGGCGATGTGGCGACATATGTGGCCACAGAGACGGGACATGGGACACAGGTCAGAACACAGGATAAGGACAAACAGACAATACAAAAAGGAACTTTGGCATGGGCGCTTCATTGTTGGGACAGTTCCCCAATACAAATCGTATGCTCAATCCTCAGAAATTTGCTTGTAGTATTGTAAATATTTCCATTAATAATAAATATGTTTAATTTCCCGTTTAAACACAATGGAAGATCAAATTCATGAAAATTACCGCCTGCAAGAATCCGGCAATTTGTTTTCCTTTTCTGTAATCCCCATAAATACATTTTATTATATCCAGTATATCCAGTTTGGTGTCTGTACTAAGTACTCTATGAACTTTTCCCAATGAGTAGTTACGTATACGACTTGTCATAGCTGCATTCCTTAGTCTAAAGCCTGAATCACTTGTTCAACTAATGATCCTAAGCTTCCGTATCTGAGACTGATTAAACGTGTGAAATGAATCGATTAGTTATATTTTGTATCGATTTTCATCCCTTATATGATATCAATAAAATGTTCTGATTAGTAAATACTTGTTTAAGGATAAAACACAATAACTGTTATGTAGATATGCTTGAGAATATAACACTAAATATAGAATTGATCAAGGCGTTTCGAGAATAGATTTTATGCTAGGCATGGATCAGTGTTGATCACACGATCCCTTCAATTTTCTTAATTATAGTAAAAGATACTTTTTGGAGCAATTTGTATCTGCAACTTGGCTCAACTTACATTTGTATTGCAATATTATCAATAATTAGCAGGTGAATTATATTTGGCGTTTTTAAGAGTAATTTTAGCAATTTATGTTTTTTTTCGATTTTGCACAGCAAAAAAAAAAGTATAATAACAATTTGAATAATATCACAAATGTGCACAGTAAAAAAATTTGGATTATGAAATGTGATAATTATTTAAATATTATATTTAATATGTAACAATTTGTTGAGTACACTGGCACGCACATGCACACACACGCACACACACACACACTCGCGCGCACACACGCGCGCACACACGTGATTGATAGAACCGCGAATAAAACTTAAGATTGCGATTGAGATGGAGATTGAGATTGAGATTGAGATTGTGGCACTTAGCAGCTTGTGGGTTCTGTTTCGGGCTCTGTGGCTGGCGATCGAATCAAACGACACGGAGATATTAAACTATTTTTTTGCGGTAACCATGAACGCGACCACTACGAGCGGTTGGCGACGCCGACAGCGAAGTCAACGGCGCGTCATCATAATCACGACGTGGACAAGGACGAAAACGAGTGCGAGGACGAGGACGAGACGAAGCAGCAGCGACGTCGATTTCGATGGCGATGGCAATGGCAATGTGGATGTAGATGTGGTTGTAGATGCTAGAGATGCGGAACTGTGGAAACGGAGGCGGACTAGGACTCGGACTCAGTGTCGGAGTCGGAGTCAGAGTCGGAGTCAATGGCGACGACGCAGCCCAACCGCCATTTGGAGTGCGAGTGCCGCCTCTTTTTGCGTTTTTGAAGCAACCGCGTTGGGTATATAATTCTTTTTCTTGGCTTAACATTTACCACGAGAACCAGTAGCAGTGGTTTTTACTTGTGGTGTCCCAGCAGCGACGCCAGCAGCGACTGCGACGACAGCGTCAACGTCGACGTCGACATCGACGCTGCAGCAACAGCAACAGCGTTAGCAGCGCTGACGAACGGAAAGCCAAGCCAAAAACCGAAACCGAAACCAAAAACGTCAACTACACCACAAGCCAGAAAGGCCGCAACGATGTCTTCAAGTTGGTGCCCCAACTACCCAAGTCAGCGATGCCCATGCTCCCTCCAACCCCCTGGAAACGGGAAGAAAAAAGCGCTCAATTTTGGCACTCGCAACACCTTCGCCAGCTGCTTAGTGAAGAGGGTGCCGCCGCTGGAAATGTGAGTGGGGCACGGCACGGCACATGGGGTACAGGGAGTGAAAACAAAACAACAAAAAAAAAGAACGAAAGAAATTGAGTTGAATTTCGCTGCTGGAAGCTGCTGCCGACCTGCTTCTCTACTCGTTTTGCCTATGCAAGGACTTCTTTTTCATGCATTTTTTTTTTTTTTTTTTGCTTATATTTTTTCTCTTTGGCGCTAGCAAGAGCAACCCCTAAGACGTCTTGGAAGTGTTTGGACTTTGACTCAAGCGAAAAGAAAAAATCTCAACACTTCGCGGCGTATCGTGGTAACTAAGGCGACTTGCGACTACCCAGGACTCCCCACAGCAGCCAGGCACCAGGCACCAGGCACCACACAGGCAACGCTCAGACCTCAAGATTGCAAGTCCGAGACGGTGGCCAAAAAATGAAACCGGCGCGCGGCTTTGCGGCGAGCCTCTGCTAACCAGAGAATGTGTCTGCCACCCAGTCGAGAGTCGAGAGCAACTGCGACAGCAAGTTCCAGTTAACTGAAGCGAGTGTGAGAGAGAGAGAGAGAGAGAGATAGACAGAGAGGGAGAGAGAGTGTCTAAGAAAGCGTAAGAGGGATGGCGTGTGATAGCGTGTGTGAATGCGTACGGGCGGAAAAGAGAACAGAATAGTACGATAGTAGTACGGTAAAATCTTGCGGCTGCCATTTGCGGCCAAAGACGAGGCAATATTTTGAAGCTAGGTGCTTCTCCATCTGGAGGCCTGCTGGAGCGCCTTCGAATTGGTTAAGTTGAGTGAAAAATTGCAATGCTTAACCACATGAGCGTAAGACGTCCCCTCACTAACACACACAGCCGCAGCCACACACGCACACGCACACGCACACACACACATACGCATGGAAAGATGGATTCGTTGATTTCTTTTTTGTCACCAGGGCGGAGTTTTCTTTTCTTTCAGTTTCGGCGTGTTTCAGCATATTAACGTTCAACCCTCCTACATTTTGCGGTTTTCGAGCGCGACTAGCAGCAAGGGAAAGGACTGCTGGTGGTGGTGGTTATAGAGGTGATGGTGATGGGGTGGTGGTGGTATGTGTTGTCAGTCGGCGGTTGCGCACCAAGCATGTCGAAGGGTGTGTGGTTGGCATAATGAAACCGCAAGAATTATTATACGCTGCGGTCGATTACTATATCCAAATTCTAATCCAGCTGCCGGGGCAGCACAGCCAAAACAGTAGCCAACCAAACTGCGTACAACACGAGCCAATGAGCGATTAAGCGCGAGAATCCCTTAAAATACCACTTAAAATGGTGGTCTGCCGGCAAGCCACATTTCTTGAGGCTCGAGAGCAATTCTATTATGTTGTACAATCGTACAAAATGAATGCTCGAACTTAAACATGAATTTTGATCAACAGTTGCGCATCCAATTATAGATCATCAGTATCAAGCTACAGACTAAGCATGCTCTAATAGATATCCTGAACCCAAGCATATATCTATCCATATGCGAACACGTCTAATAATCGATTTGTATCGATATTCTCGAATCGGGGAAGTTATCGATCGAAAAAAGTTCGTTTGATCTGTGTATGGTATACGAGTGCCTATCTTTCAAATTAAATTCGCTGTGTTCCTACAGTAGGACAGACGGACAGACAAGAATATTTATACTTAATGGAATTATATACTTTTTCTCAACACTTTTACACATTTTCTCAGGGTATACAAACGGTTTGTTTTCATAGAGTTGTGTCAGTAGAATAAGAAAAAATATTCAAATTGATTTCGAACAATAAATCTGTTTCCAAAATTAGATTTGCAATTTTACAATTTATCACAAATAATAAGAAGAGAGAACAGCTCTCTTCTACCCACGATTGTGTAAATCTAAAAAACCGAAAAATTGTGTCTATGCTATCCTATATAATAGTCGTCCCATTTGGATAGTTTTCAGTCAAAATGTTAGGAGTTTGGTGAATTTGGCTATGATAGTTGTGAAGCAAAAGTGTTTCTTACATAAGAATTCAAGTTTCATATGGCATATATATATATAGATATATCTATACCAAACTTATTCAAGATAACATTAAAACTGAGTGAGTTCAAGCACAGACACACAGACGGTCAGATGGGCCATATCATCTCAACTAGTGATACCGATGGAAAATACTTGGCTTAGAGGCGACTCCTTTAATGGCTTACAAACTTATAGTATCCTCTGCAATGGTATAAGAACTATAGTTTGTAAGGGCGCTATAAGAACAAATATGATCGGAAGCAAATTGGAACAACGTGTGCAAAAATCAAATGGGCAAATCAGGGCGAGGCCACTGGTTGACTGACGTCCACAAATATTTACTTTTGTTGGCATGGAAGTAATTGTGTGTTTATCATTAGCCGGCCACAAAACGATCGGTAAGTGGAAGGGCTACTTGGTGTGCCGGAAACCTGCAGCGTGGCTCGTTATCAGCGCCTTGAAGCGGGCCAATTAAGACGTAGCCCAAATGCGAGCACCAAGCACGGCAAATAAAAGGATGCTCAAGTGGAGAAGGGTCGCGGCACGACGACCGCGAAGCGACACCCCGACAAATGGAGACGGGGCGACAATTATGTGCAAGCAAGAAGGAGAGCACAAACTGTTGACTATTGTTGCACTTAACGTGTCGGCTGGGGCAAGCAGTTAAAAAAATAAGTATACAAAAAAAAACAGAAGTAAAAACAGGAGAAACAAAAGCGAAACTCAAGCCTGAAAGATTTTGTGCAAATAATTCAAGAGGCAGTAAAAAGTAAACGACGCTTTGGGTGTGACAGGCAGGTGGTACGGTGGTGGGTGGTGCCGTGCCACACACTTACACACACACACTTTAATCGTCAGCAATGCGATGACAAGCGACAAAAGCTGTCGGCTGTTGACGGCTCTTCTGGCAGCTTTTGTGTGTTGATTTTTCTTTTAATTGTTGCGGATTTGCATTCTGACACATTTGTCAACCTCAACCTCAGCGCCGGCCTCAGAGACGCGCAGCGAAGAGCCAACCAGCCAGTCAGCCAACCAACCAGCCAGTCAGCCAACCAACCAGCCAGCGACGCTGGCTACACGAAACACACAAAAGGGTTGCCTACAAACCTGACTGAGGGTCTGAGATGTGGGCTGTGGGCTGTGGGCTTTGGGCTGTGGACTGTGGCATGAGGCAGGGTAAGGCGCATTTGTTGCAAACCTCGTTTGTACAGGTTGTATGAGCAACGTTTATTATTTATTAGCTGGCACGTCTATGTGTGCGAGTGTGTGTGTGTGACAGAAGGTGAGGCGAGTTAAGCCCGTTGGGATAATAATAAACGCCAGGGCCAAGTCATTTGTCAGAGCGAGAGACTCAACAACAACACCTACAAGCATACGGTGCGTGTGCCAGAGTGTGTGTGTGTGTGTGTGCAAGTGTGTTTTGAGTGACATGTGTCAAAACTGAAAAACTACGCGAATTTGTGTCAAATACCCTTGTCAGCGCGTTTCAAGTGCAACAAAACACTCCTCGAGAAAGCACGTGTTCTTATTGGGCAAAGAGTGAGGGTGGCGTCGAAACGGGGTGGGGAATCATCTAACTGACAACGAGTGGAGCTAAAAAAGTTGTACACACAAATATTATATATATATATAAATATAAATGCGGAAATTCTGGCGACACTGTCAGATGGATGCATGTTTGCCAAACAGACCTATATACACATTTGAAGTACTTAATGCCTCCAGTTAAGTGCTTTTCAGTTGCTTTCCTTTCATTTTCCGGCCTGGTTTTCATTTTATTTGAGCAGAGAATATATTGTAAATCTTAAGACTCTAATCTAGAGAGACCCATGATAGGCCCTGAACCGTATTGTGGTGTAGGAAGACACACAATACGTCTACAAATCAGGAATGAAGAAAGACTGATGCGAGAACAGAGCTGGGCAGAGACACCAGGACTCCGACAAGCCAGAAGTCTCCTAGGTGGCTTTAATCAAAAACGATTTAAGCAAATAATATCCATGGGGAAGAATAGACTCAGAATGCTGACAGGTCTATTGACAGGGCACTGTAGACTGAGAAGTCACCTAACCAAATTAGGTATTTACAGCAGCAACATGTGCAGGTTTTGCGAATATGAGGAGGAATCCTCAACGCACATCCTAGCAGAATGCGTCGCCTTAACAAGGAAAAGAGGCAGCCTCCTAGGGCAGCATATTATGAGGCCCAGGGACATAGTAACCCTCAACCCAACAAAGATTCTAGCATTCGTGCAGGAGTTGGGATTGATGGAAGAGCTGTAGGCTCAGTAAGGGGGCACAATAGACCTTAGAGGTCGCAGTGTAAACTTTCCCCAATTATAATAATAATAATAATAAGACTCTAATCACAGCAACAGCCGTTGAGCCAAAGTCAGAAACTGCTTTTAGTCACACAACAAAAATGAGGAGGAGGCGCACAGGACGATGGTAGCCACGAGTTTCTAGTCAATCAGTTTTACACATGTAAAGGAGAATTGTATTCAATTAGCTAGTTGCAGGAGCAGGAGCAGGAGCAGGAGCAGAAGCAGGAGCAGGAGCAGCAGCAGGAGCTGGAGCAGGAGCAGGAGCAGTAGTGTCGTAAAGTACAGACCGTTTAATGGATTAAATAAGACTCGTAAGCCCGATAAGAGCCGTTAAGTTTGGCCTGTCACGATGTGGAACTACTTATGAGGGTGGCTTCAAGTATTTCGCAAATTACTTATACGACAACAATAAAAAACAAAAAGCAAAATGCAAAAAGCAAAAAGCGAAAAAAGACTAAATTGCCTTTGATCAATGAAAGCAAATCATAAAACGCGGTTTACAGCTCCCATGTGTGTAATCGCTGACATTTAACGTTCGGCCTTCTTTAAGGCTTATGACTGGCACGTGAGGGTTGATTCAATAATAAAAAACAGAACCATGCAAAAAAAAACAGCAACAAGCGATAAAACAGAAAACAGAGACAAAGAATACGAGCCATGCACATGTAACATGTAACATGTAACATGTAACATGCGCCGTGGGAATTTCTATTTAAGAAAGTTAAAAATTTGAAAAATGTTTTACAAATTGAGCCTTTGTTTTGATTTCGGAAATCTTTGAAAAGCCAAATGGCTTCCTAATCGGTTTGCAATTGAGGCCCTTGCAGCTGATTGGATTATGGAATCCTCGAATTTGCATGCGATTCTCGAAATTCTCCGCAAATCGAAGTTTGGCATCGGAATGAAATCGAATGTTCAAGCTCAATCTAATACAATCAAAATGATTAGTAAAGTAAATTTCAAGCGGTCCCAACTTGCCTCACACATTCGTAATTCAAGTTGCAACAATTTTACCGGTCTGAAAAATCGAAAAGCAATTGCAAAAAATAACCAAAGAAAAAAGAACTCAAGTGCAAAAAGTGCAAAGCATTTAGATTCGATTGTTGCCTGCAGCCATATTTGTTTTAATGGTCAGAGATATGCACACACACACGCACACACACGCACACACTCGCACACACACGCACACACGCAGCCAATGGCAACAATAACCGTAAGAATAAGGATAATAATAAGTGACTAAGTGAGTGAGTAAGTGAGTGAACACGGCGCCAGATAACGATAACGTAAATAATGACCAAGCACCAAGCGGGCAAGAGAAATAAAAAATAAAAAAAAGAAAAACATGAAAATACGGCACACCGAATATTATATACACTTGCAGACGGGCATCCACCTGTCAACCAAGCTAAATTATATTGCAGTCTCCGGCTGTTCAATTTTACTAATATTTATGCACTCTGCAAAAAGTGGCTCAAAATTAAAATTAGCCTGAAAACTGACAAGTTTTTCTAGTTATTAAAACTCAATTCGAAATATAATATGAATACCTTATTGGTAATCCCATGTGGAGTAAGGTTTCTGGAACTCAGAAACAGAATCACTTCATAATGAAAATCAAACTGATAACTGGAAAGTTTTTCTGCTTTATAAATAATAATAATTTAACAATATACGAAGACAGAATTGAAATAATTAAATTGAAATAATTTTTAAATATATTTCCAAAAAAATTCTTTCTAAAATTCAGAAACAAGTATTAAAATTGTTGTTTCGCCTTCGAAAAATTCTAAAATTTTAAAAATTAAATTGTAATTGTAATACTAATGCTTAAAAAAAAGCGAATGTTTAAATGTTGTTTAGCAACTTTAAAAATATTTATTTTTAAAATTTAGAAAAATCTAAACTGTAGCTAAGAAAAGCAAACAATGGTTTTCCTTTCTGAATAGCATTGTCGAAAAAAGTAAAGCTACAATTTCGAAAGAAAAAAGTGTTTCAGACTGCTTTCAGAGCAGCTTTATGATTTAGTAATCCGATCTGGCTAAATCTGATAAGTTTTTAAGCCAAATAGCTGAGGGATTTTTGGCCTAGAAACAGGCATGTCTACGACGATTGCTAATCAAAGATATATATGTATATACTTTATGGGATCAGAGACGCCTCCTTCAAGGCGTTACAAACTATGCAACAAAATTAGAATACCCTCAGCAAGGAGATACGAAATAAATGATGGCAAGAGGCAAGTAGAAGGAAGAACGTGCTCGATATTCAATAGCCGCACCGAACACTGAGAACTGCCGAAGGAATATTGCTGGATGGAGATGGATATGGAGGACGGGGGAAATTGAATTGAACATTTCCGGGCCGACGCTGATGGCAACCATGTGGGCAAGGACAATGACAGGACATACAGCACACACACAGCACACACGCAGCCCATTGGCATCTCCATGACTGACCCATTCAATTAAGCATGAAAAAAATGAGCTGAACGCGCAAGTGCGGGGGCAGCAAGGCGGCCTACGTGCCATGATAGTCCGACTGTTCATAAAAAAAAGGACATCACATGCGAAAACCAAAAAACGAGGACGTCGAGGAGGACGAGCAACAGCAGCACTTAAGGAGCCAGCGACGGGCGCTGCCCGCAACAAAACACGCATCACTTGTCACACATACTTAGCAGTCCAGCAGTCAGATGCAGAGAAAGAGCGAGAACGACAGAGAGAGAGAGAGAGAGAGAGAGAGAGGGACGTATACCCAATAACGCGCCCAAAAGGACTCACTTATTGTCATGTCCTGGTGTTGTTATTGAGGTGTAATACAATTTTTTCCATGATACCCATAACAATGCCGAATGGAAAAAAGAAAAACAAAGAGAAAAACAAAATAAAATGAAAACGCCATGCCGACACAATCAGAAAGGATAACGAGCCGGCGTCGTCCTGGTCACATATGGCGGTATTAGTTTTAGCAACAATAGCAAACGCGGGGAGAGGTTTTGGTTGAACGCCCTGCGTCCGGCGTTGCATAAACTTGCAATTGAGCCAATTTGTAAAGTGCGGCAAGCCCATTAACGAGCTGGGGCAACGAGGCAACTACTAGCTCGTTACAGGACTATAGCCGGTGCTGCCAATCGAACTACACAGCACCTGCGTCCATTGTGTTCTAAGGCAGCACAGTCGATTTTGTGTGTCGAACCGACGGACGGACAGACAGACCGATAGACAGACAGACAGACCGACAGACAGACGGACTGTGGCAACTCGTCAACTTGTTGGCGCGTATCCTTTTTTGGGCTACGAACTCGACTACTTTGCATTACAAGCGTCCACAGTGAAATTAAAATAAAGTTCTTCTTTCTACGGGCGATACTGGCCGGGGCGGATTTTCCAGTTTTTCGACACTTTTTTTCTTTTTATTTATTTCTTTTTTTTTTTTTGGTTTTGTGTGCTTAACTACAAATAAATCTAAAACTCGCACATTCCTCAAAGCCTCGACTCGACGTCACTGATGGATATGGCCAGCACACAGATAGATGGTTGGACGGAGCGCGCAGTATACGGCAGGATATGCCGAGGATACGGGTCGGCCACAGTTGGGCAACGCAGTTTTATTTTGCATTTACATGCCCACATGCATTATGCATGTGTTTCTATGTGTGTGTGTTGCTATATATGTCTGTGTGTGTGCGTGTGTTGTTGTGTGTATTTGTGTGTGTGCACTTGTGCATGACCCTCTGGCCCATTCAATGCTCTAACAACGCACAGCAGCATAGAAAACTTGAATTGTTTACAGTATTTCAATTATCTATATACATACATATATACATATATATATATATATTTATATACAACAGTTATTTATTTAAATATTGAATGATTTTTATAATCAGTGTGATTAACATAATTGTTGATTACTCAGAACGTATTCAACCTTCAAAAATGTTCTGCAAGCAGACTCAAAAGTTCAGTACAAGTTCAGTTAAGACCAACAACAAAAAATATATATAAAAATAAATATATATGTATATATAATAAATAGATCGAAAACTATCAGTTTTTGTCTCAATTAGTTCAACTGTTTACTGTAAAATTTGATTTAAGATTCACCCATTTTAAACTGAATAACTGAAAGACTTTTTGAACTGAAAACAATTCTTGAAACTTGTTTTTCAAAGCAGCGTATTCAAACTTCGAGATAATGCCCAGCGGAAAGTTCATTCGCATTTTGTTATTTCTTGTCTTACTTTTTAGTTTTCCCTACTGTTCAGTTTTGGTCCCTTTCCCGCTAGTTGTTTTTTGTTTTTTGTTTTACTTATATTTTTTTTTTCAAAAGACTTTGAAACAAGGCGCGGGATATAAAAAATAAAGTATGCAAATGGTAAAACAAAAAGCGTCGGGCACAAAGGATGCTACGATAATATCCTTAAGCTACAAATGCAACATGAATTTGTCTTTGCCCGACCCGAGACCAAGTCCGGGTCCGGGTCCGGGGTTCGAGATTGAGGTCCGAGGTCCCGGCTCCGCCCACTTTTCTGTTCTATTCTTGATGCTGCTGCTGCTTTTTCCTTCGGGTTGCTAGGCACAACAAAAAAAAACACAGCAAAAATTAAAAATAAAGGATACTCGAACTTTACAAATGCATGCACATTAGAGCGCCAACCCATCCGATTTACATATGTGTGTGCGTGTGTGTGTGTGTGGCAAGTAATCTTATGCGTACCATGTGAACTCCACATATGACTGTTTTCAGTTTTCTGTTTCTGTTTCTGCTTTTGCTTTTGCTATTTGCAGCCCTTTGGTCCTTTTTTGCTGGCTTACTTCGACACTTATTTTAATTTATTTCATTTCATTTATGTATGCTTCAAATGTCCTTTGTGCGTTAGTCCCTTTATCTTTCAGCAACCACCCACCACCCACCACCCGCTGTCCTACTTTGTCGCTCTGCACTTGAGATTGTCTGCGTTTTTAAATAAAAACAGCATTTCAACTCCGACTTTCAGTGCAGATACAAAACTAAGTTTTTGTTTCCTGCAACCTTTTATTTTAATTGCGCATTTAACATAATGTAAAACCCTTCGACAGCATCACGGGCATCTTAACTTGCACTTTGACAACAAAGATACATAAGTATTTACTGTGAATTTAACCGAGTGCGTCTTCTCTCTACATTGAATATGGTATATCGTATATGGAATATTTATGAATATAGTTGTATATAAAAAGAGATCAAATCAAAATAAAAATATTGTGAAATAATTGTTTGCTTGATTCCTCATTGTTTTATAAGCACAATCTTATGTGTACTGACTTGAGCATTAAATACCCTTCAATTCGTTAAGTTGAACAGCCTTAGTTCCAGTATGGTGAACCTTCAGAGTATGTGCAATTATCCATTGTCATGCATCCACTGTATGGTTCCTCATCTTCCTCCTTTTGTTGATTTTCGTGACTGTTTTCCTCTTTAGTATTGATTGAGCCGCAATATGTCATGCTCATATAATAGCCATCTCCGGTGCCACCGTTGCTGACTCTCACGTAGGCCGGAAGATTATCCAAAAAGGTGTCTGTGTCAGCTGTTGGATCGTAATTGAGCGATTAAAACAGATTCAACAAATGCATTTTCTATTCGAGAGTGATCAACCAACAAATTATCTTTTGGGTTCGATAATTCGATAATATATATACAGTGGCTAATTATTTATTATTTTTCAAAAATTCCAAAGACCGATGGTAGGTACATATATTAACCACCTAAATTAATATATGACCCCAATACACTGGGGTTTCCCCACCTGCTAGGTAGGATTATGTAAAAAAGTAGCTTATTTTTTGTTTACTGCTTATTTCGCTCAGTCTAAATAAAATAAGATATTTCGAGTATAAAAACTTAAATAAGGATTTTAATACTTAGTATGATATCCTTTAGCATTAACAGCTTCCCTTAACCTATTATTCATGGAAAATACCAGCTTCCTGATAGTTTCTAGGCTGATTTTGTTCCACTCATCCCGCAGAGCTGTTTTGAGGTCTTCTTTGCTGGATATCCTGTGCTTCCGGATGTTATTTTCCAGCAGAGTCCACAAATTCTCAATAACATTTAAATCTGGAGACTGGGCCGGCGGAATTATCATGTGGGGGCAGTTCCTCATGAGCCAGGACTGCACTATCTTGGCCTTATGCTTGGAATCGTTGTCCTGGTAGAACCGGAAAGTACGTCGGATTCCTAGCTTCTCGGCACTTTGGAGTAAATTTTCCTTTAGTATGTTGAAGTCAACATTCTTGTCCATTGTTGTTTCAAAAATCACAAAATTCCCGAATCCGGCTGACGTGATACACACCCATGCCATGTCACTTCCTCCACCATGCTTGACTGTTGCCTTTACGTGTTTGGGATTCAGCTCAGTATTGGGCTGTCGCCACTCATAACTCCGTCCGTCCGAATCAAATATGGTGAATTTGGACTCATCTCCAAATATAACAGTGTTCCAGAACTCCAGATCCTTGCCTAAGTGGTGTTTGGTGAACGTCATCCAAGTCCCTTTATTTTTCACGCTTATAAAGTGCTTTTTCCGTGGTACTCGGGCATTAAAGTCATGTTTCCGCAGAAACCGGACACAGTTTCCACACAGCACTTTTTCCCTATTTCATCCTGCACCTGTTGAGCCTTTTTTGAAGCCGATAGCTTGGGAGATCCCCTTATAAACCTGGTGATCCTTTGACTCCTCCTCGTCGGTGAAAATCTTGTTTGATGCCATTCTGGCCTTGCCCTCAATCCGATTTGCGTCGATGAAGCGCCGAATGATGTTATACACAGTTGTCATTGAGAATTTGTGGGCTCTACTGGAAAATAACATCCGGAAGCACAGGATATCCAGCAAAGAAGACCTAAAAAATGCTCTGCGGGATGAGTGGAGCAGAATCAGCCCAGAAGCTACCAGGAAGTTGGTATCTTCCATGAATAATAGGTTAAGGGAAGCTGTTAATGCTAAAGGATATCATACTAAGTATTAAAATCCTTATTTAAGTTTTTATACTCGAAATATCTTATTTTATTTAGACTGAGCGAAATAAGCAGTAAACAAAAAATAAGCTACTTTTTACATAATCTTACCTAGCAGGTGGGGAAACCCCAGTGTATTGGGGTCATATATTAATTTAGGTGGTTAATATATGTACCTACCATCGGTCTTTGGAATTTTTGAAAAATAATAAATAATTAGCTTATGGCAGGCAATTCCTTTTTTTCTTTGACACTGAGCTGAAATGAAGGTGTGGGCCACTGTATATATCTTAAGGTCAGAGAAGTCACTGCTAAAAACTTTACGACAAAATGACAATAAGAACAAGATAGTCTAAATTTTAAGCATGCGGATTATCAGATGATGCCTCTCACCGAAGAAATGATTCTGTTCACGCAGATCCTCCTCTGTGGTCAACATTGGTAGTGGTGTTGGATATGCGATGGGTGGACTTTGCTTTCTTTTCACCTGCTCGCCGAGCAGCTGGCGAGCGCGAATGGACAAAGCTTTTTTGCCGGCAGTAACATGCTCAAAGGCCGGAGGCGGTCGATCTGCAGTTGAGATTATTTTCAGATTTCGAAGAAATATTCAATGGAGATTATTTTCATCTACTTACAGGTCTCACGACTGGGATCTTTGCTGAGTTGACTCACGTCCCTTGGATTCCATATCTGACGGGAGTATTTCAGTGGCAGCCACTGTGTGTCGACGTGGACATAGGGCTTCATTTGGTTGTTCATATTGTAAATTGGATTCTGCTGGCGGAATGTGCGCTGTTGCTCTTGCCTATCCAAGTTCATATTCTCGATTGTCCATTGCGACGGCAAGCCGTAACCTTGTCCACCTAATAATGGTGATGGTGCTCGACCAAGTGGATTCCAATGCACGCTAGACCTATATGCACGCGTCGAACCCGGTGACAAGGCTGAAGATTCCGATGATGTCGCACTTCGTATTGGTACTGCTGACGCCATTGGTGTGATCCAAAAAAAAATATCCCGCTCTTGCTATATTTCTGGATATGTTGTTCGGATAATATAATATTAACAAAACTGTAACGATCTATGTTTAAAATATAATGAAGCAAAGTATATATGATTGAAAACTTTTGGCATCCAAGTCGCAGAGCCGGCTAAGTAAACAATAATAGAAATGCGTCAATAACCGCCTTTTTGCTTTGATGCAACATGCGATTGCAGTTTTCGCAGTGAGTGTCAAATCCTTAGTGGTGGGACAAAAATTTATCGCCAAATAGTGACCGCAATCAGAATTAAGCACAATATGTTGAAAAGCACTTCCAACACCTTACGATAGAATCTCCATGTAATGATCGGTTGAATCTACAAATCCTTAGTGGTGGGACAAAAACTATCGCCAAATAGTGACCGCAATCAGAATTAAGCACAATATGTTGAAAAGCAGTTCCAACATCTTACGAAAGGAGCTCCATGTGATGATCGTTTGAATCAACCGCGAGGTACAACCAAAGCTTACAAAAGCTTTAAGTTTCACTAATTTAAAAAAGCAATGGTTCGTGTATTGATGAAGAAAGCTTTATTTTCACCTATGTTTTCGTGATAAGTAAAAGCTCAGGCAGGCCAAGCGAAGTCAAAAGCTTAGCAGCGCCAAATGCAAACTTATAGCTTGTTTTATCTTATTAATCTGTTTCAGTTCAAATAATAACGAAAATGTATGATGTGTTGGATAACGACACGCAATGCACAATACGGTCAGGTGTTTACAATTCACCGCAGCAGCACGGCGTTATCCAACACCTGAAAACTATTGATATATACACAGTTAGCCAAGCACACACAAACCGACATATGCACAGGCACACAAACATACGCACACTTTCTTTCAACATGAAGGCATTGTAACCACACACAAAATTGTTGCAAACATAGAGAAAAGCGAATCGCTTAAATTCAAATATTCAAATATATTCAAATGTGGTTAGTTATATCAGAGTGCTGTTTTTAAATTGTATATGTGTGGCTTACATATATATATATATATATATATTATATATATAAATAACATGAATATTCATATATGTTTGTATGGTCACAATTTACAGAAATATAGTTAAGGCAACAGCTGGTGGCGCATATTGTAAACATTAAAATTCAACTACAATCGGCTATCAACAAGTAATTCATTGATTTATCGCTTGCGCGCGCGTGTCAGTGTGTGTGTGTGTGCTCAAAGCACTATTTTCGTTATCGCTTACTCAAAGCGGGGGGCGGGCATGATTTCGTAGCCAGAGCGTCATCAACATCATCATCGTCACACATTGAGTAAGGGTAAGGTCTGTGACAGTGGGACGAGATTAGTTGCTGACACAGTGGGCATAAGCGCGTTTGCACAGAAAACGCGAAAGCTATCTGTCGATATGTCTGCGGCCGTGGCATCGCCATCTGGTGCTGGTGAAAAGAACTTATTGCGTGGCCTGAACAAGCTGCGCTCCCAAGGCAAACTAACAGACGTGACGCTCATCGTGGACGAGCATCGCTTCAAGGTGCGTACAATAAATCCCCAAATCTATAACTGATAATAGCCAATTATGTATTTACACATGCGGACAACAGGCCCATAGAGTTGTGCTGGCGGCGAGTAGCGACTATTTTTGCGCCATGTTCGCGGATTGTGCCATGATCGAGTCACGCAAGGAGGAGATCACACTTTATGGCGTTACGGCGCGTGCGATGAGCCGCATTATCATCTATATATACACATCACTGCTGGAGCTGAATATCGATAATGTCGAGGAGACGCTAGCGGCGGCAACGCATGTCCAGGTCAAAGAGGTCATCGAACGCTGCACAGTGTTCCTCGAGCAAAAGATTAGTATGGAAAACTGTTTGGCAATTGCGAGCATGGCGGAGATTTATGGCCAGCTGGCGTTGGCGGAGCGTGCTTATCGTTATATATGCGCACATTTCAAGGAGTTTGCCGCCAGCGGTGATTTCAAGGATGTCAAACTGGAGCAACTGCACTATATTCTTTCCAGCAATTATCCGATCGATGTCAGTGAACTGGAGCTGGTGCGCCTGCTCTGCACGTATGGCAACGATCAGCAGTTGGAGGATGGCTCATTGCGCGAACTGTTGCGTTTAATTAAATGGCAGTATGTTAGCTGTGAGGATCTGAAGTCATTGCGTCATCTCAACTACTCGCTGGTCGAGGAGTGCCTGGCCAAGCTTCAGGAAAACGCCAAGGGCGACGGCACCACCTTGGTGGCGCTCGAGCAAGGCATACAAGACCAGGGACCCACCAATATGCGCGGCATGGAGCTGAGTCTGCTGAAAATCGGTGGCTTCGAATGGAAGGGTCTGACCAATGAGATTATGTGCTTCTCCCCCACCAAAATGAAGTGGTACGAGTTGACCTCCATACCGCACATAGATCAGTGTAAGCAACAACAACAACAACCGAATGCAATCGTTGCCTGTTCCTAATTTAATTGTACGTTGCTTGCAGGCAATTTCGGTACGGCCGTGCTCAATAATGAGCTATTCATTGTGGGCGGTGCTTACGATGTCTGCCTCAAGGAGTACATCCATCCATTTGGTTTTCGCTATTGTCCGCTGCGCGACTCCTGGGTGACCATTGCACCCATACAGCTGGATCGCTGCCGCTTCTCACTCAATGCGGTTGGCAAGAAACATTTGTATGCCGTCGGTGGCATCGTTGAGCATGACGATAACTCCGAGGAGGCACTGCGACGCATCTCCAATGTGGAGCGTTACGATCTGGTCAGCAATTCGTGGACCTATATGCCAAGCCTGCAGGAGAATCGCAGCCAGCATGCCGGCGTCGTTGTCGGCGACAAGCTCTACATCTCCGGTAAATTAATGCTCTCACACATTTCATGATGTCACTTTTGACTTTCTTTAATATTATAATTTGATTTTCTATTGAATATCAAATAAGCGATTAGTTTGAAGCCGGAATGAAGCTCACAGAAGCTACTTCATCCGATTACGACTCTTTTCCATTTATAATTTATTGTGAACGATTACTAAAGCACTTTCTCTCCCGCGGCTCATCCAAAAGGTGGCATACACCTGGCAAACATACTGTCCAGCATGTGGTGCTTCGATACGAAGAGGGAATGCTGGCTGGAACTGGCACCGATGCCGACGCCATGCTGTGACCATGTCCTGGTGGCCATTGACAATCACATCTATGCATGCGGTGGCTGGCATGAGACGCTGAGGGAATCTCGGGTGCTCGTCGAGCACGTCTATGCGTATGACATTAAGACGAATGCGTGGAGTGTGGAAACTAAAATACCAGCGCCCAAATTCTATTCGGGCGTCACCTCAATGCGACGCACCATCTTTTTTGTGGGTGGACTGGATTCAACCGAGTCGATTGATCGTGCCAGTTCGGAGACAATGGCGTATGATCTGGATACGGGCGACTGGTGGCATCGCAAGGACTCGTGGGATACGCCCAACGATGTCTGGGAGTCCACCTGTGCCGCCATCTATGTGCCCAGCTTTGATCCCTAGCAACGAAAGAAGGCCAAAAAAGTTCGTCTACTCCAACGAATTTAAGCCAAGTCTCTGATTTCATATACATAAAAACAAAAAAATACACTGCAGAAAAAATATTTATAGAAATGCGCCCCGCTCCCCCCATCTATGCTTGTGATTAGCCTTAAAGTGCGGTCCCCCCAACCCCCACCCCCCATGTTACTACTGTACAGTGAATAAGCGTGCCAAGGAAGGCCAACAGCAACAATTGTTAAAAGCCGGTCAAACGTTCGAATATGTAACACTTAGCGAAAATACTTAGAAAACGATTTACAATAAAAATTATAAATTTTTGTGTTTAGTAAACTACTATTAGATGTCTATATCTATAAAGTCTAAGATATGATGTATGCATAAGACAAATTGTGCTGACTGACTGAACACTGCAGCCACAAAGGTAGACAGACAACAGACCAGACCAGACCACAAACTCAACTTCAAGCAAGCGTCTTCACACTTCATTAATACCATGTGTCCATGTGTAGAGAATATGATCAAAAATAAAAAACAAACATTAAGTATCAATGTGTTTCTCTTTTCTACAGTTAGTTATAGTTTTTGAACAGCCCGTCGTATAAATAGATATATAAACATTGGATTTGTTCGAGATTTGCCAAGGATTCGATACGAACACGAATCGATGGCAGATACTTTTATATATTTTTGGTAAACTCTGCCTGTTGTCACATCAGTGCATCTCAATACCAATGCACATACACTATTCTCATCTATATATATATATATATGTATAGCACATAGCAATAAAATCTTAAGAGTCAAGTGTCAGAATGCTTATAAGGTACACAGAAACAAGCAACATGGCTAAAACTAGATTCATTCTAAATGTCAAAACGCAATGAACCTCAACTTAAACAATTACAGAGTATGGCTAAAAATTAATAATTACAAATTACGATTAAAAGTTAAACAAATACAGTTGGAAATACACAGCTACTGGTTGGCTACACACACACAGTTTCCACAGAAAGTGTGTCAAATCCGAGCTACGTATTGTGATGCGGCGCTATAACGACCCAGCCATCGTTCTCCACCGAGTCGCCACTGGTGATGCCAGCCGTCAGCTCCTGACTGCTGCTGTGGTGACTATTATTGCCGACAATCCCAAGCGGTGGCTGTAGGCGACCACCTTGTGGATTTGGCTGGCGGGCCGCTGGCAGCTTCTCCCACTGCTGCTGCAGATTATTGTAGAGGCTCTGCAAGCCCTCCTGTACAGAATAGAGATGCAGACAGTTAACAACTGGGTAAATCGAGCAGATTTCACATCATATTTCAATTACACTCGCTCACCTTGTCTTTAATTTTGCGCAAGAGCTCCTGTTTCTGATCGCGCTCGATGCGATCCATTTGCAGTATTAGCTTCTCCTTGAAGTCCTGCGCGTAGTAGAGGTTCGTGTCGACGCTGAGATACTCCTTGGCCATGTGGCGATGATCGCGATAGATCGCCTGCGATTCCGCATTGTTCGGTATGGGTGGCTCTGGCTGCAGCTCTGGATCTAATATCTCTGCCAGTGACTGCTCGGTGCAGCCGCAGTTGGCATCCACATCCGCGTCCGCATCCTCATCGATGTGCACATCGATGCAATCGTTCGTTTCATTGGCATTGGGGGCTTGGCTAAGCAGTCCATTTGTATTGAGTTCATTGTTATTGCTGTTAACATTATAATTGCTATTGTTGTTGGTGAGGTCTGTGGTGGTGTTGTTGCTGTTGTTGGTGGTGGCACAGCTGCCACTGGTCATGATCACCGGCTTCGTATCCGTCACTGTCAATCGTTCCCGGCCATCAGTTTTGGCTGCAACAAAACAGAAAACAAATCCCATTAATATTCAACTGATTTCAGCCAGGTGGAAATGACGCAAACAAATTTCCAGTGATTTATGACACATACTATAGATGATCCAGCAACTGTGCAGATCGCTGGTCTGCTTGGTGGTGATCAAGGCGCGTGTGTCGCACATGTTGATCGACTGCTGCTTGGATTCGCTTTGCACTATTTGAGCTGATACTCGATGCACGCGAACCAATTATGTCTGAGGCGGGATCATTTTCAGTTCAGTAAGGCTTGGGGATATATACATATATATAGAGTGTATATATATATATATGTGTGTATTAAAAGAGAGAGCGTGATTCAATCTCTCTCTCTCCTCTCTCGCACCACCCTTGCCCTGATGACGTAGGTATTTTCTTGCTGCTGCTTGTTTTTTTTTTGGGGAAATATTGGAAAAACAAACTATCAACAAACATGCAAAGCAAACATTTTCAAACGAATTTTGTCTTCTTGTCTTCCGCTCTCTCTCTGTCTCTCTCTCCCTCTATCTCTCTCCTTTCCTCCCACTTTTGCTTTCTTCTTTTTTGCTGCCCCAATGTTTATTTATTTTTTGCGCTTCTTTTATTTTATTGAAAATTTCACAGCACAAATGGGTGTTTCAGAGAATAAAAATTGAATATGGGCGTTGGGGGATCGGGCGTGGTCGGGAGGCGTTTGGGGGCGGGACGTGGCTAGATTAAACAGCCGGCGTTGACAACAATTGACGACGATCTTTGGCGCGTTGCGTTATCGGGAATTGCAGTAACATTGCGGCACTCAGGACGGCACGGCTCTCAAACGTAGACTGAGCAAATTTTGGGAACACATCGTGCCGCTGTCGAAGAGCCGTGGCAAGAGGAAGCAGCAAATTGGTCGAGATGACGAGCACAAAAACTAGGAGAGTGGGGCATACACGCACACACACACACACACATATAGAAAATTCATGTATGTGTTTTGAATCTCATCATCAATACAAAAGTGTTGGCTCCCTACGACGACGACCCCAAAAACATTGCCATATCGAGCTGCTGATGAGCATTTGCTGATCGCGCACACACACACACACACACACACACACTTAGATATATACACACATATGTGGATGAATAATGCGCCTGGCATGCGGTTGGGAAATCTCCCCTGCGATAAATGCCAATGTTGCTCGCAACCCTCCAACCAAAAAGCAGAAATATTTACTTTTAGACAAGACTGCAGCGTGACTAGGTCGCTGATGCTGCTGCATTCAACATGGCTAACACACACACACACAAATGCAAATGCATATATATATATATATATATATATATGTAAGAGGATGTGTTTGTGTCCAAGCCATGGCAAAAATGAATTTTTAAAACGATCTTTTGCTCGAAATATGTTTTTTGGTTTTTTTCGGTTTTTTCTTGTCCCCGTGCCCATTAAAATGAAATTTTCGCTCTTTTGGCTTTTCATTTTGCTGTATAGACAATTGTACATGTGTCTATATATATATATCTATATATATATATACGTGTTGGTGTATACTATGCATGTGATACATGTGTACTATATGTGAACGAAATCAAAATAAAAGCGAGATTATTGCCGAATGACTCATTGGTCAATGCGGTTGTGCGGGAGACGGCAGCAGCATGGCAGGCGGACGCAAGGGGGTTGGGGGCGAGAAAAGATTTTGGCCACCCGACTGTCGGCCTCGTCAATTGTGTGTGCGTTATTCTGGCGTGCCGCAACCATTAGATGATTTTTTTTTTTTTGTTGATAAATTTCTAATATTTTTGTGCTGTGTTTATGCTGAGACGACCGAAAGAGGCGACTGTGGTGACGGTGCATGTCATGGCTATAAATCTGAGCGAAATTGCCAGCCAGGCAACCAGCCAGTCAGTCAATGTGCACAATACGTTAATTGTGCAGCGCACTGTGCCGCTAAGAGTGAACTACAGTGACTACAATATACACTCTCTTCACAGTCGAGTCGCACGCTTTGCTCATCCATTTGGCTAGCAAAGCAAATGTGCTGGCTGATCTTGGCTCAGTTTGGGTTTTGACCATAATTAACTAATATTTGTTGCAGCAAGTGAAGAAAACACAATAATATTTCAATTGAGCAAACAATTTTGACTCGCTTTGCAGAGCTCGAATTTGAGAACAGGCCTAAATACATCCATTTTTCATTTAAGATCTTAACGGGTCAAATGTGGTCTATGGTTGCACAGCCTTCTAAGCTAAGTAGACAATTTATGTGTTTGCCACGGTTGAACAGTCCTAGCGTGAAATGCATTTAAGGCATAGCAAACAAGTCTACACGTGTTGCAATAAAATGAATCTGTCTGAGTTGTGCTGGAGACAACATTGATTTCGATTAGCTGTTAACTTGTTGCGCTTGTTAAAAGTGACATGCATTTGTCGAACATTCGCAACATTTGGATATCAGCTGCAGTATCTCTGCGGGTGCGGGCATTTGTTGGCAAGTGGCGCATTGTTGAGATGCCATTTTGGTGATGCTGCGATTCGGCGATGCTGCGATTTTACTATTTTGCTATTTAGCTGCATATTGCATGAGCGCATCGCATATTTATAACGTTTTTGGCGGCCTGAGGCAAATTGTTTTGCAAAATGCTTTTTGCATAATAATACAAAACAACGCAGCAGCTAATTAACCAAAAAATCGAGCAATTAAACGAAACGAAACGAACACTCGAGTTAGAGCGAGACGGCAACTGCATTGTTTATATACAATAAACTATTGCGTGCTGCTGCTGCTGCTGGTGCTGTTGCTGATGGTGCGTCATGCCTTCGTCTCGACCACACACAGCTGCCACATGGCAGACGAGAGCCGAACAGAATGCACACGCTGGCAATGCGCTGTGCTATTTGCAACAACAACGCCAACAATTACCATGCCACAATCGTGATCATCCAAAAGAGTGTGCTAATGTGCGTGTGAATCACTCAATAAGCACAACTACAGACAACAGACAGCAGACAACATACAGCAGACAACAGACAACAGACAACAGACAGCAGACAACAGGCAATTAGGGGAAGACAACGAGATCAGATCATCCACATTGCTGACAATAGTTGCGATCAGGCACTCACCATGCAAACTGCTGCGGCTGCTCTCGCTACGATTCAGATCAAAACCGTTCTGCAATAAACACAAAAGAAGTAAGTATAGCTATATATATATATATATATATATATATATATAAATTTGATTTGTATATACCGGTTCCACATCGAGGGTAAGCTGCTCCATTGGCCTGCTGGCCATTTGTATCATGCCGTTG
Organism: Drosophila kokeensis; assembly: GCA_035042145.1. Taxonomy (NCBI): domain Eukaryota; kingdom Metazoa; phylum Arthropoda; class Insecta; order Diptera; family Drosophilidae; genus Drosophila; species Drosophila kokeensis. The sequence continues at coordinate 301,167 of JAWNLT010000194.1, forward strand.
CGTATGGTTTCCAAACGCTTGCTTGCCTCTGCGGACGATGTCAGATTGAAGCTAGCGTTTTGACTCTCGCTGCTCTCCTCCTCGGGTATGGCATCCCAGCGATTGCTGCTGCTCATATGAAACAGTCCATTGTTGTCTAATTGGCCCGAATTGGTGGGCGTTCGCTCTGATGAGGTATATTCGGTATCGCTCGACCCAGTTCCAGCTCCAGTCCCAGCTCCAGCTCCACCTTCAGTTCCAGTGCCAATCTCAGTCGCTGTTCCACGCACATTCGTCGGTGTTAGCTGTGTGGACGCAAGGCTCATGTCGCTGGAGCTGTGACTTAGACTATCATATTGAGCGGCCACCGTGCCGTCGCTCTCTTTGGTCACAATCTGCATTGGATGAAATCGTTTATTTGTGTTAATGGTATTTGATGTGGCCACTCACTTGTTGGTTGATAAACTCATATTCTAGCGGCTTGTCGGCGCCAACATAGTCTTTGATAATCTCATTCATCACGCTAACAATATACTGCATTGAGGGCCGATCCTCAGGCGCCGTCATCCAGCAGGCAGTCATCAGTTGCTCAATGTGCTTGGGACAATTGTCCAGCAAAGGCGGTCGCTCACCTGCAATAAACTCACATAAATAACCATTTCAATGTATTATCAGCAATTGTTATTATCTCTAACCCTTGTGTATCTTCCATTGGATGGTGTAGGCATTGTCAATATCCATAAAGGGCGGCTTGCGCGACAGCACCTCCCACAGCACAATCGCCCAACTGAAAATGTCGCACTTCTCCGTGTATTTAGAGCCCTCGAAAACCTGTTGGACGCAGAAGGTATTACAACATACAGTTTAAATGCTCGAGTCGAGACAGCTCGATAAGAAGGATAACCTCAACCAAGCTGTTGACGCAGGTAAACACTCCTTTTCTGATCACAAATACATCTATCTATATTTTATGGGATTGAAGATGAAGATGTTACATAGTCTCTACACATTTTTTATGGGTTCAGCAATATATTAATATTTAAAGGTATTGAGAAATCTTTTATGATTAGCAACCACAGCCACCTGTTGAGTCTAAGATTGTAATTACTCTGACTAGTCTGACTAGACTGACTGACTAATTCATTGGTGGTCAAGTTTGAAGGACTGCTGTCTGAAAGATCTTTTCTAATAATAATTTAACAAATATCTTGCAGCAAATATCGTTCATTACTTGCCATTGTAATTATCGAGCTAAACGAAAAGAACATCAACTGGATTTGGATTTCTACTCACCTCGGGCGCCATCCAGGCAGCGCTGCCACGATTGTTTGTCATCATGGTTGACTTATCGGCGACGGTGCCAAAATCACATATCTTCAAATTGCGTCCTTTGTTGGTCAACAGCAAATTGAGCGGCTTTAAATCGCGATGGATCAGCGGCTTGGGCGACATTCCATGCAGGTAGGCGACACCCTGTGAACGAGTTGATGCACATTTCAATCAGGTTATGCATTTCAGATAAAGGACAAGGAAGAACAAGGAATCACCTCGGCACTCTGGAGCGCCCAGCTCATGGCATGCGCCAAGCTATACGCGGGCTTCACTTTACCATGCAGAAAATTGTGCAGGGATCCGCCCTCGGCGTACTCCATGATTAAAAAGGTGGCCTGCTGGGCGTTGCAGATGCCGTACAGTGCAATAATGTTGGCATGCTTGACGCGCGATAACTGCTTCACCTCCTTATCAATGTCCTTCTGCTCGGCGCTGGCAAAGAACTCCTTGACGGCCACCAGCCTGTTGCTCCACATTGCCTTGGACACAACACCAAACGTGCCATGGCCGACTTTCTACATATGCCAATGAAAGAATTGTGTATAAGCAAACTGTGTGACTGTCTTTTGAGGGTGCACAAAACAACAACAACAACAACAAAAAAGGGTTCACCTCGCCGATCGTAATTTCGCTAAAGTCCACATTAAAAGCTTGCAGTGCATCGGGCGACGAGACGGCGGCGTCGGCGGCTGCCATCGCCTGCTGCTTCTCTTTCTAGTCGCTGTTGCTTTTGCTGTTGCTCTTGCTGCTACTGTTGCGAATGTCCTTTTGGGCCTCTTCAGTTTCGTACGGTTTGTGTTTTCGGCCTAGCCTGGGTATGTTTTGCAGCCTGCTGTTTGCTTATATCGACCAGCAATGAATCGCTGCGAATACGTACGCTGCGCACATCTTTCAAAACGGCTTAATGCTGTTGCTGGCGTTGACCTCAACGCTACCATTGGCGGCCAGACCAAATTTCGTGCACTTGAGTAGTTATTTTGCGCTGTCCAAATGCTTTCTTAATTTGTCCAACAAATATTTCTCATCTTTCTTTTCGTTTTTGGCCTGTTCGTATGTCGCTGTCTGGCTAGTGGTTGAGATCTTTACAATTAATATCGGTGTCATCGATAGTACAACAATATATCGTGCATTTTACACAAGTTTATTTTCATTGCATTCGCCTAGACACATAACATACACAAAAATTGTGATACGATGACGATTCTTAATTAAAGCCATAATTTAGGTTGATAAGCAATTCTGCAACGCATATATAATGTTATCATATCAATTCATGCGAATGAATCTACTAGCTAGATATCGATTGTCTTAGTCAGTGCTGTCATCAATTATCCAAATATCGACAAGAAATGGGCAAAACAGAAGTACGGACGACATATATTGTTTTGTCTTGCTTATTACATCGTTCTACCGATGACGTTTGAAACTGCTTTAACGATTGTGTTAATAAACATATATAATATCATGGCCTTACAAACATATATACATATTTATTTATTTATTATATAAATAGCATTCAATCCAAAGAATATATGGTTAAGTATTTATTCTGGCGAAGACCACTTAGGTTTAACGGTTTCCGACCAAGGTGGCCACACTCTTGCCAGTGTTGGCTCGTTGTGGAAGACCACTTATCAGTTGACGCATTTGTCCAGAAAAATGTTGAAACTACCCCACTGTACCACAAAAGCACTAAAATTGGCGAGGCGGTCATCCGATTACATCCGATTGCTCATAATTAATATATCAGACACTGATTATTCCGAATTAAATATCGATATAGCTTGAAGTATCGCTTGAATGCGTATATCGCCGTTTCAATGCAACGACCAGGTCTTGCTCCGTCGATATTCGTATCCATCCCTAACTCATACGTTCAAGCGCTCGCTTGTCAAGCGGATGCAATTTCGGACAAAAAATAATCATAATTTGTTATTTTTTTTTTACGCTCGTACTACTCACCACAAATGCAAACAAATAAGTTAAATGTGCTTCAACACAAATGTGATAACATAAAACGAAAGCATTAATTTGCAACAACAACAAGTGTGCTGCCCGCGGCCCGCGTGAATCCGAATCGGAATCGGAAATTTGTTGTGCGTGTGTGAAATAAATTTGCTTTTATAGCAAAAACAAAAAAAAGCAACAAGAGAAAAGGCGAGTAAAAAAGTGCGTCTAAATATATGAAACATGCTGAAATTGTGATGGTTGTGTGTGAGTGTGGTGTGGATGAAGGGAGGGGGTGGTAACAGGGGCAACAGCAGCACTAGCGGCAGGCAACATTTGCTCACAATTTTGCCAAAGTGTTGTTGGAGGCGACGCCGCCAATTAATGCTCGTTGACGTCGTCGTCGTAGCCATTGATGCCGACGCCAGTGTCACCGCGGCAACAACAACAAATGCTGCAACGTGAAAGAAATGAAATGTCAAAGTTTTGCAAACTTTGCATATTGAAGAAGACGCACTTAAGTTCGCATTTTTTTCTCTTTTTTTTATGTTCTTGTTGTGGCTGTTGCTGTATGTTTTTTATTATTATTTATTTTTGTATTTCTCTGGTGCATTTCATTGAAAATGAACAAGTTTAAGCAAAATTCATAGTTACTAAGAGCAGATGATGAAGAAGAAGAAGAAACTGCTGTTGGTGCTGCTGCAAAGAGAGCCAAGCTCGTCATCATCATCATTTAGAACATCATCATCCTCATCTCCTCCACATTCTCTTCTTTGTTTAGGATGTGTGTGTGTGTGTGTGTGTGTGTATGTTTTTTTTTATGCGTGCGCCACATGAAGAAGAGGAAGCGCTACCAAAAAAACTACTCTGCGCCGCATTCTTCTCCATCTCTCTTCAATTGCATGTGTGTGTTTGTGTGTGGGAATTTTCATTGGCTGCTACTGGCTAAGTATTCGCACTAATCTTAATCTTAATCTAGTTATCGGCTTTTTAATACTCAGCTAAAACAACGACAACAACTGGCTCCAATTTACTCTATATATATATATATATAGAGATATATATATATATACCTATATACATGTGTTTGTGTGTGTGTGTGTGCACAATTGAAGCCGACGTCTGTTTTGTTGTTGTTGTCTGTTGGTAAGTCTGTTTTTGAAATTATGTTGAACTTTTGTTTATTTTTGTGTGCTATTTAAATGAATTCTCGTGTTGATGTTAAAACATAAACAATCAGCAAACGAAAACGAATTATTTAGTTCACCACGACTGCACCTCCCCCTTCTCATGCTCTTGAGCTGCTTTTTGTATCTTGTACTTGCACACACTCAGGCACACACACACACTTATTTCCCGTTGTACATAAACAGCGAAAGTTGTCTTCCTGCTTTTTTTCCCATTCGTTCCACTGCCAATCGTTCCTCCCCAATCTTTTGTTTCGCTCTCGCTCTTGCGCTCTCTTGAGTGCTCCTCCGGGCCCAAGCTCACAATTCCTGTTAGCAGCAAGGGCATATGCAAATTTCGGTTTTGCGACCTTCTCTACCCCACTCTTTCGCTCTCTCTCGCTCTCTTTCTGTCTCCTTCGATCTCTCTCCCTCCATCTCTCCATCTCGCTCACTCTGTTGCAGATCATTGAAAGACGTGCAAATGCAAATGCAAAAAAGCATTCTCTGCTCTCGAGCTCCTCATTATGAAGCAGCATCAGCAGAATGCATTGAAGGAAGTACATTTCAGGAATGTAAAAAATCCTCTTTTATGATTTCGAATATGCAAAATGAAGCCCATCGACATTTCTGTGTAAGCGTGAAATATGACTGAATAAGGTATCTAACTATAGCTATAGAAGTAAACCTTAACAGGAAAAAAAGAAAAAATACTTGTTTCAAGAGAAAGAATTTGAATTATGTTCAATTCTGTTATATATTGATAACATTTTTTTTATAAATAGGATGAGAAACTGATCCAATGTAATTTTTGCCAAGCTGATAACCGCTTTCTTCTCTAATCCCAATTATTTCAACCTGAACAGCACTTTAAGCGAAAGAACAATTCTTTCGACAGATTACGTTAATTATGAAAATGTTGTATAAATTTATGTATCTAACAAAGCGGGTCTTGATTCACAGAATCCACGAGTTCTTCTTTATATGGGGTGCTACAAGAGTCAGAAATAAAAAACAATAACAATGGCATGAAAACGTGTCTTCTCATTTCATGCTTCTGCATACGCTTACACGTAATTAGGAGCTCAAAATGTAAGAAATCAACTTTAAGCAGAGCAGAAAGATGCTTATATACATGTATTTGGTGTGCATCTTGTAGTTCTGGATGGAAAGCCAGTGTTTCTTTCAACATTCATTGCAATGCATTTGCAACACGTTGGTTGTGTTGTCTTCTTCTTCTTTTTTTTTTGGGTGCAGTAATTGCCAACGAGTTCATTTCCTATGCAGAGAGCCTTGAACCCACACTACACAAAAAACAAAAGATAAACGACAATATTGTTGTTAAAAAGAAGGTTAATCAAGCAACTAGGCAAGCTCGGTCGTTGTTGTTATTGTTGTTGTTGTTGTTGTTGATGTTCAGTCGATCGTCAGTTGGTTACTCGGAGCAGTTTTTCGGTTCGTCGTTGTTGATTCCATCAAAAGGCGAAGACAGTTCCCATGTCCCAAGCCCAAGTTAACCCAGGCAGGCCGTACTATGTATGTACGAGAATGTATGTGCATATGTATGTATTTACATATGTATATGTATATATGTACCAGCTCCGCTCCAAGGTTTTATGTAATTGTTAATTTTACTTATTTTGTTGCCGTCGATTTCGTTTTCGTTTATTGTACTGTGTACTCATTAAATGCATGCTCCTCTAATGGGTATACTAAGATTCAGATACATACAACAAATACTATCCAAAAAACAACAATTTGAAAGTAAATTTGATGAGAACTTTGCCTTGCATCGATATTTTGCTTTATTCAATTTCACAGCGACCTTTGGAAATAAGTCAGAAAATCAGAATAAAAAGGTTTTTAGGCTTGCAGGTTTTTTCAAAATCGATATATAATATTTTTAATAATTTCTAATGCAAAAAATTATTCTTTTGGCCAACAAACCTAATACAATAGTTTTTCAAATTTGTCGAAGCAAGCACAGCCCTTTGTACAGGATATCTATTAGTCGGGCATGTTGGCTGGTTGCATTCTAGTTGTTATTGGGCTTCATTGCGTGTTGTGTGTTGGTCGAGTCGAAAACAACCCATAACAACAGTAATAAAAGAAAAGGTGATTTCTTACAATCGTGATTTGGCTACATTTGTTGTTGTTGTTGTTGTTGTTGTTGTAGCCAGCTGAGACTGTCCGTTATTATTAAGTATTAGCCCGTTACATTCGAGCCATTGTTGCAATAATTGTAATTCTTTGCTCATTATTTGTAATTATCTATTGGCTTTTACACAACGTACACAATACGAATTCGAACTCGAATTCGAATTCGACTACGAACCGAAACAGATTCGGAAAATTTTGATTATTGTATAACGAGGCGTTTCGAGATTATATTTACCGTTTCAATTATAGACAGCATTTGCTATTATAATACAATATTATTTGATCGTACTTTAATTATTATCATTATTTATAAGTCAACTTTTGTGGTCTGGTCGCAGCTCTTCTCGCAACTTTTCATCTTTTAGCCGAGGTGCATTATGGCATTATGCTTAGATATATGGCATCTATCGATAAGGATTTGATAAGTAAGATCAAGTTTAATTATTCGACTTATTCGTTGTTTTGAGCCTGACTTTAGTTGTAACCAAATTTGAAAAATCCCAATCGAAATTTGGATCCAAACGAGATCTGCTCAAACTCAACTTAAACCGGAACCCTTGAGCAATCCATTTGCTGATTACTCAGAATTTAATTGCTTTTGTTTTTGTTGCATTTGCTGGCCATTTGTCAACCGTCTGTAAATCGCGTGAAATTTACAACGTTATACAATTTAAATACTATAATTAAGAATTTATTATTGCTGCTGCTGCTGCTGCTGCTGCTGGTGCTGCTGCTGTTGTTGATGCGATTGTTGTTGCTGTTGCTGCTGCTGTTGCTGATTCTATTTCTGTTTGTGTTTGCGTTGTTTGCGCTGCTTGTTGTTGCATGACTGAATAACACGATAAAGGTGTGATGACATAACCTCACATGCGCTTTATGCCACAAAAACAATACACACACACATATGTGTGTATAGGGCTTAGGCTCCGATAAAAAGTATTACGATATAACGCGCAAAAAAGTGAAATATATTTTGTATTATACATATATATATATATATACTATTGTTGATGTTGCTGGCACATTTCCGGCGATCGTCAGTTGGTTGCGTGTGTATATGTGTGTGTGTGTAAGTGTGTGTGTGCCTGTTCTTGCCAAATAGCTCGATTGCTTTTCCAAGCACTTGTCATGTCTTGATGTCTTGTTGTCTTCCACTTGCCGCAGTTCCGAGTCGCTAGTTAACCAAAGTTTGTCATTTCATTAGAATTTCATCTTATCGCCAAAAGCAGAAGAACAACAGCCACAGCAACAGCCACAACAACAGCCACAACAACAGCCACAACAACAACCACAACAACAGCCACAGCAACTACCACAACAACAACCACAACAACAGCCACAACAACAATCACAACAACAACCACAACAACAACCACAACAACAACCACAACAACAACCACAACAACAGTAGTAGTTCAAACAACATCGGAATGTGAATATGCAGACACTGAACACAAAACCTAACTAAAGTAAATTTACTTAACTTACTCCTCATTAAATAACCAAAAACACATCATCTTCAATATAATACAGAATAAGATATATTTTCTATTTAGAAATTCAGAATTCCCCCCGAAATGCAACACATTTTTTAAGGACCAGTCTAAGGACTAGTCCATATAGTCCTTCGATTAAAGCTGTACGAATGTAGTAAAAATTGTCCGCCCAAATGGAACTTGCCTGTTACCATAACACTTTGGCAATTCTTAACCGGTTTTAATAGGCAAGGGAACATCCTACCTCTAACTGATTGTTATTTCATTTAGACGATTCGCTCCATGGTTTCCGACCTGAAGCGTGTCCCAATTTAATGGGAAATCGCTCCTGTGAAACCTGTTCGCAGATAGAATCATTCGTCTATTGTGTAAGATAAAATACAGCAATGCAGCTTCCTGTCCTAACGACGCTGTTTCATCGTCAGGGATAACAGACAAGAGACAAGAGACAGGAGACAAGAGACAAAGGGCGCTGTGTCGACTGATAAAAGTGACACTGGCCAAGCAAATAAGTAATCAGCTCAGCTAGCTTATCGGCTGCCCAAACAAAGGCAATTGCAAAAAAAAAAAAAAAATGTGAAAGAGAGAGAAAAGGGGAAAGAGAACAGAGAAAAAGGAGGGAGCATATAAACAAGACGACTTGGCAGGGGAGGGCGAGCGGCGAGCGGCGGCGAATGTGGCCTGCAATCCGACACCTGAGCAGCAACTGGACGAAGGGACGGGCGGACACATGCACAGATATCCGGGCGCTGAGTCAAGTTCCAAGTCATGTCGAGGCTTTGTTCACGTGATTACATTTCATGGCGCGCCGGAAGAATCCAAAGGAAATGCACCTGCTCACACTCTTACTGTTCTTCTGCATACACTCAGCAAAAAAGCGCTATTTTTGTTCGAAAGTGCAATTTTCTAGTTGGGATTTTTCGAAAATTAGACATACATTTTGTCAATTTACAATACAATCACTTTTGAATTTTAATGAATGAAATTTCAATCCCATCCCTCGAAGAGATCTTTTGACTGTGTAGCAGTGTGTCGACCCGAAACCAGAACTCCTAACTGAATTCAACTAATTGAAATGAAATCGCCACCTCAATCACAGTGTTTTGTAAGTGCCAGTTAAGAGTCAGTAGCCAGTATTCATCACTGATTTGTTAGAAAGTGCAATTCAATTTTGGAAAATCTTCGAAAATTGTTAACTGCAATTAACCGATTGAGATTTAAGACTTTTGAATTGTAGAGGTACCGCTACCATACCATAAAATCCAGCTATCAATACGGAAACGAAGGAAACTCAAAGTGGGAACCAATTCACCACCTTTACCGGAACTGTTTCACTTGCCTTCAAAATACAATATGTTTGACACCCTATTTTACTCCCATTTCGCAAATACCTTAAAAATGATGAAGCAAATTGTGATTTTCGGTGCGATTTTTGAGTGTACTCTTTATTGCTCTTGCTATTTTTCTCTTGTTGCTTTCTAACTGTCTTTGCTGGTTCTTGGAGCGCTGCTGCAGCTCCGGTTCAAACTCATCAACGTCGCCATTATAAACTCAAGCGCTGTGATTATCTGACGATTGTCTGTGGGAAGCACTGCCAGCAACGTGAAACCAGCGTTGGTGGGTGGGTGGATTTCCCATTATGCTGGGTGTTGGGTGCTCGGTGCTCAGTGCTCAGTGCTGGGTGAGACACGTGCGCAGTCCAACTGGCTGGCCACAAGTGGATGGAGTGGAGACCTGTAAAAAAAACATATGTACATGAGTGTGCAAGCAAAACAAAGGTGAACGAAAAACAATACCAGAAAGAACAGTTATCTTCGAAACCCCGAAGATTAGATACCCTACCCTTGCAGAGTCCGAAAAAAGACAAAGAGCTTTCCATTATCATCATTATCATCAGTCTCATCTCTCCAAGCTGTCAAACTCATATCAAATAGTAACACAATCTGGGCAACTTTATCATCCATAAACCTGAATATTCAAATAACTCAATAGTCGAAATTATGCTCGAAGTTTTGATGTAGTTGTAAAATTCTGAAAAACATATTAAGACTGGTAGTTACAGAGTTTGGTTTTGATATCTTAGCTAAAAAAAAAATAAAAACGATTTTCACTTCAGCAATTTAGTGTTCCACCGATCACTCCGGCTTTCTTCTATAGCAGTGATGTATATTTATCTATATATAATTCCTGTCGATCAAGAAGCAGATGTTTACTTCAAGGCCAATGGCAAAATATGAATACCGCCCGGAAGGGTATACAACTATATAGAAACGGAAAAAATTGCAGACGAAACAAGAAAGAATGCTGTAGTCGCGGTAGCTCGACTTCGATATACCCCTGAAGCCAGGTGTTAAAAGTTATTATATTCTCGTAGCAGCTCTCGTAGCAGCTCTCGTAGCAGCTCTCGTAGCAGCTCTCGTAGCAGCTACGCGTAGTATACGAGTAAAATAAGTATGTGATTCCTAGTTAGTAGTACAAGTACCACAAATTGCTACTGCTTTGGCTCTTGTAAATGGCAGAGCAGAGCAGAGCAAAATAGCATTCATTTCAGTTTTTTGCTCTTGGCTCTACTATTGCTCTATTGTTCGTAGCAGTAGCAATAGCAAATCCAAAAACTACAAAGAAGCGTAGCAATTTCAATCACTGCGTTTTCGACTATAACTTGGTTGATTCTTATCCGATCTTGATGATGTCCAGTTGATATATAATATGCAAATTATATATCAATAAGAAAATTGTGGCTTTTATGCTATCGAAAATCGAAAAGTATCGATATTCGCGAAACGGAGGTAAAATTAAGTAAACACCCTCCACCCGGTGAAAGTAAAAACTTTTGTTCCAATACAGACGGACGAACGAACGGACGGACATGGACTTGATCGACTCGACTGTTGATCCTTTACAAGTAAATAGCTACAATCAGCTGCAACATGATGTTGCACAAAACCGTTATACCCTTTTTAGCCATTTCTAATGGGATCAGGGTATACGAACAAAAAAACAAAAACCACACGAACTTGACAAACAGAGATATGGAGATGGCATTTGAGGGGTGGGATCTGTGGTACGGGGTGATAATGTTGTGGGAGAAATGGTGGTGGGGTGGTGATTGGGAAGGGATTGAAGGGGTGGTTGTTGGGGGCTATCAACGGTAGCACTGAGCGATACCAGCGAACGTAAATGCGTTGCAGGAAAACACTCGACAAAACCACTACAAACAACAACAAAAAGGCATTTGCTACTGTTGACTGTTGTTACTGCCGGTGACGCTGACAACGACAGCAACGACAGCAACAACAGCAACAACAAGAATAAGAACACCATATTAACCAGTAGGCAAAAAAAATGTTGTCCCCGCAGAGTAGGCAGTCAAATATCGATCGATATTGTCGAAAGTAAAGTGTCAAGAGAGAGAGAGAGAGAGAGGACGAAAGAAAGAGAGAGCATGAAAAGGATATCATAGCATAGCCACACACATAAGGGTTAAATGGTGTTTGGGGCCAATCAAGTTGAACACAAGACTTTCCCCAATTTTATTAAATATTGCCTCCATTCCCATAAAATGTCTAAAAATTATTTATTAAAAAATCCGGAGTTCTTTAATTGGTGGCTCATTCCACTTGGTGGCTCATTCATCAATAACATTTAACATTTCTAGTGGATCCGGCTCACAAGATATGAACTGACTCCAAGCGAAGTGGAACTGGTTTTGCAAAATGATAAAAGGAAATCAGTTGAATGAATTGCGATTGTCTGATTAGAACTTTCCTTGACTGCTCTATTCACAATCTGTAGCTCAATCACTTAGCCCATATACAACTACATCCTACTACTATATATATATATATATATATATATATATATATGCATATCCTCATCCACTTTCCATTTATATTGCAAGCCAAGCTGCACAGGAAATTACTTGCCAATTGCATTCGCATCTACTGTTGCCTGGGCGCGCTTTTCAGGGCTTTTCCTGCAACCAAATGACTTTGCGCAAAGTCCGCGTTTCCCAGCAGCAACTCCAACAACAACAACAACAACAACTATCATGGATTCAATTTGATTCGTTTCGATTCGATTCGATTCGATGCGATGCGATGCAAAGCGATACGATTCGAGTCTGACTTTGACTGTGACTTGGCGTTTTATGTGCGCAATTTCCGCTTGTCTGACAATGTAACGACTTCTGCCAGTTAACAACAACCAAAACAACAACAACAACAGCAACAACAAAGTGTGGCATGGCCAGGAGGATGCAATGCGGCAATCAACGGCGGGCCACTGGAGCTGCGAGATGCTGAACCCTAGATCCCAAATACAAAAAGTAAAGCTGCTAGGTTTGCTGTCAAGCTGCCGTTTTTGCAGTTGCTTGTTGTCTGTTGCAAGTTGCAAGTTGCAGTTGCAGTTGCAGCAACTGCGTTGCTGTTTTTTCCTTCTTCTTCTTCGTCTCTTTCTTTTTCTTTCTTTGTAACGTCTTTATGAAATATGCATTGTGTAGTTGCTGTTGTTGTTGTTGATGCTGTTGTTGTTGTTGTTGTCGTTGTTATTGTTGTTGTTGTTGTGTGTGTGTCTTGATGCGCCTGCGTCCTAACAATGCGCTCAGTGCTCAACTCAGCTCAGCTCCGTTCAATTCAGCTCTCCAGTTGGGAGCCGGTTTATTGTTGCTGCTGCTGCTGCCTGCTTGTGTTGCTGCTGTTGCACACTCTTGCCATCAGAGTCGGCCTCGGCCTCGGCCTGTTTTGCGAACACTGTGGCCTGGCTGGGCTGGCTGGCCTGGTCCTTGAACCGCTTCGCTCAGTCGTCGTCACAGCTGGGGCAAGAAGACTCTGATTCAGACTTAGCCTCAATCTCTGTGGCACTAAGAACCCCCAATGCCAAAGTTGCTAAATACAATTGCAACAGCAGCAGCAGCAATAGCTTCTTCTTCTTCATTATCATCATAATGGTTGTTATTGTTGTTGCTGTCTTCTTCATTTTCTTTGTCTTCTTATGCTGCGTAACATCATTATGTGGCAGTGTAGCTTCTCTCTCTCACTTTCGCCTCTCTCTGCTGCAATTGCAAATTGCACCGAACACAGCAGCAGCAGCGCCAACAACATGGCCTCAGCGCAAGGGAGAGTGAGAGAAAGAGAGTAGGAGAAAGAGACAGAGAGATATGAGAAGTGGGAGATGAGAGTTCGCCTCGCTTAGTTCGCATCCAATTTATCAATACCTGCGAGCCTCGCAGCCGCGACAGAGACTGTACCCCAGTTAAAGAGAGAGGGAGAGACGAGCATCGTGAGCATCTCTTCCAGCCTGCCAGCCTCTTCCAATTTTCTGGTCTAGGCAAATGCTTATCTATTAACAGTTTTTCAGTTTGTGTTGCTGCTGCTTCTGCTTCTGCTTCTGGCGCCGCTTTATTATGCGTATCCATGAGTAGAGGCACTCCCCTTGCGCCACTGCTGCTGCTGCTTGTTTGATCCATTTGGCAACTGCAACAACCCTTAAGACTGCAAACTCCAGCACCCCCACGCCTCCACACCCCGCAATTCACTCAGCAAAATAAGTCTCGATTGCATTTTAACACTCATTATTAATGTACTTTGCATAGGCCCCGAACGCAAAGCTCAGGGATTTGGGCACCCACCAACCCACCACCCATCCGACCACCACCAACCCGGCAACGTTAAGAAATGAGTGCTGCGCTGAGCCACCCTTAAAATATGACCCCACACCCCCTTTTGTACACGCCTGCCCCCATCAGCCACCAGAAAATAAGCCACCCTGCTGGCAGCTGTGCTTTCACTCATAAATGGATTTTAAAGTGGATGCAATCCTGGCCAGCATGGAGTTTTCCGTTATGGATAGTTAAGCTTTGTTGGTTCGGAACCCCCAACACTTCCCCCATCCCACAAGTCCTAGGGGGTTGTTAGCTATTCAATTGGCAGGAGTACTCGTATGTGCATGCACTCAGGGTCTTCATTATGAGATTAAATATACATATGTATGTGTGCACACACACATTTACATATGTGCTACATTGTCTAGTGTACAGTTAACACTTGAGACAGACCCTTGCGCTGGGTTAAATACCATTAAAAAAAGAAGCATGCTGTGAATTAACTGTGAATACATTTTATAACAGCGTTGAAATCGAAACCGTTGGAATCTTTAGGTAGGAACATAAATTCAACGATTTAATGAGATGTCCCACTAAGCAGCTTATGACTGACTTCTCGGTGGCTAGCTAGCTGAATGCTGAACCCTAAAATACTCTATATATATATATAGACATATTTTCCATCTGTGATTGGCAACGATTCAACCCCGAGGTGCAATCCTTATTACATTAATCAAGCAATTATCTGTCTAACAAAGTGATTCCCAAGTGAACTCAGCTCTTAATACCATTTGATGACTATTAAGAAAACACATCTTTGGGGACACTCTTTGAAATAAATATGACGCATCCTTAAACTATTTATATATATAAATTAAAATTGATGATGTAATCATTTGTGACATTCAACTTGATATTGATAATCTTGAAAAAGAAATCAATTGCAATTAGAGTAAAGGCTGAAGTTTCTCCTCATGTCCTTCAAAATCGCCTTTATTTATAATTGGTCAATTATTTGTATAAAGAGGAAAAAGAAGAAAAAGAAGAAAAATACTATGCAAATTGGAAAGTGTAGGCAAACACAATTATCCACTTTATATTTACTTTTTCCATGACAAAGCAAATCACGGTGAATGATTCATTTTGCTATGAGCAATAAGCCAACCACCCAACCACCCAACCATCCACCCACCAGCAACCTCTAGGAAATAACGACTGCTTGTTGTGTTGATGGTGTTCTGTTCGAGTTGCTTGTTGCAATCAGCAAGTGCAGGACTACAATTGAGTTGTGTCCATTTCAAATGACTTGGCAAATTGAGGAGGGGTGGGGATTGTGACTGCACACAGACAGTGGCCATAAAAATGACGGCAATTTTGTAATTACTTAATCAATAGTGGATATGCATTTTGATTAGTTTGGCCAATTCGATTGGATGGACGACGTTATGCAGACAATTATGGATTATGGTTGGCATTGAAGGACAGGTCAATCATATTTCCCCATTTCCAATTTTTATACATTTCCCTATATAGATATTTATCTGTTGCTGCTGTTGCTGTTGCTGCTGCTGCTGTTGCTGCTGCTGCTGCTGTTGCTGCTGCTGCTGTTTGTGTCCGATGACTATTTGTATGGCATTTGTTTCTCGCCATTTTCGCAGTTCACTTCAATTGAACTCGAAATCATGTCAATGGGCACAACAACAACAACAACAATAACAATAACAACAGCCGACATAATAACAAACAACAAAGTTGTTGTCTGTAAAGTCTGGACACGACTTTAGTTTTTTTTGTTCCTCCTCTGCTTCTCGGTTTTCTCTATAATAAATTGGTCAAAGGCCTGAATAATTGCAAATTAAATGCTTTAACAAGAGCGAAAGAGATTTCTCTGGGGTTATCATTCTGCTTTTTTTTTTTTTTGTTTCTTGCACACTTTTGGGGCAGGTCTTTTTGGCAGCATTATTATTTGTAATTTTTGTATTTTTCTTTTTTTGTGCTCTTTTCGGTCAGTTCCAATTCCCTCGCACGCTTCGAACTTGCGCCGGGGTCGTGCCAGGGCCTTGGTATTGCTTTCGTACGCGAGGCATGCGGCACGTTCAATTGCTTCACCGCAAGCGGCAGCAACCAGCTCAAACCGCCCATACTTGCGTCCCGCCCCTTGATTTCAATTTGTTTTCTTCTTTCTGCGTTTTTTTTTTTTTTTTTTTTGTGTTTTATATCAGCTCAGACAGCGCGCGTACAATATCATTTTTGTTTACTTATAAAACACGTTGTTTATTTTGCGTTTGGTGTCGTGCATTTCTTTTCTTTTTTTTATACATATATATATATACCCTGTTACCATAAGCTAGTATCAAAAGGTGTAACAGACGACAGGAGTCGACTCAGTTAGAATATCTGCATTTTTTTGCTGTTGTATTTTTTAACTATACATCAAATCGTTGTTACTAGAAACTTGCCACACACACACATCGAGCGAGTTGAATTTTCGTTTATATTCTTGTTGCACTAGGTATTTGTTGATCGTTTACTTTTCACTATCATTATAACATTCAAGTGTGTGTTTTTTTGTATGTTTGTTGCCTTCTGCCTCGGTTTTGCTTTAGTTTCACTTCTTTTTTTTTGTATTATGGACGGACTATGATCGTCATCACATAAAGGCAGTATTTTATTTATCTTTCAATCGTACAAATCAGCGAAAGAAAAAGAAGAATTTTTCAAAAATTACAAATCGATTGATCGAAATTGTTTTAGCTTTTTTATTAAGTCGAAACTTTTCTATACAATCCGTGATACACACAATATGGGCTGGTTTCATAGATGAAGTACATCCTCAAAATATATAACCAGATAAGCAAATACACATTTTAAGTTAGTCTATCAATCTGTACAGAGATCTGTACATTGTATATCTTATTGCTATATGTTAGGTGTACGATGAAGATATTTTGCAAAAATTTCCACACTTTGAGTTATTCACATTGTTTACACACACAATATTCATTTTTATCTATACTTCAAGAGCCGCAATTCATTTGTCAGCATTTTGCGCATTTGTGATTTATTACCGACTATAATCCCAAATGATGATAATGCTCTGCATACCCAAATCCCCATCTCATTCACTCTCTATCTGAATACTGTGTCATTCCGATGTGGCAGCCTCCTTCCCTCCTTTCCTCCTTCCTTCCAACCTCCTCTCAGTTGCCACAGTTCTTCACAGCTCGCATTGCAAAAGTTTGATTATTTTGTGGCCATTCGCTGTGTTTATTTGCTTATCGAATACGTTTTCATAAATATCGACAATTGACACACACACAGGGCCCCCCCCAACTTACACACACACACATACACACTCACTCACTCAGTCACACATAAGTAAAAAAGTTTGAAAAAAAACATCACAAATAAAAATATGAAAAACAAAAAAACCAAAAACAATAGCAAATTTCTAATTGCTTCCTTGACGCTATGGCCTATGGTCGGGGCATATTTTCTGGCTCTCTACACCCTATACCAACTGCTCAAAAGGGTTGCATAAGGTTGTGCAAACAATTTGTAATGGGAATATTGGGTTTATCTTGTATCTTTTAAGATAAATAATGATAGATAAAATAAATATGCAATTTATTCATATATAATGAAAACGCAAAGCGGATAAGTATGTGTGCATGTTGAGCTAGGCACAGGGCATCTTCTAGTCGTGCACTCCCGATCATCAGTCGCTTTATATATATATGTGACAAATATCTTTTCGTTTTGGCTTGTGCTGTTTTGGCGGTAAATGTCGAGGCCTTTAGATGCTGCTGCTGATGATATAATGTAATGTAAAGAGTACAATTTGATGGGAATAGTTCGCATTGCCTGCTGAGATGAACCCAGTTATGCCACTTGCACTTTCACCCACACACACACACACATACACACAGATGTAAACACGCAAGCAATACATGCGCAATAAGCCTATCCCCCCCCCCCCCCACACACACACACACAGACACACACACATCCGTCACCTTCTCTGCGGCTAAAAAGGTCGTTAAACGAGGTCAAGGTATTTTTCTCTCTCTCTCACTCCTTGTGGGCTTTTATTGAGATGCATGTCTCTCACTCTCTCTCTCACCATCTCCTCTCTAGCTACACATTTGGGTGGCACAAAATTTTAACACTTGACTTATTGATTTGCCGTCAATTGTCTGAAATTTGATTATTAAGGCTCGGCTGGACCAAGTTTTATGCTCGTTGACTCTCTCTCGCTCTCTCTCTCTCTCTCTCTATCACTCACTCTATCTTTCTCTCGCTTTCCCCACCACTGGCAAGTTTTGTGCGGCTGCTTTCTGCGGTATTTCCCATGCTGCTTTCCTGCCCCACCCCCATGCCCCATTCTTGAACTATACGCACTGCTCCTTCCTTCACAGAGAGGCGACAGAGAGAGAGAGAGAGAGGAAAAGAAAAAAATTGAAAACACGACGCGAACACGAGAACATTAAATAAACAATTCGAAAATAAACGTAACAACGAAACAAATTGAAAATGTGAACCGCCTGGGAGTCGAGCCAGACCGTACATTGCCTTGCCTCGCGTCGTATCTGAGTGTATCTAAGTGTATTCTGTATCTTTGCGTATCTCACTTGGCAACAAGTTGAATGGCAACTGAGGAACGGGGCCCATAACATCTCAACCCAACCCAACCCAACCCAACCCAACCCAAACCATCCCATCCCATCCCATCGCATACAACATCATAGGCACTGTTGCAGCCACACTTCTAGTGCCGCTCCTGGCAGCAAATACATTTGTACATATATAGTGTACACATATACCTATGTAGCACATACATACGCATATATACCCGCAAACGGACAGAGAGAGAGAAAGAACTGACCGATCGACTCTTTGACTGTTTGAGTTGTCGATAAATACTCGAGTCTCGGGCTGCGCCGGCGAATGCTTTGATGTGCGTACGAGCATTTCAATAATGTGTGTGTTTAATTTACCATGTGCCACGGCGGCAATGGCAATTTCTATATATCCGTACTTGTATCATCATCATTATCATCCTCAACGCTATCCGAAACTAAAAACTTAACCTTCGCCTGCAATCTGCAGGTGTTTTCACAGACACAAAAAAAAACCAATCTAATCAGAAAAGAAGAAACCAATTTCCACATGTCGAGAGATCAGATCCTCTGCAACACACAAATCATAAAGTTCTTAACAATTTAATGGGGTTTATATATATATATATAATTATATATATATATAATTAATATTTCTTATCAGTTGCTGTAAAAAGCTTTTGGCTACTGTTTTTTTCTCTTTTTATTATTATTATTGAGATCACATGATTTATAATAGCTAGCAGTTTTTTCGTAGTACATATCGGCTCTGTTGTGGGGCAGTTTATTTAATTTATTTTTCATTATCTGCGATAGACAAAGAACAAAACACAAAAGTCTCAAACGACAGGTACAAGATACAAGGTGATAAATTAATTGTTGTATTTTGTTTTTTGTTTTAAACAAACCTCAACAAATGAATATTGGTGCACGTAATTGTATTTCAACGCCTTTGCTGTGTTTGCTGTGTCTGCAGCAATGCTGTGGCATCTACTATTACGTACATATGGGAAATTTGAAACATATCATTCGACATAACATGTAATCGCAATCGCAATCGCAATTGCGTTGCGCTGCGTTGCGATAAGTACTATTGTAAATATTCGAAGTGAAATCGAAATCGATTTGATTGGCCATCCATCGGTTTATGGTCTAAACAACAATAATAATCGCAGACAAACTAACGATATTGTCACAGGCGCGACAGGCCAGATTGAAGCTAATCTAGACCAGTCAAGGATGAACTTATCGCCACACACACAGCCACAACAACACACACACACACACACACTCTGGTTTCTAGTTTACCTTACCCGCAGGATGGCTCTTTATAATCTCGAAATTCGTTAGTTAGAAACGAATTTAGCGTTCGGCAAAGATTATGAATGTTTTCCAAATATTTTTCGTTCTCTATGATGTTTTGGTTTATAATAATATCAGATCATTTAAGTTGCGATTCCGTCGCCTGTTTTCAAAGGTTTCTCTGCTGTTTTCTGATCAACTAAATACGATCGTTCTTAAGTCTCTGTCTCCACTGGAAGATGTTTGATTCTAGCTTTCTTTGAGCGCAGCTGCATATCCATTGTCCGGTTGGATCATTGAGTGATTCGTGTGATTCGGTCAGAGTTCTTGTGATTAATTTGCTGAACCCCAAATAAACTGACGCTGCCACAGCAATTGCAACGCACTCAATAGATGGTTACACGATATTGATCCAATCGGTTTGATCCGTTTAAGAACCATTGAAGATGGGGATGGGGATGGGGCATACTTGATTTCGATGTGCTCATCAGTTATCCGCTTTTGCGTGATTCGGATTATACATTTGATTTGATTTGAGGCTAATGTTGTTTGTTGTTTTTGGTTTTTGGTTTTGGGTTTTTATTTTCTTGACTGGTCACCGCCCCCTTGAAGCTTTGATTGATGTAATGTGATGTGCGTTCATTGTGGGACTCCAGAATACGTTTGATACTCTCATATACTTTTACCGTTTGTTTGCTCATTACACGCATGTTCTCTCCTTTTGGGGTCTTAATGTTGTGGTCGCTTTTCCATGTGCTCAGCTACGATTTCTGACTCGTAGTGCAAAACAATCAATTTAATTGTTATCACGAGAAAATACAAAAAAAAAACCGAACAGAAAAAAGTACAAACGTTAAGTAGTATGGTAAATAAAGCTACTCATTCGTATTCGTATGTTATACCCTGTAATTTGATGGGTAAAAGAGGTATTATGATGTTATGCTTGATATTGAGTATTGATGGGCTCTTTGTGGTTAGGTTAAGTAAGTTTCCATTTAATTAATTAATAGAAAATATTTGTGTTCAATTACGTATTATCATGTAGGCCCATTAGCCACTTCGTTACCTACATATTTTGCACTTTGAAATTGAGTTATCAGTCGTGTTTTCGTTATCACCGCACCTATTTCGATTTGCGATCTCAGATTCATGTGTTTTTTCATATATTACTCTAATTGATGTCGATCTTTTCGAAACAACTAATTGCTCGTTGCCTAATGGGTAACGATTATTGCACGATTTACTTTCTGTGTTGTCATATTTTTCAATATCAAACTATAATAGTCGCAATATCGCTAAACAGCTGCCAAACAGTCTGTAATATTATCGATAGCTATAGGACGATTACGACTGCCGTATCTTGAAATAGTGATAGCTTAAAGATAAGACTAGATAGATCTAAATATAAGTATGTAAGGCAATGAGCGATTCGGTTTTCCTTGAGTGTTGACACACTTGAGCTGTTTTCATTGCTCGTATTTTTGTCGCTGTTTGTGCAAGCGGCTACAATTAAAAGTGAAGTGTTTTTATTTTATTTTTTTACTTATGCGCCCAACCCACCGTCGGACAGGTACCCTACAAAAAACGTTCACGTTCACGGCGGCACTTTTGCAATGACAATGAGACAATTATAGTCGCAGTACCTGAACGATTTTTTAGTTGTCTGCTGGCAGTTACACGTGTATTAATGCACTAGTTGTCATTGTTGTCGCTATTGTTGTTTAATTACGTCGAGTTACGATAAAAACATAAAAAAAAACACACATAAACGCGACTAATCCATAATCTCTCACCCGCAATAAAAACAAAAACCAAACAAAAAACCAAAAAAAAAAGCTCCCCATCAAATTGTATTCAAGGTCCTGACCCAAAGGAAGGGCGTTGATCGGACAATGGCCATAATGCAAATCTTGCCGAAAATACAAAATACTTACCGACTCCAACCACGACTACTCGACGTGTGTATACCTACTTCACAGCTTAACAGCTCTGCTTTGAATCATGTAGTACAAGCGACAGCCCCCCTCCTCCCATTACCCATTATCCATCCAACTCAACGGATGGCTCCTCCCCCCGCGTGGGGGTGCCAGCCAACATTAGCACAAAGTTTAGCCTTCAAAAAAAAAAAGAAACAAGTTAGAATGCTCTAGTCGCGAGAGTTCGACCGAAAGATACCCTGAATCCAGCTGTTAAATACAGTATTGAATATTAAACAATTTATCAATAATATAAGAAAGCTATTGTTGCTATTGGAAATCGATATTCTCTAAATATCGGCAATCGATTTGAATCGATAAAGTGAAATAAACTTGATTTGCCATGTTAATACTTATTGGAAAGAGGGAGGGTATTCAAGTGCCACAAAGCATAAATATCCCGACTCCATATTGGAGGTTATGCTTATGGAAGTGTATTTAGTATTCGGTGCCCTTAAAGTTAACTGTGCCTTTTCGTTTTTATTATGATGAAGTTAAAAGACCAAAAAAAAAATAAAACTACAAAAAATTACGTTATGTTAATTACCAACTTACGTTAAGTCAGACCTTCAGTCTGTGTTGTGTTGGGAGGATGGGGGACAGAGCAAGAAAAATGCGACTGGGCGTGTTACACTTTTCAACTGCCAACATTTTGACGGTCAATGTCCACACACACACACACACGCATACACACACTCGCATACACACACTCTCAAACACACTGTTAGTTTCGGCTATTTATTATTTTTTTCTTTTTCATTTTCCTCTGTTTTGCTTTGTTTTTTGTTGTTCCTGTTTTATGACGTTTGTAATTAAAGTCGTAAAGTGTTGGTAGTCTTTAAGCTTCTTGGATTAAATAGTAAAAAGCACTTAAGTAACTGTATGTTATGTATATGTATAGAAACGGAGAGTTATATCACTGCTTAGTGGTTATATACAACTACCATGCATGCTGCGACCTATTAGAAAACAACACACACTCACACACAGAGAATGAAGTTCTGACTTTGGTAATAAAATCTAAAATTCCCAAAAAAAAATGGTGGCTACTAAGGGTTAATACCCTTTTGAACTTACCAAGCATAAAAAGTAGCTGTATATGAATCTTTGAAATTTAAGTGAGATATTCATTAGAAATTCATAAGAATTCAGGCTGAATCAGATATTTGCGAATCCATCAAATATATGTATACAAGATCCAAGTCGATATAGACATGCTCCTACTTTATATGAGATTGTGATTTCTAAATATTAACTGAGAGCTTATGATCAAATGGACTCTTGGCTCGCTTAGTATATCCTTTCTATAATAGCCCAAATATTAATAAGGAATCGCATCTCTCATCGTAGATCCTGCACCTTCACAAATTCTAAACCAATCTGCTCTGTGTTCTCCCTAATTATTACGTTATTCAAATATGGAATCTAAACACGGGTTTTGACTGAAAATTGTACTTTCGCTGTTTGTGTGCATGAATATGAAGTAAATATGAATGACGATCGACATAATTCCGACCTATTTTCAGAGTAACTGGTGTGGCGGAAGAGAGTCAACTTTCTTGTTTAGAACTTGCATGACATTGATAATAATGAGAGTTGTATTGCGCTTTGCTTTTAGGTCGCAGCCCATAACAACACCACCGATGCGATAGGCAACCTGCAACACTCGAGTGCTATGCTCCCAACGAGCTATACAATGGGCGTCCTGACGCCCCTAGCTCGGGCCACACAACTACGACTTTAAGCTGAGAAAAAAGTGGAAACACGAGCTAGGTGACGATCAAACCAAAAGAAGGAGCAAAGATTTAAAAAAAAAAAAATCAAAAAAAAAAACACAGCAACAACAATTTGACGAGTTTTTTCGCTCGGTGCTGAGCGCGCAACGAACGCCAACAAACAAATGAGGGTGCAACACGTAACTAGCCAAGCAGCAGCAGCCGAAGCAGCAGCAACAGCAGCAGACGCCGCCAACAGCATCAGCAGCAGAAGCAGCAGGTTGACCAACTAAACAAAACCAGCAGCCAACATCTTCAACAGCAGAGCATCTCCTGGCCCAGAAGACAGCAACAGCAGCCGGAGCAGCCAAACAGGCGATAGTCGCACAAGAAACGATAAATAAACAAAGAGCAAAAAAAAAAAAAAAGCCAACTCCAAAATGTTACAAAACTCGAATGCAGTCGCAGCGGTGGCAACAGCATCTGCAGCAGCAGCGACGCCCAGCACAGCAGCCGCTGCGGCAGCGGCGGCCAATAATGCGGCGATTGCTGCGTCATCCATACAGCCAAAGCTGGTTGTCATACGGAGGCGTCCGAATCAGGGCTTCGGTTTTACGCTGCGTCACTTTATTGCCTATCCACCGGAAGATGATGCCGCCAGCTGGCCTCAGGTAAGCGTCGCAGTCGCAGCCAATTGGCAGCGGTGGGTTGAGGAGCGATGGGGTACAGAGAGAGAGACAGAGAGAGAGCTTAGAGAGTACACTCGAAACAAAATATGCTCAAGAATTTTCTACTTTTCTTAAGCTCTGCATTGTAGGACATTTTACATTTCTCTAGAATTGTAGAAACTCCGATAAACCTTGAACCTGTTAAATATTTTCTAGTTTTATTGCCAGATTTCCCCCTTCAAGGTTTAGCACACTCAAATGTAAGCATGCGTCAAAGTACACACAAAAAGATTTCGGTTTATAACTGAAAAATCTCAGAAATCTCTGCCCTTGAAATATTGGCTATGATTGCTATCGACAATCGAAATGTATCGATATGCGAGAAACAGTGGCAGTTATCGGTAAAATTGCATACCAATGATCTCTAGCTCTTATAGTCCCAGATCCGCGGATTAACAGACACAGATATGACAATATCGACTCAGCTGTAGTTCCTGATCAAGAATATATATACCAAATAGGGGGTCGGATACTTAGTTACCTGTGCACAACTTAGGTATGCCCTATTTTAAAGAGTACAATTTTAAAAAGTTTCGTAAAAACATTTTTTCAATAAAATTGATTTCTTAAGAAATGTAAAAAATATTTTGAAAATTAAAAATTCGAAATTCTCGTCTATATTTCTTCGAGTGTAGAGTGTATGCCAAGACAGTGCGCAAGCGCACCGGTCAGCAACTATCTACCTACATACATACACACATATACACATACCCATACGTATATGCATGTATGTGCGCACTTACATACATGTGCGTGTGTGTGTATGTGAGAGTAGCTAGCCAGCCTGGTTGCCTGCATCTCCAATTAGTCATCGATTGCCTTGGCACTTTTGCTTTTTGCGCTTCGTCGAGTCTCTGCCACTGCCACTGCCACTGCCTCTGGCTCTGGCTCTGCCTCTGCCTCAGTCGCTGTCACTGCCTCTGTATCGGTCGCAGTCGCAGTCGCAGTCGCTGCCGCTGCCGTTACGTGAGCGAAACGCACGCGCCGCTTATATTCAAATGGCCGTCGCTGCTTTCTTTTTGCTCTTGACAGCGCTGGCTGAAGTATGCCGAGTTCGTCGAATGGTTCGCCTGTTAGAGGCAGTGGCAACAATGTGCTTTCATTTGAATTTTAAATAAAAAATCTGCAAAACTGAAAAAGCTCCTCTTCTCGTGCTGATCAATTGAACGATGTTCTCAGTCTGCCAGTCAAACACAAACTCAACATTTGTATACATTTAAAGAACCCAAAAAAAAGTCCGCAAACAAAATATCAAAACTAATCTTTTTAGTTTTTTAAAAAAATAAATAAGTTAATACAAAAAACATAAAAAATAAATTCTATAATTTTATAATGCATTGCATTAATTAAGGCACTAGATAAAGTAACAAAACTTATTCCAAATAGTTTTCATTTTTTAGTTTTTGAAATTTTATTGTGTATTTTAAGTATAAGGATTTTAAGATTTTATTTAGATCAAAATCAAATTGAAACATTTATTTTGTGACTTCTTGAATCGTTTCCAAATAGATACTAAAATCAGATAGGGTATTTTGAATTCGAAGTGTCTTTTCGCACTCTCTCTCTCTCTCTCTCTTGGGAGTTTTTTCTTTTCTTTCTTTTTTTTTGCACTAATTTGCGTTTTGCTCACTTTAGTTTTATTACACCCGAAGTTTTGGTTATGCGCTCTCTTCGACGATCTCTCACTGTTTGGGGCCTCCCTATCTCTCTCGGCTTCTCTGTCAGTCTGCCTACTTCACTCTCTCTCTCTCTCTCTGTCTCTCTCTGTCTGGCCGTCTCTCTGAGCCACTCTCCTTGTTGCCATTTATTTTATTGCTATGTTGTTGTCGTTTCACGTTTTTGTGAATGTTTTTTATTTTTATTGTTGCTTTGTACGTTTTGTGTAGGAAGCGACAAACGTTGTCGGCAACAGTGGCAACAGTAACAGCAACAGCAATAGCAACAGCGGCGGCGGCAGCGGCGGTGTCGTCGGCTTGGAGCCAACGTCACCAACGTCGCTGCCGCCATACCAAGTGAAAGCGATGGAGACCATTTTCATCAAAGAGGTGCAAGCGAACGGACCGGCTAACTACGCCAATCTACAGACGGGCGATCGGGTGCTAATGGTGAACAACACGCCGATCGCTGGCATTGCCTACAGCACAATTGTGTCGATGATCAAGCAGACGCCAGCGGTGCTAACTCTGCACGTTGTGCCCAAGGAGTGCGATGTGCTCCAGATGGTGAGTCCAACAGACATTATAACATGCATCTTAATGATGCATCTTTAGACTCTTGTAAATTGTATATTTACAAACTGATCTCAATATATATCGGCTTGCATTATTATCCTGTCTAATCTGTGAGTTGTCCATTTGATTTCTCTTTGCTGCTAGCACTATACGTCTATTGCCCATACGCCAGAATCGAATCGTTTAACGATGTCCGCACAAGGATCGCCCGCGCTGCTCTCAAATGGCGCCAAGCCGACATTTCCACAGCAACAGTTGATCTCATATCCCGCTGTTGCCAATTCGTCGTCATCGCCAGCATCCTCGATATCGCCAGCGCCGCCGCTGCCGCTCCATGGCGGCAGTCGTTCTGGCAGCATCACAAGCAATGCCAGCGGCAGTGGCAACAATAGTCACCATCAGCTCCACCAGCACCAATACCAGCAGCAGCAGCAGCAGCAACAGCAGCTACATCCGCAACGTCATCCGGCGCTCACTGGCGGCAGCAGCAGCATTGACTTTGGTGACATGGCCCATGGACTGCGTCAGCATCAGCATCAACAACAGCAGCAGCAACAGCTCTACCAGCAGCAGCAGCAGCAACATCATCATCATCATCATCATCAGCAGCAGCTGCTGTCGAGCAGCTTTATGCGGTAAGTGTAAACTACTATGACTATGAGTATGGCAACGACTGCGCCCGCCCCACCTGGGCCATTGACGTCAGCATGGGGTGGGGGGCGGCGTTCAGGGATCATTGGCAGGAACGGCTGTTAATCTTATCAGTCTGACAGTCGGCAGGTTGTGACGACGCTCTGCCCACTGGCGTTTCTCTTTTGCCATGCAGCCAAAATGACAGTGTTTAGTGCAATTAGACGGGCCAGCGACCGTTGGCCAAAATGCCACAGTGGGGCAAAAACTATTGAGTACACCTTCAACAGCAGTTCTTCAATTACCCTTGAAAATGTATTCACCAGCTTTTCGCGTTCTTTACCTTAAATATTTGCACTCAAAAGTCAGTTGTGTGGGTAAAGTAAACCCATCTATCTTCCCCAAGACATTTATCATTATCAGATTGCAAATGCATATGCACATAGCTATTTACTGTCATCTGATAATTTCGATATTCTTGCTGAAAACAAAATGAATTTCGGAAACAGTTGATCATGCTGACAATAAAATAAATTCAATTTTGTAAGTAGATTTGAATAAATTGAATTTGTTTATGTTCGTTGATCGATACGATTTTTGACACTGATGTGTACCACTGCCAATGCATACACCTATATATATATATATATATATATGTATATAAACATATATGTATTTGAATGTTTCGTTTATATTCATTTGCAAAGGCATACACACACACACACACACACACACACACACACATGTAGATATACATACACATTCATTCAGCGAGACAAATTGACAGTTTACTGGCCAACAGCCTTTGGCGCCGTCGCCGTTAGCGGTTTCAATGAACTTGATCACACTGTGCGCCATTTGATTTATGGTGGCATGGAGAGACTGCTTACTTTTAGCTCCTCAACCTTTCAATGCACACACACGCGCACACACACGCACTCGCACACACATTTGTGTTGTGTGTTTGTGCTTTATTTGAATTTCATTCAAGAAACAAACAAACAAATAATGTGCATAAAAACAACAATATTGAAAGTCAGCAGACAGGAAGATGATTTTCATTGAGTAATCGAATAGCCAGAAAGAAGCTCAAAAAACAATTGTAATTTTGCATTGCTTTTTTTTTGTTTTTTAACATAACAGTTAAAAATTAAGTTCATGCTCTAAATGACATTTTTGCTAAGCAGAACAACAATTGCGCCAACAAACAATAGTTGCAAAAACCATAATTAAAAACAATTGTAAAGTGAACCTTGTGCCCAAAGTGTGGCCTCTCCCTATCTGTCCACCCCTCTGGCCAATCTGGCCATTTGCCCATCTCTGGTCTCCATATCCAATGTCCAGCGCATTTCGCACATTCTTTACCACACTTTTCACATTCATTAATTTGTACATGCTCGTAAATATGTAAGTTCATATACATACCCACACACATACATACATGTATATGTATACATATGTCTATGTAGGCGCATTATAATGATGATGAGTCCATACATTGACCGGCGACGGCCTATAAAATTATAGAACACCACACAGCATCCAAATGTGACTGACTCCGATGATTTCATCATATATACATGTATATATACATATATTATTTCTTTTTTTTTCCCACATTTGATCAATGTATTCACACATTAAGTATATAAGTTTAAATATTTATTCCAAATGCCTGCTATCAATAGCTGATCTTTAGTTGGAAATTGCCTTTTTGCGTTTTCATTTAGTTGATTGTTTTGTGTTTTGAAAGCCTTACTTTGTTCTGTAGTTGATCATCCAATATATGTGGCTAAAATATCGATAATTGGTTACACATTTTGGACAAATTTGACTGCTTATTGATTATCGATATATTTGCCTTGACTAACTCTGAGTGGATGAATATGTTTTTTTGCCTTTTAACCAGTTAATAGATTTGAGCACAGAGCTAACTTGATTTGCTTTCGTTTCGGTCATAATATTCCCTGACCATCAAAAATTTGTCATTTCGGTGTTGACTTTATGACTGCGTCTGGATTTGGCAATGACGACAAATGCACTTATTCAAATTTCTCGTGTTTTTCAAAACAAAAATAGGCAAATGCATAAAAATGCCATTGGCCACTTGGCGAACTTCCTCTTTTCACTCTTTCTCTCTCTCAGTGTGTGTGACTGTGTGTGTGTGTGTGTGTGTGTGTGTCTGTGTGTGTGTGACTGTATGTGTGTGTGTGTGTGCATATCTTTATGGATTGGGTAACAGACAGTCCTCTTCAGATTTGACCAAAACGTTGGAATGCGAAACTTTTGAGCCAGCACCACCGTGGGCACTGCAATTGAACTTTGAAAAGTAATAAATATTTTTTTATTTTTGTATTTTTATTTTTTTTTTTTATTTTTTTTTTTTAGAAAGTAGTCCATTTTCACTGATTTATTTTTGGGCTGGAGTTCAGTGTGTGGCGCTGCACAGCGCATGGAGTTGCACAATGGCTTCATTAATAGAATCTATTTGATATAGTTGCGCGTGTTGTGCGTGACAATCGAACTACGGATATCAATAAATTTATTTGTGGAATAATTTGATTTAATTATTCAACAATTGTGTACTGTGGTCATTTTGATTTGTTGTAAATCGAACAAAAGCTGCGCTAATGAATTATTCGGTTAATTGTGTGCCGCATACTAAAAACAATGTTGCGAGTCGAGAGAAGTTTCTGGCTAGTGGATGATTCCATGCCACACTGTGTTAACTGTGTTTGGCACGTGTCTCGGATGCCGTGTTAAATTGTTTTTTTTTTTTTTTGTTCCATTCTTTTTTCATTTTCATATTTTGTTTTTAGTGTTTATCGTTTCTAATTACGTGCTGACAAGTTGTGGCTTGAACTTGCTCGTAGATAAAAAGCGGTTAGGAAGACATTTGAGGCATGGCATCACCCACTCCACTTACATGCATATCTTCGCTGTGAGCGACTGTCAATTTTTATTTGAAATGACTTTTTCCGTAACATCCCAAATTGTATTCCGTTTAATCCAGGGAACACAGGGTGTCTTGCTTAATAATTAATGTTTGCTTCGCTTTGCAACCCATTAAAAATAACAAGCAAAAAAAAAGTATGTATATTATATATATATATATATATATACTCACTGAAATTCAAATCACATTTCGAATTTTTCAGTGTATTTTGGACATTATAACGCCCACATTTCGACATGAAGACAAACAAACAATTGCGTATACGCAACGTTGTCTGTCGTTATGTGCGATGTAAATCATATTTCAGTATGCACATGTACACCTATATATATATATGTGTGTGTGTGTGTGTGTTTGCAATCAATTATTATATGTGAATATGTCACCAGAGGAACGTCAACGTCAACTCATTGACTAATCGCACAACAACAACGCCATTAAGAAGAACAACAACTAAACCGCGTATGCAAAATCGGCAAAGCCTTAAATACGCTTACAAATCTCTCTCTATTATATATATATATATAGATAAATATATTATTATACATATAGTATATATATGGGTATGTGAATGCTTAAGCTGAGCGTAAATGGGCAAGTGCACACGAATAACGAATATTTGTTAACGCGCCATTGTTAAATGATTATAACAAATTTAATTGAATTTTATACAACATACACTCGCCAACAAACACCACAACAATAAATAAATAAAGACAAAAATAATACAAAAAAAAAAAAAAAAGAGATGAAATAAATAAAAAGTGAGAAAGAAAAAAGTTCAACCGCTGTGAATGGCATTTGAATTCATTCGTTCGCCCCAACTGACCACGCCCCCCGCCGCCCCTGCCACATTCAACGTTGAGACTCAGATCGAGATTGAGATGTACGTATATACGCTAACTGAAGATGAGATTGTGTCGGAGCTCAAGAGTTGGAGATGACATGATGATGATGGCAATGCAGATCAACGTGAAGATAAAGAAAATGGTGCGCGGCATTTATGTAAAAATACTTATATGTAAATAATTGGCTACTTGAGCCAATGCAAACTCTGTAATTGTATAATGCGCTGTTGGATGACAATTGAACACACACACACACAGATACAGATATATGTATTTGTGTGTGTGGAGATAAAGAAGCGAATGAGAAACGTTGTCTGGTTTGACCTTTGATTCGTTCAACCTGAGTTTTGTGTAATATTGAATTAAACTAACATGTTTTATGGATAACAAAGTTTGTTGATAAAAGTGTGGCACAAGTTTGACACACACACATACAAGCGCACACACACAAATAAGTTACAAACTGTGCACAGTGGCACAAAATGCAACCAGCAATGATATGGATTTAAGCAGCTCACTTCTAGTTCAACTTGCTATGATTTTGATTTATATTATATATAATCGGATTATTTATGATTTATGTTTTCCTAATTTCCACTTTTGATTTCCTTTTGAGACACTTCGAAAGGATCGGACAAAATTACTTAATCTTAGTTTCTAATCCTTTGAGTTAATAAACTTCTGTCGCTTCACAAGCACTGACTGACATAATGCCATAGTTATGCTCTCGGATTGCCCTTATAGACATTATCGATGAGTTTTTCGCCCCATCTAAAATTGCATCGGCTGTTTATCAGTTTGGACTAGGCCCACAATCCAATCTGTTTGTTTCGCGCTGCGATTACAATAAATCTAACTACTTGTATACTTGAATACCTACACACTCACATACATGTATATATATACATATATATATAGATATACACACACAAACTTACACTTACACATGTGAAACGCATCCATTTACAGAGTATTATGTGCCTTCTGTGTGTGCACAATGAAATATTTTTGCGCAATTGGTTATAAAATAAAAGAAAGAGCGTTCAGTTCTGCTGTCGTTCGGTGGTTGGGTGGGTCGATGGGTCGTCCGTCAGTGGCTTGACGGTGGGTTGTTCAACGATTGCCCACTCAATAGCTGGGGGCTCTTTTCAATTGGCCCTGCCTGTCTGTCTGTCTGTCTCGTTGCTGCTGCATACAAAGTGGATTTTTTTTTTCGTCGCTTGGATCTTTTTTTTCTTCTTTTTTATTTATTTATTTATTTATTATTATTATTATTTTTTGTATTTCAGCTTAGTCGTATGGACTTTGGGTTGTACTTTAGTTTAGTTGCTGATGCCGAGTGGAGCGCGTAGATTTCGCATCACAACACAAAATACATATTAAATCTTGAATCCAGTGAGTCTTTTTTTTCGCGTTTCGTTTCGTTTCGTTTTGAGTGTGTGTGGGTTGAATTTGAATTTGAATTTGACGTTGAGTTCGAAATGCACTTATCATTGATATCGTGTCGTTATTGTGATTGCCTTTGATAAAAGCACAAATTTGACAAAGTGGTGGCGAGTGGCGTGTGGCGAGCGGCGGGTGGAGTGTGGCGGCGAGCGACGAGCGGCGAGTGGGTGGCTGGTTTTTTGTTCATCGAAAACACTTGCACTGGAAAATTTTGTCATAATTGCAGAGACCTTGAAATATATTAGATATATTAGATCACAAAGTTCAAGTGCCTTTAATGATCAAAAAAAAAAAGCGCAGAGCTTGCAAAACCACAACAACAAATCGAGTAACTGCTGCAACAAAGACGCATGAGCAAATGTTGCGTGTGTTGCAACAATGCGCGACTGTCTCAATTTCTTAGTAGCTATTTATTTTTTTTGGAGTGCGATTTTTGTTTCCGTTGCGTATGCGCTGCCCAAACAATGAACAGCAGCGCTGCCGCTGACGCTGACGCTGACAGAGTAACGCCGACGACGATGTCGACGCCAATGGGTGTCGCCATCGACACCGCTGGGCGCCGTCGCCACCAGCGGCGTAATCGATACCAAAACAGCCAACAAATAAATGCAATGCGAATTCCACAAAAAACAAACAGTCAGACGGCAAAAAAGTGAGATAGAGCCAGCAATGGGGGGATGGTGGGCGGCTGGGAAGCTGTTTACTGTTTTTACTGTGGTGATGGTGGAGAGCAGGGTTGGGGAGGGGAGGGGGGGCCTTTTGACCGGTTTCACAGTGTAGCATTGTGGCTTATCAAATATGTCAAGATATTTTTATTTATGACTTGTTAATTGCAAAGGGAGGCAAAAGAGTTGGCAATACGCAAATCGGACAATAGCCGGCAATAATAATATGAACAACAACAACAACAACAACAGCAACAACAGCAGCAACAACAACAACAACAACAATGAGCAGTCAGTGCATGAACAACAAGCAGACAATAAAGCGCGAAATTCCACACAAACACACACGTACAGCCTTTAATATATACATATATATATGTATATATAACTGTATCTGTATCTACTATCTGTGTGTCTGATAAATACAGCTCATTTGTTTGGCTCTGACTTTTTACTGATAAGCAGCAGCTACAACAACAAATCAGCACAATAGAGTCACTTGTCTATCTATATCTATATCTATATGTCTATATATCTATTTATTTATTTTTGTTGGCCTGTGTGCAAAGCTTATGTAAAGATATGTATAAATAAACATACATTCATACATAAAAGATAAAGATTTGCACATTTGCAATTTGCACTCTCTTTGGCATTATTTTACTCCTATTGCGTTTCTTAGAATTGGCGACAAGGTTCACATAAAAGTTTTCCTTGGTCACTTCGTGCTTAACCGATATTTACAATGAGTTTTGTAACTGTGAGCTTTGTGTCTGCTTTGAAAGGTATTTTGCAATCACTTCACTGCTCAATTGATTTCTAACCTGTGTCATTTGTCCAGCAACGGCATGACCCTAACCGAGACCGAGACACAATTTTCAAATTGAGTTAGTCAAATTTATGAAGTTTACGTGTTGAACGACGAACAACTCAACTCAAGTCAACTCAACTACTGACCAGTATAGATTTTTAAACGGGATTCAAATGGACACTTTATCAAATTACTACCCTTATTCAATTCCCAAGAATCGCTCTCCCCGGAACATAAAACTCAATCAATTATGTTCCTTTTTAATTAACAGCTGCACCTGCACTACTATCCTTTTAATGGATATCAATTTCCTATTGTGTAAACTTCAAAGCAACTATTCCTGGCAGCGCATCCGAGGGCACTAAAGGGAGGCAAAATTGTTGTATCCTTCAGGCATGGCATGCAGCAGCAGCATCAACAGCAGCAGCAGCATCAACAGCAGCAACAGCAACAATGAAGCAGAATTACAGAATGTGCTCTCTGTGTATCCTGTCCGTGAAGCAGCATCCTCTTGCATCAAATTGAGTTAACTTAAATGCCATGACAGCATTCCCTCTGCTGCTGCTCTTCCTGGCATCTAATTCAATCAAGTGTAGAGTGCGTCTGCGTTTCTGTGGCTGCAATTGCAAATGGAATCACCCACTTTTCTCTCATACACACACACACATACACCTGCACACACCTACACACACTCGCTCTGCAATAATCCATTTAGCGAGTCCCAGTTGCCGTTGTTGGGGGGAGGGGAGGAGGCATGTGCTCATGCTCATGTCACGGTCATGGCCATTAGTCAGTCTGCCTGACAGCAGCAACTACTGCCGGCTGACTTGGCTGGCTGGGTGCATTGTCGGGACAACGTTGAGTTCGTTCTCGTCATGCACTAACGCTTGCGCCAGTGCCACTGCCACTGCCACTGCCACTACTACTGCCACTACCATTGTCACTGCACTCACCCCGCCCCGCCCCGCTCAAACTGAAAGTTTTCGCTTTGTTTCGCTTTGCACTCAATTTGTATGAACACTTTCTTATCTAACAGCCCATAAGAGCTGCGCACAAAACGGATGTTCTCGTGCGGCTAAAGTAAATTAAGTTTGGATTGAAGCTTCAATACGTACGTGCAACATCTATGATAATAGATAATAGAGGTGCTAGGGGCATCTCGAGTTTGTTATTGTTATCGTTATTCCAACTATTTATGGACATGGCCAAGCGCACCTGTGGCCATCTCGAACTGATCCGTTGCAGTCTGAATGCTCGAAATGACAGCACGAAATATTCTTAAACAAATACGTTTCGTTTATAAACAAACAGCGCACAATAACAGATTCACAATTCAAATAGTCAGCAGTTGTGAGGAGTGTGGGAGTGGGGTGGGGTGTGTGGCATGGGACGTGGGGCGTGGGGCGTGGGGCGTGCCTCATTGCTGTTTGCTCAAATTGCGCAGCTTTACGCGTATTTGGCAAACGACGATGTCGTCGTCGTCGTCGTCGTCGTCGGTTAGTCAGTCAGTCACTCAGTCATCAGTCATCAGTTATCGTGACCAGCGTAGCCAAACAACTGGCAACGTCAAATCCGATTCACTCCGATCTCTTCACGTGCCTCAACCGCACTCACAGACAGCAACGTCACAGTCGCCGTCGCCGTCACCGTCGCAGTCGCAGTCGACGTTTACGGCACGCGCCTAAGCGTCTTCTAGGCGAGCGCAAACTTATTTCGTATGGCAATCAGGTGCCGTTGCTTTAAAAAAATGCTTGGAATAAGTATTTCAATATCTTAGATTACTTGCGAATGGTCCCAGATGTCTGCTGCCCATCGCTGCAATGAATCCCAAATAATAAATCAAGCAATAAGCAAAAAGAACAAAAAGAAAACAACAATTGAAAAAAATGCTGAATGCTGAAAGCTGAATGCTGAATGCTGAATGCTGAATGCTGAATGCCATAGAAGATATGTGCTATGTGCTTGTAATAATGTTAGAATATGTCATTGATAAATTAAGCCGATTAAGCCATATAAAGTTCTTATAACTTGATGCATTGATACTTAATGTGAATAAACACACTCCGAGAGAATCCTCGGAGACTTCTGGGGAAAACTGTGCCTTTCAAATTGTTTAAATTCAAGCCAATTTTTTAGTAATAGCTAATTGCTTCTGTTGTACTACTTTCAGCGCCAATCAGCCGCCAAATCTAACAGTATTAGCAAGCACAACACCAACCACGCCCACCGCACGCCAACCCAAATCGGCAGCGGCATTGAGTCAAGCATTGTATGCAGTGAATGCCAGCGGCAGCAGCGGCGGTGGCGGCGAGAACAGCGACCTGATGATACGACTGCGCGAGTCGATTAAACAGAAGGAGGAGTTCCTCAAATCCCCGCTACCCTCCGGTGTGCTGTCCGCCTCAGCAGCCTCTGCAGCCCCAGCATCCAACGGCAACACATCGCAATCATCGCCACAGCAACAGCAGCAACCAGTACAGCACTTTTTCCCATCGCACACACCACCTGGTGCAGGTGCAGGTGGAGGCGCCGTTGCCCCAGTACCGCGTGTACGCCAGCAAGTGCTGATCAAACAGCAGCACCACCAGCAGCAGCAACAGCACCACCACCACCATCATCACCACCATCAACAGCAGGTGGTGCTCGGCTACGATATGTACAATAGCTATACGGGCAGTAAATTGGCGTCACGCTCCTTGGGAGCGGTGCCGTCGCAGCAGCGACAGGTAGTTGTCAGTGTTGCCAGCAACAGTGGCAAGTACGCCAAGGAGTTGGACTACTTTGAGACGCTACAGGAGACGGGCGTCACCAACAAAGTGTAAGTTAAGCCCCGAATATCCTTTTAAACAGAAACCGTTACTAATCCTTTTTCTCATAGATTTGAGAGCAAACTGGTCTCGCACATGGCCAAGGGATTTGATCCATTCAAGCCGCTGTCAATCAACACAAACGCCGCTTCCGAATCGACAAGTGGCTCCGTTGCGCTATCCAAGAAGCAGGGCGTTCTGTACGAGTCACTGCAGCAGCATCCACTGCATCAGATGCAGGCCAAGTATCAGCAGAGCACCAGCAGCAACAGCAGCGCCGTCGATGGCCAGACCACAAGTCGAATGGAGCTGCACAAGGCAACGCTAGCGAATGCCACCATTGAGTCGATGCCGTCGAGTAGTAAGTCTGCCACAGCAGTCTGCTACAACGTAGCCACTAAATCTCATTTGCTGCTTTCAGAGTATAGCAATGTGTCGGAGCACCCGCCGGCCGCCAACAGTTCCTCCTCCCACACTGTGGCCACTTTGGCTGACATTGCCGAGAGCAGCGGTAAGTGCTCATCTTTACATACATATGAATAAAGAGAAGATTACTAAGATTGCACATTGCAGCTGCTGCCATTGTGGATGCTGCGACTGTTTCGAGCAATGTGGTGCGCCGCTATAAGCCGCTGGCCTCCAGCTCCTTTGACGAGGGCAAGCCGGTGCGACGGATCTCATATCTGCGCGCCACCAACAATGAGGCAGAGTATCACGGCGAGCCGCCAACGGCAGATGCTGTTGCAGCCAGCAGTGCAGCGGCTGCTGCTGCTACTGCTGCTGCAACTGCTGCTGCAACTGCTGCTGTTGCTACTGCTACTGCTGCTGCTGCAACAGTTGCGTCCATTGTGGAGCCGCACAAGACAAAGGTGCTGGTGGAAGAGCATCCAGATCCCACATACGATGTGATCGCTGCCACCGGTGGTGGCCATGAATTTATTGAGACACCCAACGGCTTGGAGGATGTGCGCCTCTCCACACTCCATGGCAGTCGCCGTGCCTCAATCAACAGCGAAATGCGCAGCAGGTGAGTCCCACTAATCGAGAATCGAAAACACAAATCGTGACTAATTACAATCATTCGCATAGCATTCACATTGATGCCGAGCTAAATGGCAAGTATGTGCCCAATGAGCTGGAGGCCTTTGAGACAGAGATCGAGATTAAGTCCTCCTGCATCAATGGCAAGGTAAGCCAAGCCTCACCTGAAAATTCAATTCACTTCTAAGCACATTTTTGTATGCTGCAGCGCATGTCAGAGTATCGCTCGTGGCGTCAGGTCAAACTGGAGATTAAAGGCGATGTGTTGCGCATTTACTCTGGACGCCATGCCAAGTCGGACCAGAATGTAAGTAACGATCACATATCTATATAATAATAATACTAATTCGATTTATATCCACTCCGTAATTTCCCAGGTGATAGAGCTTGATATTAGAAATTTTAAATTTTTCGACGAGTCACAGGACAAGAAGAAATACTTGATACGCATGCAGTCGAAGCCGAGCGCCAGTGGCGCCCATTTGGCCACATTGGGCAACGAGCTCAATTTGGACGATGCCCATGAGAAGCTCACCTCATCGGGCAGCAGCAGCGCCGCCGAGCCACAGACGCCGGCGACAACTGCACCATCCTGCGGCCCCTACACCGAGATCCTCTTCAAGACCAAGAGCAGCAATGAGATGAAGCGCCTCTTTGGCCTGCTCCAATGGAAGGATAGTCTCAACTATGATGATAATGTAAGTAACTAAAGTCGTTCTCTCGATTTCTCATACATGATTTAGTTCTTCTCGCAGGAGCAGCCGGCAGCAGGCAAGCAGCTGGCTGAGCCCCAGAAAACAGCTGCCACAAGCAGTTATCTGGACGATGTCGCTGGCGCTGCGGACAGTTCACCGCTCAGCTCACACTCGGGCAGCGGTGGTGGTGGTGGCATGCTGGAGGGAGGACCAGCGGCTGCATCCGTTACGGCGGTGGCTGCCACCAGTGACTCGATATCGCCGGTGATGAAGTTGCGCAAGCCCTCCAACAAGCATGTACCGGATAAGGATTTGGGCTCGCCAAAGTCAAAGAACTGGAAAGATTTGCTATTCCGACGTGGTGGTGGCAGCGGCGGCGGCGTCTCCCACGGCGACCTGGCCTCACCCTCTGGCTGTGTCAACAAGACGGGCGGCTCCATCGGGCTGCCACTGCGCGCCTGTCCCATGGGCAAGAATAACGCATACGTGCCACATCTCGTTGAGGTCTGCACCAATATTGTGGAAACGAAGGGTTTGGGCGTGGTCGGCATTTATCGCATACCAGGTAACAAGGCAGCCATCTCCGAGCTGTCTGAGCTGGTCAACACCAAGGAATTCCAGTTCGAAAGCTGCGCCACCGACGTCCGATGGGAGGATGTGAATGTGGTTAGCAGTCTGCTCAAGCTATTCATACGCAGCCTGCCGGATGCACTGATGCCGGCCAGTTTCTATATCAATTTCATTGAGGCGGACAAGAAGACGGGCATGGAGCGCATTGTGCTGCTCAAGGACATTGTCGAATCGCTGCCGCGTCATCCGTACGAGACAATGAAGCATCTGATACGGCATCTGTGCCGCGTCAGCGACAATTGCGAGGTTAATCGCATGGAGCCAAAGAATCTGGCCATTATCTTTGGGCCTTCCATTATTCGCACACCGAACGATACTCTGGAAACGGCCGTCAAGGATATGAAGCATCAGTGTCGCATTGTCGAGCTGCTTGTCACGCAGGTGAGTCACTCAACCCTGCCACAATTCACATCCTGCAACACTAATCCGTCTTTTTTATTTCGCTGTTCCGTTCACAGTACGAGTATTTCTTTGAGGGCGGCAGTCTGCCGGATCTGGCCGATTTGAGCGGCGGTGCTGCCGCGCCTTGTCCGGCGCAACCACAGCAGACACAGGAGGATCAAACGAGCATGCTGCTGCACAATCTGTCTAAGATTGAGCGCATCACAGAGCGCGAGACACGCTCCTCACGATTCATTCCGCAGCTACGCAGACGCACCCATGGAAAGCGCAGCGCCGTTAGCTCCGACACCTACTCCGGCGAGAGTGTTCTGGTAAGCGGCGCTAGTCAAGCCAATTCCCAATGCACCAACACCAACATCACCACCATTACCACCACAACCACAACCAACACCACCACAACCAACACCACCACCACCACCATCCGCACCAACAACCAAAGACGAATGCAGCGCAAGGCTGTGCAAAGCATTTGCGATTTTGGTTTAATCCTGCCCGCTGTTCACTTTCAGTCGCTGGACTACGCCAAGGTATCAGCGAGCAGCACGACCAGCACCAGCAGCAGCTCCACGCTGCACAGCAGCAAGATGAGCACCACCAGCAAGCTGCTCTACTCTGCGATGGGCTCAGCCAGCCATGCCAGCACCAATCAATCCTCCGCGTCGGCACCCACCACAGCCAAGACGGCCTCGACGAGCACCAAGAAACGCACCACTGCCGGCTTCTTGTCCAGCTCCAGTTCGCGCAGCGCCCAGACACGCAAGGCCAGCCTCGATGAGAAGGACTCGGGCAGCGTGGACTCAACCGGCAGCATTGGCAAACATGAGCAGCAGCAGCGCAGCAGCGTTGACATCTCCGTACTGCTTACGGATGATGATTCCAGCAGTCGCCTTAGCGACACAGGTAAACACAGGCACAGGCACTTTTTTTATTGGGAACTTATTAATTCAAATGCTTTTCTTGTTATTGTTCTTAACAGGTTCCATGTCGCTGACCACCATTACGGACACGTTGGACAGCAAGCTGCGCAATTTGCGCAGCGGCTCAGAATCAAACGATGAGAACGGTTCACCCGAGTTTCCCAAGAATCGTCGGCATACGTTGGGTCAGCCGCTGCACTTGCACTCCGAAAACATTCCGTATGCGGACGAGTCGCCGGAGCGACTGTTCCACAACTTTTGTCCACTGGACGCACCTCATTCGCTGCTCTTAAGCCGCTCGTGCACGGCCACCAACAGTTTGGGTGAGCCCAAGGAGGATAAACACCACAATCAGCAGCAGCAGCTGCAGCAGCTAATGATGAAGCCAACGGTGGCGCCGCTGCCTGCCAGCCTGCTAAAGGCGGCGCACAAATTGCAACATTCGGCAACGGCGCCCATTCATCAGGGCAGCTCAACGGCGCCGGCTAGTGGCGCTGCCACACCCACCGCCGGCACCGGGACCGGTTCAAGCAGCGCCTCAACGCCACTAGCCGGCACGCCCAGCTCGCAAATTGGTGGCTCCGTCGGCCAGCGCAATTCGTACGGCAGCAAGAGTTTGCGATTTAGCAGCTCGCTGGCATATGAGCGGGGTGGCGTTGGCGCCGGTTCCGAGGATGACTCGGAGGGGTCCACCACAAGCGATCCAAAGGAGAAGCTTCTAATGGCCGCACCATCGCCGTCGTTTTTTCTCGAGCGCTACAATAAAAAGCGACGCGATCATCGACTCTTTCGGAGCGCCAGCTTCAACTGTCGCAACTACTCCACACGACACATGAGCAGCAGCAATTCGAGTGCGGCAGCTGCTGCGGCTGCCGCTGCAGCCGCCTGCTGCTCCCCAACCTCATCGTCATCATCTTGGGCACATGCAGCCGCTGCGCTGACCAAGGACGAAAAGACTGACATGAATCTGACCAAGAAGCGGCAGATACAAAATAAACAGAATCGCTCGATCAAACGAAGACACACGGTTGGTGGACCGCACGATTATGCGGCCAACAGTGGTGGAGGTGGTGGAGGTGGCGGCGCTGGTGGTGCTGGTGGTGGTGGCGGCGGTGCAACCGGTCACGATTTGACTGCCATTAACTATAATCATCACAATCGACATCATCAGCAGCAGCTGCTCAAACTGGGCGGTGGTAGTGCCGGTGGTGGCAGTGGCGCTGCTGCCGAAACGACAACCACAACGACAACGACCACAACAGTGTTGCGCAGACTGGGCGCACCACCGGCCAGTGCCAGTGCAAGTGTTAGTGCGAATGTCAGTGGTGCTGGCGTTGTCACCGATGCCAATGTCGCGTTGCCCGTTTCTGGTGGCAGTTCGGGCAACAATAGCGCTAATAATAACAACAACAACAACAACATTTCACCACTTAGCGATGGCAGCAATGGCAACAGTTCTGGTGGTGGTGCTAGTGGTGCTGCTGGTGGTGTCGGCAGCGCAGGCAGCAACAGCAGCTCATCAAATAACAGCAGCAGCAGTGTCGGCGGCGGCGGCGGTGGCGGTGCTTCTGCCGGTGATCAGGTGCTAGAAGTTGGCATCAGGATCAAGAACATAAATCGAGCGCGATACTAAAAATATAAAATTGGCAGCGAATCAGGTGCGTCCTTCAACAGCAATCAAATCATTTACCATGCTAAAATTAACTTGTGCACTTTTCAACTATTGCAGAAATCAAATCAAATCAAAATCACAGCGAAAGTGTTAACTGATGAAGAGAAAGAGAGAGCAAGTGAGACAGAAAGAGTAAGAGAGCGAGCGAGCGAGCGGCGAATGTGTGAGAGTTGGAGCTGCAAATATATATATATATATGTATATATATACAAAACACATACATAACAGCATAGTTGTATGCAACATAATTATATTCAGGCAAAAGTATTTATATCAACATATTGTGGCACTTGCCACATACCACACATACGAGGGAACAAAGGAAAAGCAAAAGTTTCCATAGATAGCAGATAGAGTTGTAGAGAGGGAGATAGAGAGCGATAAAGAGAGAGAGGGAGAGAGAGAGAGAGAGCGATAAAGAGAGGGAGAGAGAGAGAGAGCGATAAAGAGAGAGAGATAGAGAGCGAGCGATAAAGAGAGAGAGAGAAATATATACATAACTATTTTGTAAAACGTATATAGAGTACGACATATGCTTAACCCATATACATACATACTTATAACTGTAATGTAATCATACACACACGCATACATACACAAAAACAAATTGATACGTATATACATACGTACATAAGCTACAATTGGCGCAACATACTTGATAGCCATGCATAATAGTACATAGCATATATATATATATATATATGTAAATATATATATATAGCTACATATATACAGATATACATATATATATTTATTTACACGTATAACCAAACCATGTCGCCTGTGCAGTGCTTAAATGAGCTGAGGAGAGAAATAGATGGGAACGTCTTCTGGCGACATGCAACTGCTTGTGTATATGCAACCGAACATATTTGAGCGGTCATGTATGCAATTTGTACCTGTACCTGTCTATGCATCAACGCATAGATGCAACAGTTTTTTATGTTGTGTTTTTTTTTCCATTATATTTTTGGTGCCTTAATTGATTTGCTTTAAAATTTCGTTGGTGACATGATTTAGGGAACACTGGCCAAATCGGTGCTCAATTGGCAATGTATATGTATATACAGAGAGACGTATATGCTTTTGGTGCTCGCGTGTCATTAGAGTTTAAGAATCGACCATGTTTTTGTCATATGTTAGTTGGCTGGGCAATCATCAGAAGACGTGCAGCCGTTTACATATTGACAGGCGACACAAAAAAAAAAAATAAAAACAAAAAAAAAAAAAGGAAAGAAAAAATAACGGTGCAAATGCGCTAAGATACGCAACAATCTACAACATTTCGTTCAAATGTAATCCCTTCGGCAAGCAAACATATATATATAACTGTATTTAAATATTTCAGCAATTGCTGCATAACATATATATTTTTGAATGTGTGGCAGAAATGAGAAATGAGATATGGACGAAGAGGGAGGTCGGAATTAGGTCGAAACGCATACAAGAATCCATAATATTTAGCATACTTACAAGCATACATACCTATATACAATATACAATATACAATATACAATACAATGCATACATATACATATATATATTCTTGTGTAGTTGTATATTTTTTGTATTATTTTGAAGTTGAATTCAACACAGAAATATATGCAATTAGAGTTAAGTGAATATATAGCCTAGAGTTGTATGTAGTTTTATATATACACAAACACACACGCACACACACATGCATATGCATATACACACAAGTGAATATTTGTTCGTATACAGGATAAATCATTTTATATGTGTATATACACGCGCATGCATATTGTATAGATATTTTTTTTTTTTTTTTTGTATATATCATTTTAATTTTATTATTTTGATTTATTAAATGATTTCTCCTATTTTTTTTTTTTTGTAACTCTACTTTTACTTATACTTATTATGTTTTGTTATCGCAAAAACAGAAAAAAAAATTGTTGCAAAATGTTAGAGAACCAAGCGCGTAACGTTGCTATATATATTATATTATATTACATATTATTAATATTTTTTATTAGTTTTAGGTAGTTATTTTTTAAAATTGTATTTTTTTTAATAAATGTGAATTTATAAAAGCTACAATGACGACACAATAAAAAAAAATCGTAAGAATACTTGTAATGAGATAATAACATGCATTTTTCAATGGACACTTGGGCACTGTTGGGAAAGATTGGTTAGGCAGTGGAAGGCTGGATTTAGATGACTTCCTTGTGTAGAAAAGGTCCTTGCGATTCTAGCCTATGTTTCCGAAGAAATTATGATTAATCTCAAAAGTATGCCATAAGAATTGCGATGTGAAACCAGGTTGCACAAAATATTTTGTTGTTCACCCTAAAAATATACTTAACAATAATTGCCAATTTTATGTTCACATCCAATAATACACAATTTCCATTTATGACATCATCTTTTAGTTCAATATATCATATATTTCATATAAAATTTACAAAAATATTTATATACGTCTAAAAAGTCCTACAAAATGCATCAAAAAGATTATTTAGTTCCATATTTTACATATTTTTAAATTAATAGTAACTAATTTATAACAACTAAACATGAAAGATAATGATGGCCTGCAAAGACATTTGCTATATACACACATACATAAAGTGTTACGGAATCTGTTACAACATATATGGAATGGTCTTAAAGCTTGGCTTGTGGTCCCGTGCCCGATATCTTGTAGACAAAGTGGTGGACAGCATCGTAATGGGGATTACAGCTTTGTCGCACTCGCTTCAGCCAGGCGCGTATCTTTGGGTACTTAATGCGCACATCATAATCGGCCATGCCTATTGAGGGTACGGATCAAAGGTCGCATCGAGTTGAATAACATGTGAAATAATATTACTGGATATTACTACTTACGCGTCTGTTCAATTTCACAGGCTGCAAATATGTCGGCGGCGGTGAGCGTGGGTCCGGTAAGGAACTCTTTCTTGTCCAGCCACACCTGCTCGACAATGTCCAGATTACGCTCCATATGCAAGAGCAGCGTCTCGATCTTTGCCTTGGACGGCGTAACT
The DNA here is from genome assembly GCA_035042145.1 of Drosophila kokeensis. Lineage (NCBI taxonomy): Eukaryota > Metazoa > Arthropoda > Insecta > Diptera > Drosophilidae > Drosophila > Drosophila kokeensis. The sequence continues at coordinate 345,954 of JAWNLT010000194.1, forward strand.
CCCGTCAGCAGCGGATCCAGCCAGATGGTGCGGAAATAGAGAGAACAAGTCACGCGCAGCGTGGTATGATGCCATTCGAGGAACTCATCGACGCGTGCCTGTTCCACAAAATACTTGGGATACAAGTGCTCCGGAATCTTGCCCTTGGCGCTCAAATAACGCAAGATGGCAATGCTCTCTCCCAGCTTGTAGCCATTGTCATTGATGCAGGGCACGCGCTGAAAGCGATTGACGTTCTCCTTAAACTCATCGGTCAGATGTTCCCCTGCCGAAGTGTAAAGTGCAAAGTCGCAGACCATTAATTTAAGATAGTGCAGAACAGATAATGAGTATTGACCACCTACCGTTTCGGAGTGCCACAGCACAATCCTCAAACTGCATGCCACTCAGCCGAAAGAGGATGAGCAGCGCCCGCGAGGGCTGCGACATCAGATCATAGTAGAAGCGCAGCGAAGACATCGTTTTATTTTTACTACTCAGCTTTCTAAAAAACTGTACAAAAGAATGTGCGTAACTTTAAATGTTTATAAACACACAATCGCCCAGCGATACTCAGTCCAACTAGGCCGGTGCAAAGAGCACTTCGCACATCTGACCAGTGAGAGAAACACGGGTGTTCAACAATGAACACGCGACCGACTGACGGAATGAGACCTACTCGCCTCAAGCACAGCTGGTTACTAAACCACCACCACCACACTTGACAACTATTCGCAAATGCGAAAGCACAAAAGCTTAAGCTCAGTCAGCGCTCATGGAGTTAGCTTTCGACGCCCACATTTTCCCTCTCTCACAAGCTGCAGCTGAGAAACAAAACTTTGCCTGGCTTCTGCTTCTGCTTCTGCTCTTTATGAAAGCTTATATTTCAAATGAAAACTTTTTGGAACTATTTTGAAAGTGCATTGTTGTCACTTTATATCATATTACTTCTCTTACTCTTTTTGAAAAGTATAAAGGATTTTGGTACATGAATTTATTTTTTTTTTTTGTTGGCTCTTCAAACTCGTTTTACTCTGTCATACTCTGCCTCAGTCGTCAGTCCATTTTTAGCCTCAAAACGTATTCTCTACATCAATAAAATATGTTAAATTTATGATTTCTTCGAATTTGATGTCACAAGTCACAAGGTTTGTCGTTTAGATAAATTGGTTACATATAAAATGAATTAAATTTTTACATTGCAGACAATCCACAGCATTCTGATTATTTTCTTTAGTTCAATCACGCCATGCGCATTTATTTATCAGAGTCTGAGTAAATTCATATGTATTTCCATATATTTCTGGGTGATTAACTTATCATGAGATTCACTTACGTCGACTGGGCGGAAGCGGATTATATATTGGGACGTCATCGTTGGAGAGCCATGTTCATCACGAGCTAAAAATTCAGAACTGCACAAATCGAGTGTAGCTGCAATCTTTTATATGAGCCCATATACGATCCATTGATGAGGCACGATACAAATACAAAATGAGAATTTTGAGGCAAATAAACAAAGCGCATATGTTGCATATGGCTTCTTGTTATCTTATGAATTCTTCATGCTCCTATTTTATTGCAGTGTATCAAGAATCTATGTCAAGTGCCTGTGCACTGTATCTTAAGTAAATCAAACTTGAGTGATCATAAAAAATCGGTTGATGTATAGATAAATACTTTTGTTGAACTTGTTGTTGAGAACACTTAGCAATGCATTGATAGTTTTGGCTTATCACCAAACAATCAACTCTAGATTAATTTTAGATCAACCAAAGAACTGACAACATGCCACAGACACAAGTCGAAGTTGCCGGGCCCAACTACATATGCAAAATAGATATACAACAAATGGTGCACAATAAAATATTTTATAATTTTAGCCGAAATATTTAAGACATAAATAATTAATATATTATACAAACTAAGGTATGTGTATGCGAAGCACAATAAAGTGATAAATTATTCTTCAAAATGCAAAATCGAAACAAAATAAGACCACAAAAACTATTAATTGGTTAATAATTGTTGACTATACGTAATATTTGATCAAATAATTTGGATTACTCAATAATTCAATTGATAAATACTGCATAATACATATGTACGATTATGGTATCAATTGTAGCTTTACTATTATCTAATTGTTCATCGATTATTTATGTATTGTATTTATTGATCGAAAAGTTACGATTGGTACAGATCTTATTGAATTTTGCAGGCAATGGCCACAAAAGCGATTGGATTTTGATTATTTCATTTACATACAGACATATATACATGTATATTCATATATATTTGTAAATGTATGTATGTATATGTATAGGGTTGTACATACATCTTGTATACATAATATATTTTTTTTTGTATTTTTCACTTGATATACATATAATTTATTTTTTAAATAATTGCAATCTACTTTCCTACAAACATTGATCAATTTATTGGTATCATTTATAGTTTTCAGCTAGAAAAAAAAAATTTCACTTTTTTCTAATAATATTTACGATCTGAAATGCTGATTTGTGTTAGAACAGTTTATCAGTTTCACTTTGTAGTCTTTTGCGTCATCGGCCCCTTCGCTCAATAGTCGGGGATATGGAGAGAACATCTACGAACATTTTCATAAAATATACATAATAACAGTCATAGTTACAGTTACAGTTACAGTTACAGTTACAGTTACAGTTACAGTTACAATTAGAATTAAAGTTTCGGATCTTAGTACATAGAAATGTATGTATAGATATATACACATATATACATGTACATATGCATACATGAATCTAAGTAAGGGATTTACATACGTTTCATTTTTTGTGCCTCTTGGGAGAATATGTGGCATTTAGTTTTCTTCTTCTTCTTCTTTCTTTTTCATTGTCTTCTTAGGCAAAACACAGATAAAACAACTAGAACTTCTATTTAAACACTTGATATTCGTGATTCTGCTTATAAACTAAACGATTATTGACTTATTTGTTCTCAATGATCATCTGCAGCTGCAGCACCAAACTGCGAGACAGCTGGAGCACTGCTTGGGCATTATGTCGTTCCGCCATTTCTGAAATCGGATAGATATATAGTGATATAGTATATTATGATGGCTGCATATTTATGTTGCTATTACCATTGAAGAATTTGATGACATCCGTAAAGTCCATGCTGTTGGACAGAATGATGTCGCGATAGGTCTCGAGCAGAGCCAGTGCCAGGAAGAGCACAAAATTACCGGAGGCAATGTGCTTGGCCGCCCAGATGACCTCCCAGGTGGCAAAGACATCGTCATAGATGAGCTCGCGCTTGAAGTCCAGGAGGAACCAGCGGTAACAGAAATAGAAGTGCGTATAATCGCCATTCGAGTCCATCAAATCGTACATCTCCGAGTCGAGTATTTGAATGAGTGAGCTGTAAGCAATCGAAACGTTTATGATTACGAATACATATAGATCGATATAGATCGACAGATAGATGGATAGATTGATAGATGGTTAGATTAGTAGCACTCACCGCATATTGGCAAAATGCATGTCCATGGCACCACCGCTGGGAAAGTTCTCGATCATGCGCTCCATGAGCTTGCAGAAGCAGCTGTAGCTGAGCGACTCATCATCGAAGATGACCAGCAGCGGAGCGACCAGATCGCACATGCCCTGCATGTAGCCAACGTCCAGATGCTCCCACACATACGTGGATATCACATTGCGCAGCTTGTCCAGATTCTCGTTGGCAAAGTACCAATAGTTGCGATCGCAGCGCTGCACATCCTTCTCGATCCGATGTAGATTCAGGCCAAACTGTTCCAGCAGCTCGCTCTGTCAGTTTGGGGAGGGAGTTCAAGATTTGATATGGAAATAATAATAATATGATATGGAAATATGGTTCAATGACTCCATAATGTATCTGCTTCTTTCCTAATCGAGCGAGAACAGAGTGAGACCTTTCACTCTCATGTGCTGCTGTCCATCTCTTCTTGCCTGCTTAAAGTTAGATAATTTGTTGCACATTTTGAAATACTTACACTGTAGATGCCACCATTGGAGCTGGCTGGGGAGGCGCAGGCAGATTTTGGCTGCTGCAGCGCGTCCAGATTGGGCGCATTGGCGCCGTTCTCCAACTGTTCGGTCAGCGGCGGCATCTCGCTATTGCCACCAGACTTGGGACTGCGCTCCCAGTTGGCAATGTCCACCGATGCATTCGTAATGATGACAGCTGCCTGTTGCTGCTGCTGTTGTGGCGGCGGCAACTTGGCAGCCTCCTCGTCGTCGGGCAGCTGTGCCTGCAGATCATTGGCGCTGAGAAATTCCGGACTGAGTACGCTGCCGGGCTGTGGTGCACCTCCGACTGTCTCATAGGAGGATGTCGTCGAAGTTGAGCAGCTTTCCTGTCTCTCTTTTTCCTGCGACTTGGCTGCATTTACATCAATTTGTTTTTGCTGCTGGTGGTGCCTCTGCTCCTGCTCTACACGCTGCTCCTCCCCTTCATCCTCCTCTTCATCTAGGTCATCCAGGTTTTCGTCAACATGGCCAGAATCGGTGCTAGTTTTCATTGCACGTGGAATGGGCTTTACGCTCAGATGGGAGGCACTAAGAACCGATGCCTCCTGCTGCAACTGCTGCTGCTGCTGCTGCTGCTGCTGTCGGTGCTCATCATCAAACTCTAGATCGCCCGGATCGGAAATATCCGAAATGTCCTCAAACACCTCGTTCTCCAGCTCACCGCCAGCATCCAGGTCCGCAGCGCGAACCGTTCGCTCATTGCCACTGTTGCTGCCCGAGCTTAGTTTGGCCACAGCCCGTGCCGTCTTCTCCTTCTCCCGCTGCTGCACAATGGCATCCACGGCGAGCCATTCGCTCATTGTTGTCTCATAGTAGTGCTTGCATGTCTCGTCCTGTTTCTGTCGCTCCTCCCGTGTGGTGCCAAAGGCATAGTGCCCCAGCAAATATGGCCACACCTCCTTGCGCAACTCCGGTTGTATGCCACCAAAATAGATGAGGCGATAGAACTCAATGGGATTCTGCAGCAGACCATCCGCATGGAGCAGTTCCCATCGCTCCTTAGTCAGCCCCTCCTCGTCTGCTTTCACTTTTGAATGGGAGAAGCAGAACAGATTGCAATCATTAATATGTATTTATCAAATGGCTAATTTCTAATATTATTATTTTTATTATTTAAAAACTTACTTTCCGGAGTTATGCGCCCGTGAACGAGTCCGGATAAGTGCGTACGCACCGTGGATAGATGGCGACAGTAGGCCAGCCAGCCGTAGAAGGCGCGCGAGATGATCTGGCGACGCATCGTGGAGCAGACCATCTCGATGCTGGTGTTCTGGCTCTGTTGCTGCAACAGAGGCGACTCCAGCGGATGCTGATCGATGGACAGGCTCTTGTTGGAGCAGTCGCTGCTGCCAGTGGTCGAGCAGCTGCTCAGTTGCGCGCGCCTCGGAGTGCTACGGACAAAGTCCAGAATCGAATGTGTGGCAGCTGAATAACAATAATCAAAAATACAGATATAACGAAATAGATCTAAGGAAATCGGGCTATAATCTGTTGAAAGTCCTACCGAACTCTTCGTGGCGACTCTTGCTGACAATGCGAAAGACATAATCGATTGGCGTTTCATCCACCGACTCCATGACGGAGGGCAGAATTCGACGGCGCATACTTTTGGGCCAGAGAAACATTTTACCAATGCCGCGCTGCGACCAAAGTGGCGGATCGAGCTGTCCATGTGGCAGCAGACCCGTCTCCAGGCAGCTGAGAAACTGCTGCATATGCCCGCCCTCTGGGAAGTGTATGGGCGGACGCTGTACGCCGTCTTGGCCAACGAGGATAACGATGCCGCCGCTATCCTCACCGCGACTCTGGTGGCAATGCACATAGACAATCTCGTCCACATTTATGTTGAGCGCATATGCCCAGTAGGCCTCCTTGTCGATCTCATCCTCTTCGGTGTCGTTGTAGCCGTTCATTAGCTGATTCGGCGTCCACTTAATGGTCAACGTTTGGATATGCTGATGCAGACTCAAATAGCCTGCCATCAGCTCTGCCACATCCTTGGGCAACACCTGCACATTGTTCTTGCCATAGAGCAGCGTGGCCTTTGCATTCTGATGCAGTGACTCCACATAGTCCTTGGCCACAGTGCACGAGGACATCGACTTGAACGAACAGCTGCTGGCATCATCCGAGCTGGTGTTCAGACTACGCTTGAAGTTTATAATCGGTGGTCTCGAACAGGTGGACGAGGAACGACGACAACTGATCCGATGGCGTTGCACCTGAAAAATTATGCACATGTTCAAATTATCGGTCAATACTTATTGATCTTTTCAAAAGTTGAATATTGATAAGTAATCATATTTGGGACAGCTATAAAATTATCTGGAAAGGATTGTAAAAATACTAAGGCAAAAATATTTTGTTTGAAAGTTATCGAAATCATGGCAAGTCGGTTAAGTGTTTGGTTTGCTTTAGCCAAGAAGATTGGTCATATGTCAAGAATGCTTTTCAAGGTGTATATACTGAGGATGCCACAATGATTTCTATTTGCCATATATGTACATATATGTAGCTGGGATGCTCAAATGCTTACCAGCTCATCGGCATGCGGATCTGTCCAGTAGTGATCTGCAGTTTTGGCCCGTGTAAAGTCTAGGGCACAGGGACCCACCAGCAAGGAGCTGAGTATGGAGCCATAATCGGGATCGGCCACCAGGGAGTCGCGATCATAATAGCTCTGAGCATTGCTCACCAGATACTCAATGATCTTGTTCAGACGCTTCTCAAACAGGGCCAAGCGTATCCAGAGATATCTGAAAGTGAAGTAAATGATATTACCACAATGGACAAAATAAGAATAAGACTCACTTCATTGTTGCCAGCGACATGCTGGAGTTACTGGCACTAGCGGAGACTGATGAGGCCGTTACGGATGTGGAACCGGATGCGGTTGATGTTGTTGCGTTCGTGGTGGACATGGAGCTGTTGCTACCCTTCTTGAGCATGGGCGGTCGATTGAAACTGTCGCTGCTCGAAGACGAACGCTTATTGGGATCACTGGCCTCGATTGACTGCACCATTTTGCTTATATGCTCTGCCTCAGCACAAGTCTTGGCTATCTTGTGCAGCAGTGCTGTCGTCGACGAGGTCTTGAATAGGCCGAGAGCACGTCGTCGTAATCCCTGGCTCAGGCAGGCCTCGACGGCCGCGCAGAGCGAAGTCACCGAGCTGCTCTCCTCGTGCACATACTTCTTGGTGACCGCCTCCTCCATCAGTTGCTTCACCTCCTTCTTAACGCTGGCAATAAGCCGCTCCTTAAAGTCGGCGCCATCTGTAAATATCAGCGGGCAAACACACCGAAAAGTAAAAAAAAAAAAAAATACAGAAAAAAGTCAACATTAACTTTCGGCTTCCAACGGTGCACGCTACGCGAATCTCATAAAAGGAAAACCCCGCGGGGTCTTAAAACAAAATCACAGCAATGACGCCCGTTTCCTATATAGTGGCAGCTGCCCTTTTTGCCATCCCGCTCCCTTGACATGTCGCCATTACGCGCTGAAAGTCAATATGCTCAACATGTGCTGGCAGCACTCTGGGCTCCCCTCCATTTTGTTGGCCATCCTCCACCCATCCCAAACTCCCACCAAAGCAAGGAAATTAAAACAGGCGCCCCGTGTGCCCAGTCGCTGACCAGGGTACGGCCATACCTAACTACAGCTACGAATGCTAATGGCATTTGCACTCAAAGTGCCTCCGGCTACTTATAATTTAATTTTCATTAATTGTTTTCCACATCTTCCACTTCTTCCTGCTTTCCTTTCCCCTCCTCATCCTCATATAAAAATATATTTCAATATACATATTATTTTTTGTTTAAGTGTGCTTCAGTACGCAATTAAATTGCAGTCACTTGGGAATCATTGGCGAAAATTAAATAATTATGCATAGTCTTTAATACTATTAAGTAAGTTTTTTTTTGAAGAAGAAAATTCTAGTGGAACTGAGAAAAAAATAAATATAAAATTACTTTATGATTTCATACAATTTTCTATCCAAGTAAATACATTTTTTTGTCATTACTTGAATGTCTTTTGAGTTGAAAATTAAGAGATTGCAGGATTGAGATGTTGGCTCGAAACTTAGCTTCATAGTCAGCGAAGATAGCAACTAAATCTGCCCCAGAAGAGAAATGTGTAAGATGCCAGACCTTGACATTAATCGTATCTATCCAGTTTTCTGCTGCTGACTGCTATAGTCTCAGGCTGAGCGTAATGAAAAGAAAGCATCCTGCGGCAGATGAAGCTGCCTGCTAATGGCATCAAGATAAACAGTTGTAATTATATATATATATATGTATATATATATACATAAATATATACATATATATTTGACCATCTAGTCTTCGTTGCTTACTGCTGCAGATTGAGGCTTAGGATAAAAGATTGTGTTGAAAGAAAAGATTCCACGGATGGAAAATGAAATGGCACATTGCTTAAGCAGAAATTAGAGCGGACAGCAATGGGGCAAATATGTAAGTAAAGCTGAGACTGTGGCGAGTCCTTAGCTTAATCACCATAAAAATGCTAAGCGCCCAACATGCAACACATATTTGTTAAACATATTTACACATTCCCATATTTATGCAGACAGATTGCAAGAGCGAAACCACACGCTGGTTAAAAGTTGTGTGTCTGCCAGACATAAGTGTGTGTGTGTGTGTGTGTGAAGACGCAGATGTTGTTGCCGCCAGTTCAGGGGACACAGTCAGCAGGGTGCTGTGGCCATTATGTGTCGGTCTGGCGACAATACGCTGTCTGGTATGCATTGAACAGCGGGTGGGGGATGCGTAACGAGTGCAACTCGCTGCTGGATAGCTGGCTGGCGTCACTAGCTCCAAACACAGGGGTGGCTGTGGTGGAAGGGGGTGCGGTGCGGTTTGTATTGTGGACTGAACAATGTGAGTTAACTGCTCTGTTATCATATGCACATTTGCCGCAGTTTTCTATGACTTGCAATTAGTATTTAAATGTGAGGTGTACATCAGCAGCAGCAGAGGACAAAGTTTTAATAAACTAATTTCCAGTGGGAAGTCAATCATAATATGCATACCCATTCGTACATATCGTACACATCCGTACATATTATACACACCCGTACATATCGTACACACCCGTACATATCGTACACATCCGTTCATATCGTACACACCCGTTCATATCATACACACCCGTACATATCGTACACACCCGTACATATCGTACACAACCGTTCATATCGTACTCACCCGTACATATTGTACACACCCGTACATATCGTACACACCCGTACATATCGTGGCAAGAAATGCTACTTTTTGCATCTTCAAAATTCATATCTTATATATGTATATTTTGTCTACATTTATTTTTTATTTGTCTATGCTCCGCGCGAGATTGCAGAGATTGAGGAGCAGGATGGAGAGATAGATCATGCGTACTTTTGCTACTTTTTGCTACTTTTTGCATTTTAAATATTTATTTTTCGTATACATACATACATATTTGTTGTGGTGTATGGTTCTTTGGTTTGTTGTGTCTATTTGCCAGCCTGTTTACGCATAATATGAGTGTAAATAACACATAGATAATTGTCGGTTACTGCCAATGTCATGAGCGCAAAACTTTTTACGATGACATTGGCACGAGGACAAACAACGGTCGACGGTCGACGGTCGACGGTCCCAGAGCTGGTGTCGAAGGGGGGTGAGCAGTGAGCCGTGTTCTATGTACAAGTCCCAATACCCACGGGCAACATGCGGCGTATGTGTAATGTTGGAAAACTTTGAGATTATGGCAAGTTTCTTAAAGTTACAAACCAGCACTGAACTTGAGACGGCTGTGCAAGGCCACAAATTGAATCAAAGCTTATCCAATTTGAAATCTGCGCATCTCAATTGAAAATCAAGGCTAAATATCAATTTAACTAGCAGCCATTGTAAACTCATTAGGCCACAAAACCAAAATGCCAAATTGATGACTTAAAGGGCTTCAAATTGTATCAGCTCCTACGGCAAGGATTTAAACTAGTCACAAGCACTCCAAATTTTAAAATAAATCCGCATAATTCTATTTTAGCTCTATTTTAATTTTATTATTTATTTATATATACATATATATATATTTTTTGTGCAGCAAGGGACCGGAAACTCGATTGGTTATGTATTTTGGGCTGCTGCTGCTCGCTGTCGCCGCAAATGATTTGACCCTTGAATGTCATGACCCGGCTCGATTTCGCTGTCGATTTGCGCAACGGGTGCCAGGTGAGCACATAAATTTCATTGCACTCAATTGATGCTCACAGTATTTTTTTTAAATTTTTAAAATTACCTTTATAAAATAAAAATTGAATTCTGATTTATACAAAATTAAATGCAAACCAAATATCAATTTTTCTGACAGCTTACTAATTAGCGCAATTTAATACATTAACCAAAGTGGTAGGGTAAAAATTAAAAATCATTTATTTTGCTGACTGCTTATATTGATATAGTACACGTACACATATAAAGTATGTGCATATATATATATATATATATAGGTATAGGTATAGAGTCCATGAATTTCTGTTTTAGCAAACGTGAATTGCAATATCTGTTTATTTGCCTCATGAGTTTTATTAAGCTGGCAACTATTTCCATGGAATGAAGATAAACACTTAATTAGACACAAACAGGCAAAGGCAGAGCCACAGGCAGCGGCAGAGGCAGAGGCAGAAGCACAAGCAGAGACAGAGGCAGAGGTACAAGCAGAGGTACAGGCCCCGGCATGGAGACCCAAGGTTGTGAGCTAGATTTGGGTGCGTGTTCCTGCTCTTGGGATACAGCGACAGATGTGTTATTGTTTTTGTTGCTGTTGTTATCGCCATTGTTCGTGACTTTGTTTCAGCTGTACGTTGCTAAATGAGCTTCATCTACTATCAGCGACACTAACAACAACAGCAACAACAGCAGCAACAACAACAGCCACCAAAATAATGGAGACAAAGCCCGCATGAAAATGTACTAACAAAGTCCACACACATACGTATACGAAATGCGACTGTGTGCGTACATTAATTAGAGCCAAAAGTAGGTGTGTATATTATATACATATGTATGTAAATGTATTTGTAAGTATATGCTTCCATTTTATATATGTATGTGCCGCACACAAACTGCATCACTCACGAAAAATGTTGCCTACATTTTTGGGCATTTCTATATACATATTTGTATATATAAATAGATATATATTTTGGAAAATATCAGTGCGACAGCTGTTGGTAGCATAAGGTCAGCTTTTGGGGCATGTCAGCGAGTGAATTTAATTTAATTTAATCACTGCTCATCCTTAACAGCAACAACAGCTGCCAGCGCATATTTCCAACTGCACTTCGGGCACTGATTTTCCGGCTCATTTCCATTTTCAACTAATTACAAATCCACTTCCTAGCTATGGGTGTGTGTGTGTATATGTGTGTTTGTGTGTGTGTGTGTGTGTGCTTGTGGGTTTGCGTGGGCAAGCTGCAATTTTATTTCGCTTGATGCACAATCAGTTCTCGACGTTTAGTTGAGCTGAAGTTCATAGGTCAATGCAGAGTGCACTAAAACAAAAACTGGAAATTCCAAGCAAAAGTTTCAGATGGCAATATTCGTTGTAAGTTTGCAAATATGAATTACACAACCTGATTGAATTTCCAAGAACTTGCAATTCTCAGTAGTTCCATCTGACGTCAGTGTTCTTGCTATCGAATTTATCAGTTATTACTGAAGTTGAGGAAGGCCGACTGGGCCATATCATCTATAAGGATGATAAAAAGAAACTAAAGGTATTTACATTCTCGAATAGAAATACATATCTTGAACATTTCTTTTGCTATCGCAAATAATTTATGTCAATATACACGAAAATCAACTTGATCTGTTTTCGAAAATTTCGTCTCTATCTCACATAGTCTCTGAGGTCGGCATAATCATATAGTTGGGCACAACTTCAGTATACCTTTTTGGCGATTTTCAATGGGCTTAAGGTAAAAAAAGAATAAATGAGAAATACCTAGTAAAACGAACAACTTTCTGAAATCATAATAGATTTAGTTAAATAACACAAGTATATATAGTAAAATTGACAACTTTCTAATCTAAATTGTGATATCTATACTATATAGTACTACTTACATACATATATATTATTAATGTATATAAATATATTATATTTTCTGGTTAAAAAATAAATAAATGTCATTTGAATCGTATTGAATTTTAGTAGTTAAAGAAATAGATTTTTTTTTCTTTTTTGTCTGATTTAGTTTATCAATTTTTGTTTTTTTTTATAAAAAAAGTTGGATTTGAATCGCAGGATATGTTGATACATGTTGATATGTTGAGTCTTAGATTATCGCCTAGTCGAGCACTTGAGTGTTGTTTTGCTGTTCGTCTATTTGGCCACATGCTGGAAGGTAACTGTCGGCTTAACGGTAATATTAATGATGGCCAGACGACAGTGAATTGTAATTTCAAATGGCAGGCAACAATTCATCGGTGGAGCGAAAGGTGCTGACAGGACATGTGCCGCCTCGGCACACGCAAGAAAGAATTACGGGGACTGTCGTTAACGTTTAAACCTTACACATCTTGAAGCTGGCTGTTTTATGGGGTGTTGGCCAAACACGCGCCAATAAACGTGCGCCTCTGCACTTGCCCCAAAAGCATGCAGTGTGTGTTCATGCGACAGACATTTAGTTCGGTGCTCTGTAAATGTCAACTGGTTGACTCCATGCGTTCGCTTTGGAGGACATAAATACTAGATGATATGTGGCGCATGTTGGAGGGAGAAGACGACATGTGCGGATGAGATTATATACATATATATAACATCTCTATTTGCTGCTATTTATAAAATTTGTTCGACTGAGCATGATTCACGATTTTTCTTTTTCTTTTTCCATTTTTATTTTATATTTTTTTGCTTTGCACTATTCCTGGAAATTTGCAATACAGTTGTTGACATTCGTGTGGGAAGGGTTTGGCATTTGACATTAGCTAAAAATAAATGCCACAATTGCAAATACAGCACTTGCCAATTAGTTGGGTAACATTTGTGTCCTTCTAATTAAACTGAAGAACCCTCAACTAACCTTGTGCATCTGAACTCAGCTGTTTAGCTGCTGTGTTTGCCTGCTGCGCGTTTTTGCCGGCTTTGCTATTTTGTTACACGCCTTCACGCCCCCTCAGTACTTGAGAAACGCCCACGAGCTGGAGTTAAGCATAAACATAAACAAACGCCCACAAACGCCACTCTTGCAGTCTGCCCCAATGCCAGTTTTGTATCATTGCGAAATTATACCGACTATTGGCATTTCATTCATAAAAAGGATTTATCCGCACACTTAAGCATTCTTGGCTTATACAGCTTTTAGCTTTTAGCTGTTAGCTGTTAGCTGCACCCCAAAGATAAGCGAACCAGTTGCAACCAGTTGTACGCTAGCAATTGGCGTAGGTCAAAGTTGACTTCCCCTTGCTTAATGACCCTGATGCCGCTTACGATGCGTCATTTGCCCTCTGACGGGACTTTAGATTAAAACCAACCGCTAATTGCACATGAGTCTGCTGAGCTTTCACTTTTGAGCGTACACGCAGAGGTAAATAAGAGCCCAAAAACAGATACAGATATATACAAATATATGTCTTTATTTATGGCCAGGTAACAGTTGTGGCAATCAACAAAATACAAATTTATCAGCTGAAACTGTGGAACACCATTAATTAAACAACCAATTTTTAATCTCATATTCTGCATGCTAGTTTACATAAATCAAATAAAACAAATGTGCAGCAAATCTGCTCAGATTTCGGATATTGCAACATGCTGTTGATGCTGTTGATGCTGCTGCCACAGTGTGGAAACTCAACCCAGATTACCACATAATTTCAAGGTGTTCTATTACAAAATGCAGCAAATCCACATAATATGCCTACGTGTTATACATACATACATACATATATATATATGTATATATATGAATATATCTATATATATATAGGTGAACATGTCTATGATTATGATTGTGGCCTTGATGATGGATTACAGTTATACACTCCCCGCAATCCGATTAAATGCACTCGTGCTTCTGGAGCTAAGAACTGTAGCAAGCCTAACGGGGTCTTGTTAACGGTGCTTCTTCTACCGTTAGTTTTTTCCAAGCTGTTTTCATATTTGTATTTTTTGAGTTAGTTTGAGTGAGAAATTCGATTAAAGTCAGTCACTTTCTAGCCTTCGGAAGGGTAAGTGGGGCGTCATATGGCATTTCATTGAATGGCACAATAAAGTATACACATTTATTTAATACTTTATAGGTAGAAAAAGATAAGATTAGCACACAAAATATGATTAAATGTTGCAAATGGACATGTGTTCTGTCCTGGCGTGCCTTACGTGAGTAGTTTTGGGTTAAGGATTCGAAGCTTTTCGAGTGGAAAGCAAGATCAACCGACCTGAATCCCACAGAGTGTGGACATGTGGGGACACCTGTTCCGTCAAGTTCAAGTGGGCAATCGACAGTTTGAAACAGTTGAACAGCTACGGAGACTGTCCTTAAGGAATGGTCCAAAATCCCATTATTTGTTAAATCGATGTCAAATCGAATTTTTTAGTTATAAACAAATTTGGACAGTATTTATTTGTTATTTTCCTGTGATTTCCATATACTATATTAATTGTAGTAGCACTGCCTTTCATCATATTTTTTTTTTTTGCATTTTTACCTCTCTTAAATAAAAAATGAATGAAAAATATTATTTTTTTTAATGGAATAAATTTAATTCCATTTTTATTTGACGTAGCAGCTAACTTTTGTGAAACAATAAAATATTAAAAAAAAAAAATTATTTTCAATTTTATAAGAAGCAAATCAAGTGCCGTTAATCGAATTTCGCAGAGTGTATATACATATATAAATATATGGAATTTAAGTACCTGCAGTTGTTAGCACCATTTTGTCAGCTACAAAGCTGTGAAGCTTTTCACTTTAACACACTCGCGCGTAAAAAAAAGTATATATATACATATATTTGTATATATGTTTGAGTGTGTATATAGTATGTATGCTATGTAGTCTGTCTGGATTTTGATTACTGTTGCTGTTGCTGTTGCCGTTGCTGATGTTGTTGCTGTTGTCGTTGCTGATGTTGTTGCTGTTGCCGTTGTTACTGTGCGGATGCGGTTTCCGTTCTGGCTTACTTAGTGTTGTGGCTTCTGGGTAAGTGTGTCCTGTTTACAATAATATTGCGAGTTCTTTGCTTTCACTTTTCACTTTCACTGGGCCAACGCAGCCTGTCCTCTCGCCTGCTTTGTCCTGGCCTGCCCTGGTCTGCCCTGGTCTGCCCTGGTCTGCCCTCTTCTGGTGTGCTGTGGTCTGGCTGTCCTGTCTTATTTACTAGTTGCTGGCTGACTGCGCTTTATAAATAATTTGGCATGCTGCCGCTGCGGAGCAACGTTCTCTGTTGTTGCTTCTTCTGCTGCTGCTGCTGCTGCTGCTGGTGCTGCTGCCATTGCCAAAACCAATGCCTTAGAGCATAGAGCAGCAGAGAGGGGTGCTGCGGCGCGGAGCTTACTAAATGACGACTAATACTGTGCATGAACAAATTTCCCAAATTTTTTTTTTTTTTTTTTTGTATGTGTGCTTTTTATGTATGGCTCATTTCTAATGTGTGTGTGTGTGTGTGAGTGTGTGAATGCCGTCTGTGTGTGTGAATGTGTGTGTATTGTCACAATTTAAGCAAAGGCGTTACGTCCGCACGCCAGCAGCTCGAAAGTATAACTGAAAGCAAGCATTCGTTGCGTTCCACACAAGCGACGACAAAGCTGTTCCTGCTGCTGCTGCTGCTGCTGCTGCTGCTGCTGCTGCTGCTGCTGCTGCCGCTGCTGTTGTTGCTGCTGCCCGTTTGCACCTAGCCGCTTGCCGAACTAGCTTGCCAAATGGATGGAAGTCGAGGCATGGCTGCGGCGCCAAAGCCCTTCTGTCACATTCAACCGTTGTTCAGGAGCTTTTTGCGCTGCCCTTTGACTGTTGCTCTCTCGCTTGCACGCTTGGCATACTTTCTTTGTGTATCTGTATGCGAATATACGGTTAGGTGTGCGTCTGTGTGCTTGCGTGTGTATATATATATAAATGTATGTACATGTTAATATGTGCGATGCTGACGTCGAACGCTGCTGCTGTTCAACACATCTTGCCACAAGCAACAGGACAAGCTACCCGGCTTCGGGTCGGTTCGTAGCCTGCCCCAAATTTGGCAGCTACTGTTGCTTCACATTTGCGAGTTTGCGCGCTACGCTTACCCCACCATTCCCACTTCCACAGCCCAGTGCCACAGCCACTGCCACTGCCACTGCCACTGCCACTCCCACTCCGGCTCCTGTTGCTCGGCATGTCGCGTCACTGTCCCCGGATGCCTAACCTGCACACTATAGATTCATTTGTGCCAAATATTGAAAATGGCACATGGGAGTCTGCCTGCCCCAAAGCAAAACAAAAAAGCCAAACCAAACCAAACCAAACCAAACCAAACGAAACCAAACGAAACGAAACGAAACGAAAAGGCCACAATTGTCATCAAGCTGATTTCGAAAGTTGTACGAATTCCTTGCTGTAACCCTCATCAGATGTACCATAATCATAATCTTTATTCAAGCAGCGCCTCACGTTGATTTCCTTTATCGATTTACTGCGTCCAAATTACAACATTTTCAAATTGACTTCAACAGCGGTTGTGCAGTGGGGGGGGGGGGGGGTAATTCTATTAAGTACATTGAAATGCCTCAGCTCCGAAATGACCGACAAAAGTGTATGCCAAAAGTCAAATCACAAATATATGTACATCGAGGATATAGTTTTTGCGCCACTTCCGGCAATTGCTGGTGCCTTTTTTTTTGGGCTTTTTCTCATATATATTGAGATACATATTTGTCATAGAAAACCAGAACGAAACCAGATTGTCAAAGTCCTTAAAGCCCTGCTAGAAATCAGCTTTACAAATTCATATGAAATTTTGAAAGACTGCTCAGAATTTTCCACTCAAAGATGAACCGATTTTTACAATGTTTTCCTAAACATGGCTTAAATTTTGAAAAAGGACATATCGAAATAAGTTTTCCTTGCTTTGTGAATATCTTTTATAAAATGTTCAATAAAATGCAAATTTAGTTGGAATTCGCCAAAGTATTTGTAGTGTCAAAATGCTATTGAATATTGTCGCTAGTTAAAATATTTTCGATTTTTGAACACAAAAAACTTGAAACTTTTTTTTTTCTTTTTTTGTGGTGTTGTAAACAATTTAGCATATTTTACATTTATTTGTATAATTTTTCAATTGTTTATATATATATTTATATAGATATATATGTTGTTGGTGTGTATATATGTATGTGTGTGTGTGTGTGTGTGTGTAGATATATTGTAAATATATGTATTCATTTCGTACATTTATTTCACTCCAGCTATGTATGTATAATGGCAATTGTAACTGCTTGTTTATTCTATGCATGTAGTGGTATATATATGTATGTTTGTATATATTGAATGCATATGCATGTGCACACACACACACACACAATTGCACATGCCTGTATGTGTGTGTCGGCATACGTGTTGACGAGTAAATGCTCAGAGATTTTTGGTTATACTCCAGCTTTAAAGCCATAACATAATATATATTTTTTGTATATAGTGTCTTAAATGTAGGTATACATACATGTATATACCTTTTGTCTGGTTACATATGTATGTGTGCTTACATGCGTGCTAACGTTCTACAGTATTACAATTATATAAAGCGAGATTTGAGAGTTGTTATTGTTGTTGTTGTTGTTGTTGTTTTGATGTCGGTTTGATATTTCCGCTCGTCGAATTCGTGTATCAAAAGTTGTTCAAATCCTTTCATCTTTTTTTATTTTCAGGCATAGCTCAAACTTTGACCCGCTGAATCTAGCATTATATAAATTTATAGTTGTTATTTTTCTTATGTAAAATTTCTTTAGCGCTTACAAAAATATCAATATTCAAAGAAGCAACAAGAAATCACATTAAGTTTTTTTTTTTTTTTTTGGTTTTTTTGTTTTGTTTTTTTTGTTGGTTTTTTTGTTTTTACTTTATTTGTATGTTTTTGGTTGTTGGGGGAATGGTTTTCGAGGAGTGGATGTTTCTATTCACAAAAAGCGTGCTACTCGCGATTATCTATTTAGGTATATACCTATGTATGCTTGCTTGTATATATGTATGTATATGTATGTGTAGCTGCACTACTTGTGTGTGTACACAACAAACCATTAGCCCAGTGGAGGGAGTTTTTGGTGCGTCTGCACTTGCCAGAAAACAGTAATAACGGTAATACAAATAATAACAATAAACCAATATGTGCTCTAGTCGTGTATGCTCGACTAGCAGATACCCTGTACCAATGCTCACATATATAGGCAATAATTCGCACTTACTTCAACCACATTTGAAAGTTATATATCAATTTAGATGTTAACACCATTTGAGAACACCATTTGGGTTATTGAGTATTTGACCACTTGGTCCTTGGTTTATACATTTGATAGGTACAGGGTATACAAATGCCTGAGAGTAATTCCATTGAAATCGGCGGCTATAACAATATATATATGCGTTAACCATTCACTCATTCTATCTCATTATCATACATTATTGTAACTAGCAAACAACATTTAAAGATTCTACACAGGACTGCTGCAAAACCGTAATATACATAACGGTTATATATGTATGTATGTATATATATATATATATATATATATTATGTACCTATGGCGGTCCGTTTCCAATAACACAAGTCAGCACCAAAACCAATTAATTAGTAGCCTTGCCCCATAATTGCATTATCTGCGTACTCGTCATATAAATAGTAACGTATATGTATATGTATATGTATATGTATGTATGTGCATGCGTGTTTGTGCGTGTATATATATATATATATATATCTATATATGTTGGATCTGTGATAAATCATAACATGGCATTAACAATTATAGAAACAGTAACTGTTTCGTCTAGAACCCGCCCTTAAAACCCGCACAGCATTGCAGTTAGTACTTAGTGTTTTTTCTTGTGTATAATAATGCCTATGTTTTAGTATATATATATATATATATATATATGTATATGTATATGTATAAGTTTGTATATGTTTATATAATACAATATTCTCATCTCTGCACATACAAAACGGTATAAATATTATGCATTCGCAATGTAACTGCCTCTAAATAGTTTTGTATATATATATATATATCTATATATATATATATATGTGTGTGTGTATATATATGTATATGTATTATTTATGTATATTTTATACGTATAAATTTTATATATATATTTATATTTGTTTGTTTTTACTGCGTGTTTTGTGGTTTTTTTTCAGGTCACTACATTTTTTGATGGCTTAGTTTCGTTATGCGTTTGTCTTTGACTTAATAAATTGTGTTTCATTGTAATTGTAATTGTTGAATGTAATTGTAATTGTAATTTGGTATTCATTCATTGTTAACAACGTGCCGAGTTGATGCGCTTCTAAAACGATTCTCAGCCGGTTATCTAAAATTGGATCGATAACTGATTACTGATTACTGATTACTGATTACTGATAACTAACTAACAACTGCCCCAAGAGCGTTCGGTGTGCTAACTGTGCATTTCCTACTCCATTACTACCATACTACCTTACTCCCTTACTCCCTTACTCCTTTACTCCTTTACTCCTTTAATCCCTTACTCCCTCACTCCATTTGTATATAAAACATTGTAAACAGTGTTTGAAACAACAATTGTCTCTTCTCATTTTGTATTTGTGTATGTTCGTTTCATTCAGTAGCATTCAGTGTGCGGTACTCTCTAGTACTACTAGTATGCAATTCTTGGGTGCTCTCTACTACAACGTCAATACTGATTAGGAAGTACGGATGCTATTTTATTGCATGTGATTGAGAACCGAGCGCTAACCGATTTGTTGAGCCTACAATGTGCTAGTTTATAACTGCTGTGAATCACACTCTACACTCTACACTCTACTACACATTCATACACTCAGACACACACACACACACACACTCGCACACACACCAACAACACACACATGCACTTATGCAACCAGATAAGCTACGAAGCTAAATCCAGATCTAGTATCGAATCGCGTCAACTTTGTGATTTCCTCGCAACCTATTTATTCTCAATTATTGTCTGCAGCTGCAGGACGAGGCTCCGTGATAGCTGCAAAATTGACTGGGCATTATGTCGTTCCGCCATTTCTGAAATCGGATAGATATATAGATATATAGTATATTATGATGGCTGCATATTTATGTTGCTATTACCATTGAAGAATTTGATGACATCCGTAAAGTCCATGCTGTTGGACAGAATGATGTCGCGATAGGTCTCGAGCAGAGCCAATGCCAGGAAGAGCACAAAATTACCGGAGGCAATGTGCTTGGCCGCCCAGATGACCTCCCAGGTGGCAAAGACATCGTCATAGATGAGCTCGCGCTTGAAGTCCAGGAGGAACCAGCGGTAACAGAAATAGAAGTGCGTATAATCGCCATTCGAGTCCATCAAATCGTACATCTCCGAGTCGAGTATTTGAATGAGTGAGCTGTAAGCAATCGAAACGATTATGATTATGAATACATATAGATCGATATAGATCGACAGATAAATGGATAGATTGATGGAATAGTAGCACTCACCGCATATTGGCAAAATGCATGTCCATGGCACCACCGCTGGGAAAGTTCTCGATCATGCGCTCCATGAGCTTGCAGAAGCAGCTGTAGCTGAGCGACTCATCATCGAAGATGACCAGCAGCGGAGCGACCAGATCGCACATGCCCTGCATGTAGCCAACGTCCAGATGCTCCCACACATACGTGGATATCACATTGCGCAGCTTGTCCAGATTCTCGTTGGCAAAGTACCAATAGTTGCGATCGCAGCGCTGCACATCCTTCTCGATCCGATGCAGATTCAGGCCAAACTGCTCCAGCAGCTCCACGCTGTAGACGCCACCGTTGGAGCTGGCTGGTGAGACGCAGGCGGACTTGGGCTCCTGTAGGGCATCCAGAGAGGCGACGACTGTGATGTCTTCGTTAAGAGGCGACATCAGGCTCGTTTTGCGTGACGTAAACTCCTCGGTGGGCTCGTCGTCATTACATTGCACGTCGAGATCATCCAGTGAGGCAGCTTCCGTGATAATGACTGCCGTTGCTGGATGTTCCTCATCGTGGCGCAGATCGTCGGCGCTGTGAAATTTACTTAGCTGACCGTAACGCTCTCCATCTGTTTCTGCAATCGATTCTGGCTCTGCGGCTGGGTCCACTTCCTCCTCGTCTAGAACCTTGGCATCGGCAAGATCGGCGAACTCATTGCCCACTGTCTCGTAGCTGCTGGTGGAGGGTGAACTCTTAATACTTAGCATCAGGATATTGCCACTGCAGTCGAGGGTCAAGCCCAGATCACCCTCAGTTTCCGAGTCTCCAAAACAGTTCTCCTGCAAACGCAGCGGTTCCATGTCATCGATATTCTGGAACTCTAGCACCACCTGCTCGCTGAGCTGTGCCATTCCAGTTGGCTCCTCTTCCACTTCCACTTCCAATTGCACTTCCGCTTCCGTTTCAACGACGACTTCCTGTACCAGCTCCTGCTCCTGCTGCTTCTGATCCTGCTCCCCATCTGGGGTCTGATCATCGTACTCATCACCCGGATCGGATATATCCGAGAAATCGTTATCATCATCAAATACATCGTTCTCGCCCTCGACCAGCTCGTCGGTCAACTCCATCTGGAGCACCAGCTGCTGGCCATTGCCATTGGGCAAAAGGTTATCCGTAGCATTATCATTTCCATTGGCCGCCAGCCGTGCCTGCTCCGCACTCAATTTGGCCACCGCCAGTGCCGTCTTCTCTTTCTCCCGCTGGCGCACAATTGCCTCCACGGCGAGCCATTCGCTCATTGTGGTCTCATAGTAGTGTTTGCAGGTCTCATCCTGCTTCTTCCGCTCCGATGGCGTCGAGCCGAACGCATAGTGTCCAAGCAGATAGGGCCACACCTCCTTGCGCAGCTCGTGCTCCACTCCGCCAAAGTAGACCAGACGATACAGCTCCAGTTCACCTTCAACGACGCCATCCACATGCATCGCCTGCCATTTCTGTCTGGTTAGACCCTCCTCATCCGCCGCCACTGGAAAAGTGAGTAGAATTTACAGTTCGTTAAAAATACGGCTTGAAGTGAAGTTTCACTCACAATCTGGTGTGATGCGACCATTGACCAGGCCAGAGAGATGAGTGCGCACTGTGGATAGATGGCGACAATAGGCCAGCCAGCCGTAGAAGGCGCGCGAGATGATCTGGCGACGCATCGTGGAGCACACAAGCTCAATGCTCGCCGTTTGGCTCGCCTGGATCAATGGCGGATCCGGATTGCTGCTCTGGTCAATGGACAAGCTCTTGCTGGAGCAATCGCTGCTGCCGGTAGTTGAGCAGCTGCCAAGATGCCTGCGTCGCGGACTGGAACGACCCAGCTCCAGTATGGGATGCGTAGCCACTAAAAAAGACAAAACACCATTACATTTGCTTTGTGGAAGATGCCCAAATTGCTTACGGAACTCCTCGTGCTGACTCTTGCTGACCACGCGAAAGACATAGTCGATAGGCGTCTCATCGCTGGACGACTCCATTACCGAGGGCAGAATGTGCCGTCGCACGCTCTTGGGCCAGGGGAAGAGCTTGCCGACGCCGCGCTGCGACCAGAGTGGCGGATCCAGTTGGCCATGTGGCAGCAGACCCGTCTCCAGACAACTGAGGAACGCCTGCAGATGTCCGCCTTCTGGGAAATGTATGGGCGGACGCTGTACGCCATCCTGCCCAACCAATATGATGGTGCCGCCAGTATCGCCGCCACGATTCTGATGGCAATGCACATAGACAATGTCATCCACATTGATGTTGAGCGCATAGCCCCAGTAGAAGCTCTTGTCGCTGCCATCGCCATCGTTGTAGCCGTTCATCAATTGATTGGGCGTCCATTTGATCGTTAGGGATTGGATGCTCTGGTGCAGGCTGAGATAGCCCGGCATCGGTTCGGCGACATCCTTGGGTAAGACTAGCACATTGTTTTTGCCATAGAGTAGAGTGGTCCGCGAATTTTGATGCAGCGACTCCACATAGTCCTTGGCCACGCTTGCCGGCGAGGAGGCCTTGAAGCTGCCGCTGCTCGTGTCCTCCGAGCTGGTGTGCAGGCTCCGCTTGAAATTGATGATGGGCCGATGACAGGTGGGCGGCGTGCGATTGCCCGAACTGATGCGATGGCGCTGCACCTGAAAAAGAGAGACAGAGAGAGAGAGAGAGGAACGATTATAACTGATGATTCATGCTTTAAATGTGTGTAGTTACCAGCTCATCTGCGCAGGGATCAGACCAGTAGTGGTCGGCAGTCTTGGCACGTGTGAACTCCAGGGCACAGGGACCGACCAGTAGGGAGCTGAGTATGGAACCATAATCGGGATCGGCGACCAGGGCTTCGCGATCGTAGTAGCTTTGCGCGTTGCTCACCAAATGCTCAATAATCTTGGCCAAGCGCTTCTCGTAGAGAGCCAAACGTATCCAGAGATACTTGCCCAGCGCTGTGGCAGCACCATTGGAGCCCGATAGCGGGACAACCGTATTGATGGTCGTCACGGAGTTGCTGCTGCTGTTGCTGCCCTTGCTGAGAAGCTTGGGCTTGATGATGCTGTCGCTGCTGGAGGACGAGCGCTTACCGGTAACCGCATGGCTCTCCTGGGCCAGCTCCAGTTCCAATAAGCGACGACTCACATAGTCCGCCTCGGGACAGATCTTGGCTATCTTCTGTATTAGCGCTGTCGTCGACGACGTTTTGAACAGGCCCAGAGCACGGCGCCGCAGGCCGTGACTGAGACAGGCCTCGACGGCGCCGCAGAGCGAGGTCACCGAGCTGCTCTCCTCGTGGATATACTTCTTGGTGACTGCCTCCTCCATCAGCTGCTTAACATCCTTCTTAACGCTGGCAATCAGACGCTCTTTCAGCTCGCATTCTGCATAAATGTAGCAATAATAGTGGTAATATTTTAAGCAAATGCGATTAAATAAGTTTATTTTAAGTTTCACAACTACTTTATAAGCTGCTCAAAAGTAGGCAACACTTAAGAGGACAACAGTTCATCCCCCACTACAATTAGGGTTCTGTTCCGCCCCTGGATAGGTCTTGATTGATGACACAGCGAAGCCGCCTCAAACGTATAAGCTGTATTCCAGGCTGATGTCAATCATTTTCACGATTGTCATCGTTCCTGCTTTCTTGCTTGATATAAGACAGATCTCAATAATATTTAAAATAGGAAATACGATGGAAAAGATTTGGTATTACGTATCTCAAATATTTTGAACTAACTATAGAATTTTTTATCGTCTATCTATCCACTCAAGTAACGTACTTTCTAATATTATAGTCTAGGCTAGGAACCTCAAATTGGTTAAGGTATTCGAAACACCAACTGAATACTAATTTATTCATTTCCAAGTAGGATATGCATATGTATACACTGAAGTGGTGTGAAACTGAATGATTGGACTCCAATCAATATTTCCTTGCTGTAATTAAATGTCAATTATGGGATTCCTGCACTTCTATTGATGCATTTTGAAGTGGGATACGATACGAGTTGTGTCACTTTGTGGATCGATAGCCTAGTAAATATTTAAACAAGAACCGCATATTAAGTTAATTGGCAATAGGTACTTTTGAAATTGCGACGCTTTAACTATCCGGAAACAGAGAAACCACAGAAACGGGGCAGGATACGAATAACCTTGACTCGGTGCATGGAAAATAATAAAATAATGGCAAAGACATAATTAAAAATGAGAACGAAGGAAACCTTTGGTGTAACGTAAACTAGACAACGTGTGTGTGCGTGCGTATGCGTGCGTGTGTGTGTGTGTGTGTGTGTATACCTATTGCAGGGTGTGTTGGTTGGTGGATGGGTAAGCGGATAGGTGTAAGCTACACCTGCGACACACACTCTCTTGACCCTGAACAACATAAAACAGCTGATGACAGCCAAAGCTCGCCGAGGGTTCGCGCTGTGCGCGAGAAAGATGGCGTTTGCTTACGCATAGCAGTCACTGAGTGCGAGAGAGGGCG
Organism: Drosophila kokeensis; assembly: GCA_035042145.1. Classification (NCBI taxonomy): domain Eukaryota; kingdom Metazoa; phylum Arthropoda; class Insecta; order Diptera; family Drosophilidae; genus Drosophila; species Drosophila kokeensis. Next base: position 371,183 of record JAWNLT010000194.1, read on the forward strand.
TGCAAAAGGGATGGCGAATGTGAGCATTGCTTGGGGGGGTTCCTTGCCTTTTAATTTGATGTCCGTGCCACACACATACCAGCACCCTCTTTATCCAACGCCATATTGTAAATGGAAGCTGGACCCAAACATATGTTTGCCACCCCGTCAGAAACTTACACACACACACACTGACACAAACACAAACACGCATAGAGTGAGAGAGACAGAGCAAGGAGGGCTTAGAGCAAGATAGAATGATGCACCTTGGCCATGAACACACAATGGGGAACGAGCTTCAGATTACTTCAATTGCCAACCAATTTGTTAAATGACATAATAAATTTTGTAAACAGACACAGGTGAGTAGCGGAAATGCAATTACCGTTCCGCGGCACTATCATTAAACACCGATATCTGCTCAATTAGCCCGACAAAGGCTGCGGTTTGGTCTGGTCTGGTCTTGTCTGGTTTGGCCAAGCCGCCGTCTCAGCAATCCTTGTACACAAGCAAGGCACACAACCACAACACAACACAACAGCTAACGACGGAAATTGATGAATGCAAATTTGCTCGGCCTTGAACTTTTGCATTTGTGCGTTGTGTGAATGCAACAAGCTGCAATGCCACCGACACTCTCCCTGTAAGAATGCGTTACTTAATTGGCTTCAATATTAAAAGGGTGCGTGGGCAGCCGAGGACTGAGACTTGAGGACTTGAGGGGGTTGCATTCTATGTGGGTGGAGTACAGCAGACGAGGGAGACGAGCAGATGGAGCATCGCTTGTAAGTGAAGTGAACTCATTACTGGTAATGTGCCTCCATTTAGCTGATTGCAAAGTGCAGGCAATCACTTATTCTGAGAGCTTATTATATTTGCTAAGAGTTCCTTTTAGGATCAAATATATATATATATATGTATGTAAGTGCACTTATTCTAAGATTTAATTAAACATGATTGTCTTAGAAAATGGGACTTTGAATAAGGGCAATTAATGCAGCTTAGCTTTTAATTATTCATTAAATTGATACACTTCGTGCAATATGGATTGTTAATTATTACTGATTATTTTAACTTATTAAATTGACACGGGTATCTTAGAAATAAGTATACAATTTTCATATTATATTATTGTTTTTTTTTACGAGTATATAGTGATAGTTAAGGTTATGTCGATGGTCTTTGATTATACCTACAACTCAAATTATTGTCACTGTATCATTTAGGGGCAATTTGTTAGATTTGCCTTGCCTTATCCTATTGTCTTAATAAGTAAATTGACATTGGAAATGAATTAGTTTCGAATTTCAGCATGAATTTCAAGCGAAAATTTAATTTTGTTTTACGTTAGTATCGAGCGGTGAAACAATCACCAAAAAGCCATTACCAATAATCAGAGGACTTTGCTTTGATTTACCAGCAGCATTCGCCATTTGCCAGTCACCTCAAAGTATGCTACAAAAAGCGTATCGGCATTACGGCCACACATACATACATACACATATATCAGACGGACACATACATGCACATGCGTATTAACAATATATACATATAATCTCACACACACGCACACACCGTAAATTACAAAAGTTGTGTTCTTCTTCGAAACTTTCGATAGACTCGGCATTTATCTTGCAGAACGTAAAATCATTTCGTTTGCTCACCTTCAACTCCGAAGCTTTCTAGTCATCAAAAACACATTCACACAGACAACGCTTACACTCAGAAAAAAGAAAGTCAACTTTGTGATAAGTTAATTATTATCATTGAAAATTTAAACATACAGATATTGTTTAAGTCAAGAACTTGTAAACTTGAAGCAATATGCAATTTCTTAAGCCAAATGCTGGATCTAAAAATCAAAAATTTTGAAATACCATATAAGGAAAATGAAAGCAAGATTTTGTCCTTAGACTTTGAAACAGCTTGTTTTTTCGAGTGTAAATATATATATAATGCGTACATATGTATGATAATTGACATTGCTATCTTTTTTGCTGCCATTCTTCTTGTTGATGTTGCTTTGTGTTGTGTTTGGTTATGGCATGGAAAAGAAAAAAGAAAAGGAAAACCTGCAAAAATATTTCTCACTTACCGTTATTGGCATCGCTGTTGGCGTTGGAGGTGCCACCGCTGCTGAAACTGTGTAGCATATTCATTTTACTCGTTGTATGTTGTACGTGCCTCGCTGTTAGCCACCAGGCTCCCGATATTTGCTGCTGCTGCTGCTACCGTCTGTTCTTCTTTGCCGTTATTTTGTTGTTGTTCGTTTTGCGCCTCAATATTTGGGGATTATATATGTATGCATGTATATGTATATGTATATGTATATGTGCATGTGTATGCTTGTATGTAATTCTTTGGGCAAATATTTTCAGTTTCAGTTTTGTTTATGCGTCGCCGTTGTTAGTTGCTCTTCTCTGTGATACGCATTCTCTGTTGCTACTCTCACTTTCTCTTTCTGTTGCTCGGCTCCTCCTCTTTGACTTTGTCCCAGCTGCTGGTTGCCTTTTTTTTTGTCGTTTTTCTTTTTTGGGGATGTGTTGGGGGTATTTATTGTGATATTTATTTATTTTCGTTTGCTATGCAGAAAATCAATTTGTATCAAAATGTATATTCGTTGTATTTATGTTTTGTTTTTTTTTTTGTGACAAGAACTCCATTTGTTGGCTGTGGTATTCATAAGTGTACAACGCACACAGAGGCGCACACATGCATGCACATATGTGTGTTTGTGTAATTTCCGCACTGCCAACAAATTGCTGCGGCTGCTGTGTTGTTTTTGTTGCCGTTTCACTTTCTATAGTTCTTCTCCTTCTTCTTCTTCTTCCTACTTCTTGTTGCTGTGGTTGCGTTAAAAGCGTAGTCAAAAAATAATTACGCATTTGTTCGCATAAGAATGCGAGTAATTAAGCAGAGTGCACACATATTCATTTATACACATGCATAGGTATGTACGTGTATATATGTATATGTGCATGCATACATATACACAACGATTAACGGATGCTTCACATTTCAGCTGCTTTGTTGTTGTTGTTTCAGTTGTTGCTGCTGTTGTTGCTGCTGCTGCTGCTCTTTGAGTGATGTTTTTGTTGTTGTTGCCAAATGAGCGGACCAATATTTTGCCAACTGTCCCGTTGTGCTCAGTTCATTGTGTAGCAAACTTACAGGGGCTTTCTCACACCATTTTGGCTCCACACTGTGTGCGTGTGTGTGTGTCGGTATCCGCTCACTTTCAGTTGCTGTCGTTGTCGTTTCTCGTCCGTTAGCCAGCAGCTCCGTTTGTGTACTAACGGAACTTTATTGACACAGACACAGTCCAAAGCCGCTACCAGCCGCATCACTCGTATTTTATTCGCACGTTTATCGATAAATGATGATAAACTTATCTAAAATGTCGCCTTTGCATTGTTGAGCAAGCGTTTTAGTTGAACTACTAGAAATATGCATATGCAACAAGTATTTAAGAAAATCATAAGACTAGTTCAATATTTACTAATTTACTATTTATTTGATATAATACAGCTCGGACAACTCTCGAAATTAAAAGCGGAATGCCAAATCTTGAATGCTACTCAATTTTCTTCAATTTTATATTTATTCAATTGTAAATATTTCTGAAAGTAAACAATTTACAGTTACAAAAGGTACTTTTCTATTATGTAATATAAAGAGGAGGTATCAAATTACATACGCCTACCTATTTTTAGAAGTCGCCAGAAAGCTGGTCAATTTTGAAAATTATCTCGATTTGAAATTGCTAATAGTTCAGAATTTAAAATCTAGGAACACATTTTAAATATAACATGCAGAGATAAAGGAATTATTTATATTTACAGAATGATTACGTCGGGTTGCTAAGATCAGATTTCCACAAAAAAAAAAGATACCAGAAAAAAAGCGACCACTTACGGAATGTCAGTGCGATTAATGGAGGACAACAATGCTGTCGCCACAAGCCAGTTGATGCTGCGTACGGTTTTCGTCGGGCACACGTGAAATGTAGATGCCGAAACGCATCTTGCCGCTCTGGATGCGGGCAATGGTCGTTAGGGTGTCGGGGGAACGTTGTCCGGTGCGCTGATTGATGCAGATCATGTCGCAGCGCTGGCAGGAACCATCCACTTGGAAGAGGACATCGCCGATGCGCAGCTGGGCGAACTCCAGCTCCTCGAAGGGCACACCAGTGTCGATGACAATATTCGACCGAAACCGATCCACAGTCTCGTCCAGCGGCTCCTCAAACTCCAGCGAACGCACCGAGGCGCGATTCACCAGCAAAAATTGCGCCTGATTAACCAGACTGAGCTGCTGTTGGTCACCCGGTGCACGACGCTGGGCCGATTGGCGCAACAGCCTTAATCCGTCCAGGCCCAGCTGCTGGCACAGCCAATTGGCTACCTCATCGCCGCAATCGTAGCCCTCGACCGGCTGACGGCACACCTTGCTCCGGCAACGTGCCGAATTCGCGGCCTGATCTGTTACCGAGAGCGGCACACTGACAAACGTTGTGGAGTCGTCGCCATTGAAATGCAGCTCCAGTTGATCGGCAACAATGCGTGGCTGGATCAGGCACAGATCCGTGCATCGCTTCTGCGTTAATGCCATGCCATTCAGGTCAACGATCATCCACTCGCGATCATACTGCAGACCCTGATCCGTTAACGCAGATGCCGGCATCTTGAGGGCGGCACACGACTTCACCGGATAGATGGCCAACTGGAGGAGATGCGGTCGCAACTGCTGAGCTCGCTGCTGCAGCATCTTGGGCAGATGCTCGGCCCGCTGCTCAATAAAGTCGAGACGCTGATGCCACTTTACGCTCAAGTAGCTGTCGCGCAGCATTTGCAGCATGCGATCCACGTCCTGCTGCCGCGTCATATAGCCAAAGGAAACACGCACCGCGCCCGTCGGCCGCCCATCGAGCAGATCATAGTAGTCGCCACAGATGCGGCCCGCTCGCTTGTAGATCGCATCCATTGCATCCTCGTTGAGCTGCATGAAATGCTGACAGGCGCCCAGATTGCAAAAGCAGCCGGTGCGCAAGAGAACGCGATGCAGTGCAGCCACACAGGCGACCTCACCAAAGCCCACATAATCGCCGGCGGCGGTGCGTACATTGAATGCCACAATTCCGCCCTGCTGCTCGCGATCCTCATAGCCGGCATGGTTATACAGTGTGATAAGTGGAGCACCATTTGGATGCTTCATCTGCAGCAGCTGCTGCTCACAGTAGCGTGCCAGACTGTGCACATGTCGCGATATGCGCTCCATGCTCCGTCCGGGCACCAGACGCTCCAGCGTCCGAAAGCCCTGCAGCAGCTCCACTATAGATAGAAAGGGCAGCGTGCCATCCTCGAAGCGCTCGTGGAATGTCGAGCGCAACTGATGCTCCATGGTGTGTGGATAGGCAAAGTTGATGGTGCCGCCGCCATAGAAACGCTTCTTTAGCAAATCCGCGCCCCGCTTGCTAACCAACAAGGCGCCCACGCCAGTGGGATAGCCAAAGATCTTGTAGAAGCTGAGGCACACATAGTCCGGACGATGGCGCCCCAAATCCAATGGACTGCTCGCCGCATATGAGGCCGCATCGAGGCAGACATAATAGTTGCTTTGTCCGGGGTCTGATTGCAGCTTGCAATCGATGCACTTGCCGGGCTGCTGTAGACCATCTTGCTGAATCTTCTCGATGACAGCCAGCGGCATTTTGTAGCCACTAAAATTGCACTGAGCCGAGAAGACGACCAGAGAGTTGTCGGAGTGAGCTGTTGTGGCGGGCGCTGTTGTGCCAGCTGGAGCACCATTGTTAAGTACAATTTGGTCTTTAGTGAGCATATAGATGCGATTGGCATTCACCAGCTGACGCATGCCCAGCACTGAGGTGTGATTCTCCTGGCAATAGTGAAAGTTGCCATTGGTCCCGAAATCAAAGTGATCCGCCACCAGACGCAGTGCAGCTGATGCATTCGCCGTGAACACAACATGATACTCATCCGCATTCGTATTAAAGAACTCCAAGATTCTGTCGACAAGAAGATTAGCACAATTCTTTCGATGCTATGGGCACTTACTTGTAGCGCACCTGATCCACAAAGTCGCCGGTCACGCGACAGGTGTGCGGATTGCAAAACACATCCCGTTGCAACGTCTGCGCTGCGTCAGACACTTGAGTTTGGGCATAGAGCGTGGTGCCCGCATGATCAAGGTAGGTGCTATCTGTGTTGGTAAATTTGACGTTATGCTCTTATCGGTATGTATATCTTAAGTACAATTATGCAGCACTTACCCGCTAGCCGAGTGAAGTCTGCATCGATGAGCGCCTGCTCTTCGGCTGTGAATTCCGCCGTGTACTCGCTCATTATTACGCAGTGGCAATAACTTCAGCGCTGACGCGATTTAGGCGACAACGAGCAAAAAACAGCCGGCAAATTGATCTTGTTTTTTTTAATTACCGATTGCGATCTACGAGCAATCGATATATTTATAATTAGAGATGGTTACACGATGCGCATTAAAATATTTTTAAGAGTTCCCAATAAAAATGTATGCATGAATTCGACTAAACACAGAAGCGTTTGTTACAAGATAGTTATTATATTTAAAACCGATAAGGCCTGGCGCATTTTTACATCTATCGATAACAAAGTCAATTTGCGTTGAACGAATACAAAACGAAAATATGGAAAGTGCAACTATCGATAACAAGCAGCTGCTCGCAAATGATTGCAATCGCAACATTAAAGTCATTTTGTTTTTCTTGTTTTGCTAATTTGTGCAAACGTTTAACATTTGAGTAAATTTCTTCACAATGCCCAAGGGGAAATCGCGACGACGCAGTCGCAGTGGCAGCAGGGACAGGAAAACATCAAGTGGCCACGGATCGGAGCAGAAGCAGAAGCGCAGCCGCGACAAGCAGCGGGTGGAGTCCGCAGCCCGGTTGAATCGAGAGCGGGAACCAGATCGCGATAGACACCAGCAGAAGCGTCGGGAGCACCGCAGTAGGAGCAGAGGCCGAAGCAGGAGCAGGGAGAAACAGAGGCAGGCGGTGAAGGAGCAGCCGCGACGCAAAGATCATCATCGGAAACGCTCCCCCTCGTCCAGTTCCACCTCGTCCTCCTCCTCGTCGTCATCATCATCCAGTTCATCGTCGTTCGTGGCAACAGCGACAGCTCGGCGTGGTCGACGCAGTCCCGAAATGACCTCAATAAAGCTGCTGCAAACGCTGGAGGAGCGACGTTTACGGGAGCAACAAGAGCGACAGCGCATCAAGGAGCAGCTGAAGGCCAAGGAGACTCCTGAGGAGAAGCGATCGCGTCGCCTGCGCGAGAAACTGGCCAAGGAGCAGCGACGTCGCCAGCGCATGGGCTGGGACAACGAATACCAAACGTACTCGAATGAGGATAATCCCTTCGGTGACTCCAATTTGACGTCCACCTTCCACTGGGGGAAGAAACTGGAAGTCGAGGGCCTCTCCAATCTGTCCACGAAAACGGTCGAGGTGCTCTCGTTGCAGAAGCAGCTGGAGAATCGTCGCGAGCTGGAGAAGGTGAAGAAGCGACGCCAGGAACGCGAACTGGAGCGACAGGCACGCGAGGATGATGCCATGCAACAGCAGCGCGCCAAGGAAGCTGTTCAATTTCGCGTATGGCAGCGCCAAGAGGATCAATTCCATCTGGAGCAGGCCCGGCTGCGCAGCGAGATTCGGATACGGGATGGTCGCGCAAAGCCCATCGATCTCCTGGCTCAGTATGTGGCCGCTGGAAGCACGGAGACGGCGCTGGAGGATGCACTCGAGATGCAGATGCATGAGCCATATATGCTGCTGCAGGGTCTACATATGGAGGAACTGGAGGATCTGCTCGTTGACATCAAGGTGTACGAGGAGCTGGAGCAGGGCAGGCACATTGACTTCTGGAACGACATGATTACCATTGTGCAAGATGAGCTGCAGAAGCTGCTCAAGATCCAGCAGAGCGAGGCGAACGCATTGAATCAGCGACGCGACGGCATCCATCAGAGCGTCGTCAAGGATGTGGCGGACATTTTTCGCGGTAAGAACGCGAAACAGCTGGAGGAGATGCGTTCACGCATTGAGGCCAAGATTAGTGGACGTGCCGATGGCGTTGACATTAGCTACTGGGAGAGCCTCTTGTCGCAGCTGAAGGCGCACATGGCGCGTGCCCGACTCCGGGATCGCCATCAGGCGCTGCTACGCGAGAAGCTGCAGTTGCTCAAGTGTGAGAACGAATCGGGCGCCGAAGGAGGAGCCGCAGCTGTTGGCACGGAGCAGTCAATGACAAGCACATGTCCATTGCCGATCAAGCAGGAGGATGACGAGCACGATGAGCAACAACTGACGGCGGAGAGAGAGGCAGAGGAGACGGAGATGGAGGTTGAGCAGCCGGAGATCGATAGCCCGCTGCGGGAACTGCAGAATGCGGTGCGAATGTATCAGCTGGGCAACTACAGTCCCACCTACATACGCGAGGATGACTTCAGTGGACGTCGTCTGACCGCTGCCGATGAGGACAACATCGATGGTGGGCTCTACGCCGACAGCGATGATGAGCGTCGTGTGCAGCGCCAGCGTTTGCAGCTCATCCATCCGGAACGGATGGCAGATGCGGCGCCTCTAACACCACAGGAGCAACGGATGCGGGGCGAGGCGCGCAAAGGGATGCAGGCCGATGAGGCGGAGTTCAGTGTGGAGACAACGCTGGATGCAGTGCCTCAGCTGGCTACCGATAAGTATCGGCCGCGCAAGCCGCGCTACTTCAATCGCGTCCACACCGGCTTCGAGTGGAACAAATACAATCAGACGCACTACGACATGGACAATCCGCCACCAAAGATCGTGCAGGGCTACAAATTCAACATATTCTATCCGGATCTCATGGACAAATCGCAGACGCCGCAATACTTCCTCACGCCCTGTGCCGATAATGGTGACTTTGCGGTGCTCCGCTTCCACACTGGACCACCCTACGAGGACATCGCCTTCAAGATCGTCAATCGCGAGTGGGAGTTCAGCTACAAGCGCGGCTTCCGCTGCCAGTTCCACAACAACATCTTCCAGCTGTGGTTCCACTTCAAGCGCTATCGTTACAGGCGCTAAATTTCCTGACCACGCTCCACTTGAAGAATACCCTAAAAATTTACATTCTATGATTTTTTTTCTGAAATTAATCTTAATTTTTCTTACACTTGGACAAATATTGTTGAGCCCAGAATATGTAAATTAAAAGTTAGAGATTTTCAAATCCTACATTTAGTTTTTTTTTTCCATATACATATACATTTTATAATTATAATCTTTACATGATGGTGCAGTCCTTAATGGGCGCCGCTTGAACCGTTTCCAGGGGCTGGCCAGTCTCTGCCCGCTGCACCTGGGCGAGCACACTCTGGTGCTGGGGAAAGGCGAGACTGGCCAGTTTCGAGTGCACCAGCTGATCGTCAATGGTCACCTCGAAGGAACCGCGTCGTCCCTGGTGGCACGCAACCTGAACCCCTGGCGCCGCATCTACCAGAAACTGTCGCAACAACTGGCATTGCATTGAAAAGTTGCAAGTGCCGCTGCGTCAAATGATGAACATTATTAGAGTAAGCTGCAAGTGCTGATAATTGACCAACTTGCCAGTATTCTATGTCCACATTGACCATTGCATAAATATTTAAAAAAAAACAAAATATTATTGGTATTCCCCTAAAATAATTCGTGTGCAAATTGTAAATGCATGAATACCATATATTACTACGATTAATATTTGCAGTGTATTCAGAGGTAATAATTTTAATTAATGTCGAAACATATTTCAATTTCAATACATATGTAAATTGAAAAGAAAACAATTATCTTTTAACTTCTGCTGGAATACCTTTAATGCAATTTGACATTTCGCTTGGCGCCTATCGATAGGCTGCCGTTGCGCACGCAGCGACGCAAAAATGCCAAATGTTTTACAACAATACAATTTAAATACATGCAATTGAAAGAACCATGTTTTTGAAGGAAATACAAAAAAAAAATATTATTTTGTTATACAAAAATGGTGATGAAATTCAACCTTTGGTGGCTCGGGCACGCAGCAATGTTTTGCACGCGGCATTGTGGGTCTTCAGCGGCAGCTCATCTGCAAGGCAGAAGAGGATTATTATTGGATGAACACCTTGTCGTTGGGTGTCTACTTACAGATCTTGTGCTCGCCCTTCACTGGCAGCAGCACGGGCAACTGTTCCGGCCTGCTGCACACCAACACATACGGACTGTCCGACTCGCCCTGCGGATAGGCATCCCGATACTCCTCCTGAGGCAGACAGTTCTCCACGTGCACACAGCCCAGCAGGCTGCCAGTTGGATAATGTGTTGGCAATTTCAAATCTTTGTCTGTAAAACGCAATTAATGAAATATCATTGCAATACATGAAACTACTCACCATTGTAGAGCAACCGATAGAAATCCTCCATTTGGGCAATGTCATCGGCATGTGGCTCCTTGCTCGTTGAGGCAATCCACAAGCGTCCGCGATGCTCGCTGTACCAAACGCGACCCTCGTGTCTACGGAGAGGTGTAGGAGAAGTCATTAAATTCCACATGAGATTAGATGATATCCAAATTGATTTACTTTTTAATTCCGGCGACAAGGAGAGATGCCCAAGGCTGGTGCATGGACAGGCACTGGCGCATGTCCTGCATTTCGAGCAGCTCCTTGTCCTGCACCCGATTATAGACGCGCTCGAGCCCATCGTGAATGGATGCAGTCGTCTGCTTCTCGCTAGCCTTAAATATGGGCGGCTTGGCCACATCCAGATTGGGCGCCAGTCCCATTGAGGAGCGGCCGATCAACGTGGAAGCGGCTGCCGCCTTGCTGACAGCGGCTAGCTGTCCAATCACCTTCTGCTCGTATTCTCTGGTCACCTGGGCCTCATCGGGCAACTCCCTGCCGGCAAAGTCCACCTTGATCTTGCGCTTCAGACGACTGCCGTGCTTCATTTCGTGCATTTCGCTCTTTAGTTGATCATACTTGGCGCGCTCTGTGTCCGTCAGCCAAACGGAGTTCTCCTGGAAGTAGTCCAGCTCATCGTCGATCACTGTCGTTCGCTTCTCGCTGTTCCGATCGTATTCCAGCAGACGATCACGCTGTGCTAGCGCCTCTTGCAACTTGTCCGAATCCTTGCGCGACTTTTCCGAATCCTTGCGCGACTTTTCCGAATCCTGGCGCGACTTTTCAGACAGCTGTTTTTGTTTTTGCTGCTTTTTTTGCGCCTTCGTCAGGCCTTTGGTGGATGCGTTTGCCGACGACGACGCCACCGCCGCCGCAGCCGCCGCCGCCTTGGCCATTAGCCGCTCCTCCTCCTCGGTGTGTACGGGCTGGTTGCAGTACAGGCAGGGACCACTGCCCTCCTGCTCGCAGACAATGCGGCCGCAGCGTAGGCAATTGTTGATCAGATTGTGCTGCGTCGCCTGGCAATTGCAGATGCGACGACCCTTCAGCACAATATGCTCGCCAATCATTTTCCCGTCGCCGCCGTACAAGTTCACAGATTTTCCTTGCTTTTTGCCCGATCCGCCGGCCCCGGTGACGACGCTGTCGCCAATGGGTGACGATTTCTTTTTGAAATTTTTACTGCGTGGCTGTTTGCCGCTAAGCAGCATGCGACGACAGTTCTGGAGAAACATGCGATGCTCCTCATCCTCCTCGCACAGCAGATTGCCAAAGTAGTCGTCGAACGCCTGGTCATCCTTGATGGCCAATATGGCGCTGCGGAGCAAGAGGGAATTCGTTAGATTTGTATTGCATTCGCTATTTTCTTCTTAGAATTTACGATATCATTTTGTCGGTGACGACGCAATCCAGGCATTTGGATAATGTTTCGCCCAGCCACTTTTCCATGATAGATGATGATTTATGTGTCTCTGTGTGCGCGATGAAGTATTCCTTTGGTTAAAAATCGAATTTTACCCTACTATCTTGTAATGCCTTGTTCCAGGCTTTGCCAATCATTGATGAAAACTAAACTTTGCGAAATTAAACTAGTTCAAAACAAAATAGGTAAACTCTTATGCTTATCGATATTTTTAGCGACAATATCGATTAATTTCTGTCATTACCGCAAGCCGTTTTCATTTCAAAAAGAAGTTATCGATGATAAAAAACTACATATAAACAGCTGTCTGCGACGATGTTGAATTATAAATTCAATATATCTTTACGGCGGTAATCGGCAAACCACCACAAAACCACATAAAAGCGGCAAGTGCATCGAAATGGAAATAATAACTGATGAGAGACAAATTATTTTAATCGTAGAGAGACAAAATTAATTTATTCATTTCTTGGCTTCCAAAGTATCTTGTTTGTAAGCCCCACAATCGAATTTTATATACATATATCGTGATCTGTTAAATCTGAAAATAAGGCTATAAAGCGAAAATAGTCCAAAATCGAATATCAACTGACTGATAACATTAATATAGTGTCATTAAAAATATATTTTTACCATTATTACCGTTATTTGAAAGTTGATAGTAAAATTCATGGCAAAAACCGGATGCTTTGAAACATAAATATAGATAATAAAAATAAATGAATAATGAAAGCCGATATTAATCCTGTAATATTTGCATGCATTAAAATGACAGCGCTGACAGACAGTGCTGGATAACGCATATAAGGCCAGGTAGCGCAGCAATAGTAGGTCTGGCAACGCCGCGACAACAAAAATATACGAAATACAAGTATAAAACAAAATACAATAAATGCTCGTGCAAGGAATGGAAACATTTTAAATGCTTCACCGCTCCCGTTCGTGTGATGTTGGTGCAACTACTGTGAACCAACGTATAATAACTAATGATAAATGAAATATCGTTCGGGTGTGCGTTAAATTGTATTTTAAGACTGAGACGCGCTGTGTTTCTTTAACTGTGCAGTGTGTGTTCAAATTGTTGTAAACAATTTCTTTTTCTCTTTCTTTTTTTTTGGGTTTTTTTTTGCCGTTGTCCAAATAGAAAGTGCTGCCAAAACAGTAAAATTAAATGCGGTGGCAGCAGCGAAAGACATTTGCAAAAAATTAAGAAAAATAAAAAAAACTCAAAGCAAACGTCAACGCTGCTTTCGGCAGCAGCGACGCTGGCGTAGGCGTTGAAGACGCAGCTAAAGCAGCAGCAGCCACCCTCATTCGCAATCACATTCACATTCGGATTCAGCACAGCTGTAATAATTGTCATCTGCTGGGGGAGGGGGACAGAAACTCTCATCTTTGGCGCTCGCTCTCCTCTCTCACTTACTCACCCAGTCACTCTTCTGTGCTAACGGTGTTCCGTAATAAGTAGAGCCGCTATTGTTGTTGCTGATTGCAAATTGCGTGCTTCTGTCTGTCTGTCTGTCTGTCTGTCTGCCTGGCAACCTGTCTACGCCTCTGTCTCTCTCTCGCTCAGAGAGCGCGCCAATGTTGCCGTTGCGTTTAAAGTTTAAACTTAGCATGCTGCTCAAATTAGTTGCTTGCCTATTTTGATTTGTTTTCTTTTTCTTAACAGTTGTCGTAGTCGTATTATTTCGCTTACGTGTTAAACTTATATATAATTATATATTTGGAGGGTGTGAATACTCCAACTATATTTTTGAGAATTATAAATACTCCAAGTAATAAGTCGACTCGAGTTCAGATTAGTAAAATATAATTTTATTCCGAAAACACAACTATTGTCTTTGGTGTACAAACTATAACTCTAACTCTGCTTATGATTCTATTTATAACGAAAGCTCGCATTTGCGTCTTCTGTGGTGTTGTAGCTGTAGTTTTGTCGCTGCGTTTTTGCTTCTTGGATTTTGTTTACTTTTATCGAAAGCGTTGACGGAGTGCAATGTGTTTACGCTGAGACGGCGTTTATGCTGAAGCGGCGTTTTAATTCTTCTGCGCTGGCTCTGTTGGATTTGTTTATACTTAGAAGGCGTTTTCATTCTTCTGCTCTGGCTCTGTTGGATTTGTTTATGCTTAGAAGGCGTTTTCATTCTTCTGCGCTGGCTCTGTTGGATTTGTTTATGTTTATGCTGAGACGGCGATTTTGGCTATTGCGGTTGCAGTGAGTGGACATGAGAGATCCGCGTGGTCTGGATATTGCTGAGACGGCGATTTTTGCTGTTGCGGTTGGAGTGGGTGTGGACATGAGAGATCTGCGTGATCTGGATATGTCACTTCCCCATCCCTTAGAAATTGGCTTGTCCTCAAGCGTTCAGTGTAGGGTACAATTGTAAGTCGTTGGTGTTTTCCGTGGTTGCTTTGTCTTCATCTTCGATGTGTGGTGTCGTTATTGCGTTATTCTTATATTTAATTAGTATTCGTTTTGGTAAACTTTTGAATTTGAACAGAGAATAGCTGATTATTATTATTGACAATATCGTTATTAATGTTAAGCTTATGATTAACAAAGTATTGTTAGTTTTTGTATGGACTCTTATGAGGTCCTTAGTTTCTCTGTTTTAGTTATATTTATTTATGTTCATTTTCTTTTTCTTTTTAAATTTAGTTTTATGTAAATAGCTAATTTTCTTTATGTTTTCGTTATTTCCTTTTATTTGTTTGTTAACTTCCTCATCATAACTTTGAGGATATTTATAAGGTTTCCTATAACAAGGGTCCTCATTTTTTGTATTGATAACGTGTTTTACAGTATTTGTGAAAGTCAAATTGTCACTCTCTTTATACTGAATGTCGCTAAATTCAAACAAAACTTTTGTTAACTTGGATTTTTCCTCTTTATTTAGATGCTCCAATCTAAATTGATTGCTTTCCACTAATTCGTTTTCTAGTGCATATGCTGTATGTATATCTTGTATTAGTGGTGGGTTTTCATATTCTTTTTCTTTATTTTCATTTTCATATTCTTCTTCTTTATTTTTGTTTTCATATTCTTCTTCTTATTTTGTTTTCTATTCTTCTTCCTTATTTTCGTTTTCATATTCTTCTTCCTGATTTTCATTTTCATATTCTTTTTCTTTATTTTCTTTATATTTTTCTTCCTTATTTTCGTTATCATATTTAAATAAAAATTGAAAATTATTAAGCTTAACAAACTCATCTTCGTAACTGATCTCACTTTTACAATCCTTAAGGAACGTTCGGCCTAAGAGGACGTCAAAATTTTTAGAAAAATTATGTATGTAAAATTTCTGATCTGTTGGACAAAGCTTGCTAGGGGCTAATGATATACTTGTATTTAATTTTACTTCTCCACTTATGGTGTGACAAGTAAGATTCTCTTTGGAAGTCTTGTAATTAAAGAAATTTTTACTCATTATATTTACTGATGACCCTGTATCTATTAGGCATCTCAGTTGCTTGTTATTCAATATTATTCTGATGAATGGTGTTCTGTGTTCGCTTCCGAGGCTGTTTGAAGAAAATTTGCTGCCCAGTCCATTTTTGATTGTCCACTGTTACTAGGTCTTTGTCTTTTCATGGGTTGGTTAGGTGGTCTAGTGTTATTACGATCTGATTGGTAATTCATTGGGTTTTGTATTCTACCCTGATTTAGTTTTTCCTGATATTCATTATACAATTGTTCGTTAACCATTGGTTCGTTATGGAAATACTGATTTTTATTATTCGGATTAAAATTTTGTTGAAAATTGGGATTATAATTTGGGTTATAATTTTGCTGGGTTCTTGAATTCCGATTGTGATTTGGCTTAAAATTCTGTTGGGTTCTTAAATTCTGATTATAACTTCGGTTAAAATTCTGTTGGGCTCTTGGGTAATATTTATTGTTATCTTCTTTGTAATATGTATTATTTAGAGGTTTTATTTTTTCTGGAATGCGGTCCTCGTACAACCCTAATTCTTGTGCTACTGCCTTCAATTTGTCAGTTGTGGATATGTCGTATCTTGCTAACTGCATGTATAATCTGTCCGGTAGTCTCTTATTTATTACGTCTCTAACCGTATTTCTTAAAGCGTTAGTATACAATGTCTTATTTTCTGCATTGTTTTCTATTACTAACTTATTTATTATTACAAATGATTTGTGCTCGAGTTCTTCGATAAACTTACGGATACTCCCTCCGTAATATGTGTTGTATACTTTTCTTAAGAGTTCCTCACAAGGTGTTTGAGTTTTGAAAGTGGAAATTAATATGCTCCGTAGTGTTGGCCAATCTCCTGGTAAGTGCCTGAGTGATGTCTTCATCGCGTCTCCATGCAATTGCATCTGGATTGCGCTGTATAGTATGAGTTTTTGTCTTGCGTCACTGCTTGGGAAGAGTTCCATGATGAAGTCGATCCTTCCGATAAAGCCTCCCAGCTCGTCCGTGTCTCCACCGAAGGTTGGGACTTGGCGGATTTGCCCGAGTGCCTGATTTAATGTAGCTTCCGACATCATTTTGTTGTTTGTTGTTTTTTGTTTTTTGTGAATGTTCATGCAACGCAAATTCTTCTTTTGTGTTTTGTTCTTTTTTTTTTTTATGGCTTTTGCAGTGTTTTTGTTTCACTTTTCACTTTTATTGTTCGCTGCAGTTTTCAACATTTAAAATGGTATTACTATTTACTGTTGTTACTGTTTGTGATTTAGTGTTTGATTTGGTTTTTGTTTTTTTATTATTATTAATTTTTTTTTTGTTTTTTTTTTTGTTTAAGTTTATTCACTAAAATTATTCTTCGTCGTCTGCCTCGCGTATTTGGTTTTACTTTTTTAGAAAAAAAGTTTTTCAAGGATCACGGGGTCCTTATGCGGATAACAGTTTATTCTCGCGAAACACTAGTACGTTTCCTTTTCAAGGACCACGACGTTTCACAATGTTTATCTGTTATCCTACCGGCTGCGCCAATTATATATTTGGAGGGTGTGAATACTCCAACTATATTTTTGAGAATTATAAATACTCCAAGTAATAAGTCGACTCGAGTTCAGATTAGCAAAATATAATTTTATTCCGAAAACACAACTATTGTCTTTGGTGTACAAACTATAACTCTAACTCTGCTTATGATTCTATTTATAACGAAAGCTCGCATTTGCGTCTTCTGTGGTGTTGTAGCTGTAGTTTTGTCGCTGCGTTTTTGCTTCTTGGATTTTGTTTACTTTTATCGAAAGCGTTGACGGAGTGCAATGTGTTTACGCTGAGACGGCGTTTATGCTGAAACGGCGTTTTAATTCTTCTGCGCTGGCTCTGTTGGATTTGTTTATACTTAGAAGGCGTTTTCATTCTTCTGCGCTGGCTCTGTTGGATTTGTTTATGCTTAGAAGGCGTTTTCATTCTTCTGCGCTGGCTCTGTTGGATTTGTTTATGTTTATGCTGAGACGGCGATTTTGGCTATTGCGGTTGCAGTGAGTGGACATGAGAGATCTGCGTGATCTGGATATTGCTGAGACGGCGATTTTTGCTGTTGCGGTTGGAGTGGGTGTGGACATGAGAGATCTGCGTGATCTGGATATGTCACTATATATCTATATATATCCGATTTCCTAAAATAATACCAACAATAAGAAATCAAACAATGCAGCGCCAACAGCTGCTCGACTAAAAAAGAAAAAAACGGGCTCTGCTTGCGCCTGCGTCGTTGCTGCGTGTGTATGTGGTTTTAAGCCGGCACTTTAACGGAAACGTAAAACAGCTGAGACGCAAGACGCAAGCCGTGGGAACAAGTGCAAAAAATGTATCGAATCGGTCCAATTGGACGGAAGTCGAACTTCCATTCGCGCGAGAAGTGTCTGATTGGACTCGTGCTGATTACGCTGTGCTTCCTCTGCTTTGGCGGCATCTTCCTTTTGCCGGACAATTTTGGCAGCGAGCGTGTCCTGCGCGTCTACAAGCACTTCCAGAAGGCCGGTCCCGAAATCTTTATACCCGCTCCCCCGCTGGCCGCCCACGCGCCCCGCAACGAGGATCCCCATTTTATGGGCGATCGCCAGCGTCTCCAGAAGAAGATCATCGCTGAACTGGGTGACATTTTGGATGAGGAACCGCACGTGGCTGCCGCAGTAGCAGCAGCAGCAGGAGGCGATGCCGATGCCGATGCCCAGGCGCCAGCACCGGCTGCGCAACAGGAGCAGCCTGTTGAGCAGGATGCTGGAGCAGAGCAAGCGAATCGAGATTCCCTAACGGATCACACCACCCACAACAACAATAATAACGGACAAACGTTAAAGCTGCCCATGGGCATGGACAGGGAACGGGCGGCGGGGGAGCATGCGGATCCCGCAATGGAGGAGAGGCGTCAAAAAGTCAAAGAGGTGAGTGAATTTTCCAATAAGAACGCACCTATCCACAAATACATATCAATATACATATATATAAAATAATATAGATTTAAAATGAACATTTTAACTTTTGAACACAAGCAATAAACATTGATAATAAAAGTAAACATTAAACATGGTACAAATGCTATAAAATAATAATCCTATAAAAAAACAAAAAAAAAAAAAAAAATTACAGACTTTGAATTGATTAAAATGTAGTGGAGAAATAGAAAAAAGTTAGGCCTTCGCTGCAGCTAGATAATATTGCGGAAAACTAAATATGATGGGTGGATGGATCTGGGGAAAATATTCGTATTTCGAGGAGGCACCAAACATTTACTGTTTGTTTTACAGCTTGAACTGAATTGTTCAGCATTTTGAAGTGGCCTCGATTTTCCGCAGTGCATATGTGCATAAGTGTACATGTGTTTGTGTGTACATGTGTATGTGTGTACATGTGTTTATGGATGCGGACATGTGTGTTGTTTCCACTCTCCTCTATAGATTTTAATACGTGTTAACTACGCAGCTGTCTCTTTCACACGTGCAGTATAATTTTATTTTTATGACTAATTGATAAGCACTTCATTTATTGTACTTGTCGATTGATTGCAAACCCAAAGCGAATAATTCGTTTTCTTTCGAATGTCCCACGAGACCATCAAATCAAAATATAAGCAGATATAAGCTTTTATCGTTCGATTGCATAATTGTATTTCTTTATCTTTGGAGGGTGCCAGCAAATTGCAAAAATCTCAAATTTGTTAATGGTTTTATCGATATGGGGAGGCGGAGTGGCGGAGTGGGCATGGCCATCCAATTCTTTTGAAATTAGCAATACTCTTTGATCGGCGACTCTTTTGTGGCTCGCTGCAAGTTTTTTTTTATTTCATTCTATCAGCAGGAAAGCCGGCAACCTCGTGCACTGTGCTTCCTCCTCAGCAACAATGACGTTGACGGATGCTGTGACGCCGACGTCGTCGCTGACGCTGACGCTGATAACAGGTTTTTTTTTTTTTTTTTAATTCGAATTAGGAATCTATTTTTTGCCACTGTGCTACACAAGGGAACGGGAACATAGGCTGCGCTGGCGATGACATCTCTAACATTGCCGACAATCATGCCACGCCTTATTTCGGTTGACTTCGTTTGACTTTCGGTTGACTTCAGCTGGCTTCGGTTGACTTCGGTGGAAAACGATATCCATTCGAGCACTGCCAAAAAAGTTGCTACGAAGAAATTCAGCGACATTGCAAAAGCTTCTGCTGCTTCTTCTTCTTCTTATTCTTCTGCTTCTGCTGTTTATCACACATGCAAACATATGCAATCAAGAAGCGACTCGGGCACATGTAGTGCTTATCTACTTACTTCGGGCGGCTGCCATTTGATTGGCCCATTTATCTATATGCACTTGATAGATGTGCAATCAGTGTTATCAGTTCTGGGGAGGAGTTTAGTTCTTTATCTTTTTGTTTTAGTTTTTGTTGAGCCTTGAAAACGTTTCGATAATTTTGATTAATTTCTCTGTAAGCTGCATAAATTCCTTACGTTTTTGTATTATTACGTTTGATATTAATGAAATCAATGGTGACTAAATTGACAAAGTGCTGGTTGTTTTGGGATATTTTATTGAGCATGTCTGTGTGTGTACACCATAAACTATGTTGCTACATATGTTGGCATTTAAACCGTAGCAGCATCGAAGCAATTTTGTTGCCAATAAAATAACATAGCAGACTGAAAAGGGAAGGGGAGGGGGCACATATTTTGGACATGTTGTGCTTCCTGTTGCCGAGACACCAATAAATACTGCTTTCACTTTGTTACTCATTTCGTTACTATTGTTGCTTTTCTTGGCTTATTACTATTTTTTTATTTTTATTGTTTTTTCTTATGTATTCTACTGACCCAGAATGCTATTAAGTAAGAGATAATGAAAAGGTGTTATTCGTTACAAAAAACAGATTCGACAACAACAACCGGCAGAGATTGCGATGATATCAACAAAAGAACGTTGACGTGGACTTTATATTCACACTTTTATTCGTTGTCTACTACTTTGCTTTTGCTTTCCGTTCGTTTTACTACTCCACACATAACCCCGAGCCTTGAATGTGTTTGTCTAATTATCAAATGTTACCAATGCTATCAATTAATAAAGAACACATCTGTTTCTCACTACTCTACCGCCACCCGAGCGACGATCAGCGACGTGCGATATCTGGGCACGTGGAGCAATTTGTATCAATATTTTTTTTTTTTTATTCATTTTTTGCTTGTGTCTTTTATTAGAGGCATGAACTATTTCTGCATACAGTTTCTTTGTCTCAGTTTCACTTTCCAATAAGTGTAATGCGAACAATGCTCTCTCTCTCTCCCTCTACCTTTCTCCCCCTTTTTTCCTTTCTCTCTGTTCGGCAATGGAATTGTGAGATTTGTCTTACTATCTCATTCGTCTGTACTTGGTTCCACTGTGTTGCGCACATTTGTGTGTACAGATGTGTGCTTGTAAGCGATTTAAATTTAGCATGGGTCAGCCTAAGTATTTCCCACTTTCAGATTGAAGTCGCTTTTGTCTCGGGCTTGTCACGTCACAAATTTTCCAGAAATGCGAAACGCGACAAAAACAAAATACAAAATAAAAGACAGACATGATGACGATTATATACCCTTATACGATACAGTCAAATTGTCTAAATAAAGTCCTAAATATTCTTAACATGACATTTGTGTGTCTTATATAATTTTGATAATAATTCGTGTGTTTGCATGACAGCCATATAAAATAAGATCAAGATAGCTTTGACACTAGCGAGTTTTGCTTATCAACTTGCGATGCTAGTCAAAAATATATGTATTTTAAGGTTTAATTTCATGACAAACTACAAATACCCTCTACATGAGTGTAAAAACACTCAATTGGCTTAATTTGTCGCTCTCTTGTTTTTGAGTGTGACTGCCACAGAGACCAGAGACAGATTGAGATAAACCAGTTTGCCGGCTTTTGATCACGATCAGGAAATTTATTGTCAGCCAGAAAGCAATTATTTTATTAAAATCGAGCCAGAGATTTGCTTGCATGGAATGCACATATATTATATATATGTATATAGGATGTACTTGTGTAATTTGTCATGTAACTTTATGGTATACGTATTACGTAATGTCTTTACTTAATTATTTAACCTAATTGTTTTCGACTTTAATTTATTTTTGAAATGAGTTAAGAGATTGTTGCTTACATTCTTCAATTTTTGCCATACATTGAACTTAAACGATATTTTAAGTGTCTTGTGCAAAACCATAAATATGTCAAATATATGCATGTAAAATATTATCATTGAATATTCATTCGGTAAGGTGTATTTGAATAACAAATTTTGTTATTTTTTGTAGAGCTTAATTTGATTTAGTATTTGATTTTTGAATTAACTGAATTTTCCATTCCATTTACAAAACTGTTATAGATTCAAATTGAAAATTGGTGAAAAAAGTTGTCACTAGTTGATGGCAGAAAGGAAATATCTGCATAAAGTCTCATATATATGTATATAGCTCGACTTTAGTGTCTCACAATCTATGCATTTCATGAAGGAACAATCGGTCGATAGATGAGTATGATAGACACGCATGTCATCCTTTCTGACTATACAAATGTGGAATACTCGATTCACAGCCAGTCGTAAAACCGAAAACATACATCAAATTAGCGTAAAACATACAAAAATATATGTTAATGTTACGGGCTTGACTGTAAAGATCCGCAGATTATTTGGGTTCTAAACACAAAGGCGACTTTTTAGTTGTTTCTTTTGCTTTTGGTATATTCTGATCAAATTAGCATATACCCTAAGGCATTTGGGCAAGTCTATTGCTTGTATATATAAATATATATATAAACATATATATGTATATATCGATGCTCTACTCAACTCTCTCATAGCTGGTGGATAATTTATGGCATCAGCGGCAGGTGATCGGTCAACGAACCTTTGAGGTAAACAATAGATGCTTAGCAACGATTACTCGAATGTTGGCCAAATATTGTGTAGTATTATGCTGTTAGGGTAACTGCTATATGGCGTTAACATCATTAGCACTCCATGAGTGCCCCTGATTGAATCGGAAGCAACATTTGTCAAGCCAAGCTGAGCATAAAATGTTCGTGACTGCTCATTAAAAATGGATTGTAACTTCTTTTTTTTATATTGGGGATGGTAGAATAGTTTTAATTGTATTAGCCAGAGTATATGTATGTGTAATATACATATGTATATATACTCTATTTAGATTGCTATCAGGGATTATAGCTTAGAGCAAGGCTAATGCATTCACACAGCGAATACATTTTTGCAATTCATCAGACTTATTTTGACTGCTTTCCAGAGATAATTTGGTTATTGCGTATATTTTCACAAATACACACACAAACACACACACAAAAACACACACACACAGAAACACACACTCATGTTTGGGATTCATGAAAATTGTTTAGTTTTGGATTCTGTTTTGGACTCTTGGTGACATTTAATTGGCCAAGTGCGCGGGCTTGGCTTTCACAAATGACAGTTTCGTGTGTGGGTGTGGGTGTACGTGTGTGTATATGTGTGTGTGCGTGTGTGTGTGTGCTTTTCGTGCCATGCATGCAGATAAATGAAAAACAACAAGCCAGAACAACAACAAACACTGTCCGGCATAGTCTACCGATTTGTGTCAATAACCAGCGGCAGCAGCGGCAACAACATTGAACACCATCATTTGCCACAAACAATTGCATTGTATTATGTACACACATGCATACATATATGTATATGTATATGTATATAATACATGTATTTATTCAACGTTCATTGAAAGTGTCTACAAAGTTAAACTGCTCGCATTTTGGTGCATTTTTTAGTTGCACTCGAAATCAGCTTTCTCAGAAACACATATCGAAACGTGATGAAATGATTACGCTTGTAAATCCCTTAAAAACCAGTCCTTTAAATTAAATTAAGCTAAATGAACTGAAATTAAATTTATTATATTATTTACAGTTTTTATAAGGAACTGAACTTTTGCGGCATTTCTTCGCCTATTTAATTATTAAACTAAGAAAGTAAGAAACTCATTAAAATTATTATTTTCGATTATTAAAATCAATTTGTTGTATTTTAGAAGAGATGAAACCAAGACTGATCTGCTCAAGCGAATGTAATAATTAATTTCAGATCATGTGGAATGTGTTGCAAAGTCTGAGTTACTTTTGCAATGCTTAACATTTGGTCAATAGTAAAAGTAAAAGCTTAGCGCAAAGTAGACTTTATTAACTTGACTCAGACAAATAGTTGGTCGCAATTAGCAGTTTCCTTGTCGCTTGGCCAGCTGAAATCGAATTCATTTCTATTGCAGAAGATAACCCCCAGTGACTTGTGTGACCCTTAGGGCAAATAGGGCTGTGCCATTTTATCCTTGGCTGCTTTGCTGATTTCGCACAACCACATTCAGAACCACAGACCGACCCATCTGTCGGCCAGGAACGTTGTCCGCACCAGCGCCTTCAACCGTTTTACTGTGCGGTGTCGAGGCAACTGAAGAAGAAGCTTCTGCTGCATTGAGCAGAACAATGTTCGTTTGTTCGTTCCGTTGCCAATTCGTTTCGGCGTTCAAGGTGCGCAACTTATGAGCTTTTCCGAAAAGCTCTTTGCACCAGCTTTAAAAATGAACACACATTTTTTTTTGGCGCCAAAAACACACGCGATGCCGATATCAGCTTTGGTGATTTGGGGAAAGCTCAAGACAACTTGAAAAGGGGTTCATTAGCAATGTACTTGCGGGTCCATCTCTAAAATAACTCAGAATGTGAATTTTCATTTGGAATTTGGGATTCAGAACATATGACATTGATAGAAGCTGTAATTGAGTGCGATACATGTAAATATTGAAATCACCATATAATATTATTGTATTGTAGTTAATATTCATAAATATATAAATAAGAATTTAAAATTTACTTGTAAAATGTAGTGGATTATGATACGGTAAGGCTTAATTTGATATATTTGGGGTCCTATAATGTTTATTCATATTTTGCTTAGATGACACTCCTGCAGTTATTACTTTTACTTATTTTGATTTTGTTTAAGATTAGAAATCAAAAATCTGAAATGCATTTGGATGCGCTTGAAAAGGGTATTTCAGATGAGTTGTACACAGGCTGCTTGTCTCCCATTCGACAGCGAGCAACTCGTTGAGACTCGCCTCTCGACTCGATGCCGTTCGTATGAGTGCCGAATGGCGTTCGGGTCGTTCGGGTGTCGTGGCTCGCTCGGCTGGCACTGTTTTGGGCCGTCCGTTCTGCGTTGGACCCAACTGTGCCGTTTGGTCGCTGCGCCTGTTCGTCGGGCTGTCCGATCCGGCTGTCCCGCCTGTCCGTCGGTCCGCCTCGCTGCTCGCTGCTTGTGTTGATGTTTTGCTCTGGCGCGTTTAATGTGTCGTCTGCGCTGGAAGCGTCAACTCCATCACGCAACATTCGTACGCTCGCGTCTCAGTGTCAATCGGGCAACTAACTGAACTCTTGTGCCACTTCGTCAACGTTCTTATCTTCTTGCCACAGTCGGCTGTCGCTCTGTGTGCACCAGTGTTATGTTCAAGGCTACCTGCAGCAGCAGAGTAGCAGCTTTCTGCATAGCACATGAACCTAACAAAATAACCAAAAAAAAAAAAAAGGGAGCAAACAGAAAACAATTAAACCGAAACAGTGGCAAGCAGCAAGAATCGGGAACCAGGAAAACCCCAGCGAACACGTTTGTTTACCTTACTGTGGGCCAAACGCCTGGTCGGTCTGTCGGTCTGTCGTCTGTCGTCTTAACGCGCCAACAGCACCGTTAATAAACAATAAACAATGCAACGAGGCTGGCGCTGAGGCTAGTGGAGCATTGAGTCCAGCTCGAAAGCCCGCAGTTGGCAGAACACGGGCTCGCATTGTTTTGTGCTGGTATTAATTATGGTTATAGCACTACACGCAGCACGTTGCACGTTTCACGTTGCACGTTGCAAGTTGCAGGATGCACAGGATGCTGGCCGCTGCTGGCTGCGGGCATCAGCGGATGTGCAATGTGTTGTTGACGCCATTTTGGGCACTCTTAACATTCTTTTACACCTTTTTGTTCTTGTGTGTGTGCGTGTGTGTATGTGTGCGAGTGTTTGTGTGTGTTGCTTGTTTATGGTGTTTACATTTTAATGAGTGAATGCCACAAAGCAACCAGCAGTGAACATCAAAATGTGCCCAGCCTATTAAAGTGGATTTAAATGCATCTGCATCGGTCATACATACATATATAAATATGCATATATATACATGTATATATGTATTGCAACATCGTAATCCGTAATTGGTCTTCAAATATTCAAATTGATGTTCAAAATAATATTCCAGGAATGCGAACTGGTTTCGAAATAGAATCCCGATATTGAATAAGTTCACCGCTTCGATTCTGATTTATTCAGATATTTGTGTATACTCTTTAGTATATAGTATTACCTAATCGGCCACCTGAATTAAGGATGCTGTTCATCCACATCGAAATCGCAAGTCAAGCATCATCGAAGATGCTTTTTACTCTTTTACTTAGATAGTTTTTTATTGAAGCATTTAAATTGGCAGCCTTAATAAATGCATAATACTTTGCATAATTAAATAAATGAAAAATATACCGGAGAGATGAAAAAAACAAAAAAACTCATGCAACAATTTCAAAATTACGCCCACGACCACGAAATCCGCCGCTGCATGGCGCCGCCCCCTCAGGGACACAAGTTGAGATATCAACGAAATTTATATTCGCGCTCAGCATGCTTGAAAAATGCTTCACACGAATTTTATTCTTAATATATATATACATATATATATATATGTGTGTGTATATATATATATATAAAATGGTAAGAAAGTAAGTCGGCTCTGGCTAATGCTGTGCGACTAGGAGCTATCATAAGTCAAGTCTTAACTCAACTTGCAGTTTTCAAATAGCATTTGTATATTCAAAATATACATATATCGCAATCCGAATATATAGAATATATATATATAGATTCCGTTATGAATTGTCTCAAAATTATTCTAAAAGTTCTTCTGAATTTCAATCGTTTAAATTGCGATTACGATTCGAGTTTCACACTCTGGTTCAATTATCTCTAAAGACACGAACGCAGCAACAAAATACATTAATTTTTATTTTTCTTTTAATAAATCGAAGCAAATTTTATAATTGATTTGCTATAAAATCAATTTTTAATTAAAATACAAATAATATTTGCATTTGCCTGAAAACACTGGAGAGACTTTTAAAATAACTTTGCGGCTATTATTTGTGTAGTTTGGAGTTCTTAAAGCATGCACAACACATAGAGCGTGTGTGTGTGTGTGTGTGTGTGTGTGTTACATATATTACCACATATTGATTATGCCGCTTTTAGGCATTTTTAATTGGCATAGGGTATAAAAACCACAAAAATATCGTTGCAATTTTGCACATGAAAATCTGTGCCATAGATAGACAACTCTTATGTGTGTGTGTGTGTGTGTGTGTGCGTTTGTTTGTATTTAGACACACACACGTAGGTAAAGAGACACCTAGATACACTGACAGACGGAAGAGACGCACACGCAAACAGTGAGAGCTGTAAAAGAGTAGCGCATAATGCGTCATTTTTCACTTGAGCATCATAATAACAACAAAATACAAACGACACATACGAAGAGGCAGGTGACACGGGCAGATGGCTATTCTGCTGCTGCTGCTGCTGCTGCTAATGCTTATGCTGATGCCGATGCCGAAGGTGTTGGAGATGATGATGAAGATGCTGCTGCTGCTGCAGCTAAACTTGATGCTGATACTGAATTTGAAGCTTAAATCAAAGCTCAAAAGGCAAAGCCAAAGATGAACAACTGAAACAAACAGTCTTATGGCCTCGCACAACACACACACACACACACACACACACATACACACAGAGCCAAGCACACATCCTCCCAATGCCGCATCCTGTTGAGCCTAGACAAAAGCATATCATGTCTGCCATGTGCACCGCCCCAACCTGACTTGCGGTTACGCCCACATTGGCAGTGAGCGTAATTTTATATGACTACCTCGCGCTTAGAGGCGCGTGTGTGTTTACAGGCAACTCGAGTGCACTTAAGCGCTGGCATAAAAGCCAGGCTAAGCCGATGTTGTCGTTGTTTGTTGCTGTGTGTTTGTTTGTTTGTTTGCTTGTTTGTTTGTTTGTTTGTTGCTAGTGTTTTTTGATAGTGGCGTGCAACAAATGCAGGCCTTGTCGTCTGCTCAGTGTCGCTACGTGGGCTATCAGAGCACAGAACAGCGACACCAACATGAACAGCATAGTCAAATCCAGACGAGGGCTGTTTGAGTTGTTTGAGCAGCACTGACAATATGTCGATCGATCATCCGTCAAATGACTTTGCCGTCTGCTCAGCACTGAATATGTAAATTTCAACAATCTCTGATTTGAGTTAAGCATAACAACAGCTTTGCAACAAACATAGGCAATTGTCTGGAGACCACACATTTTGCGTATATTCAAATTCATTTCATTCACAATCCTTGCTTTTAGCTGGCAGCTTTTGCGTACATATATGTGTTTGTATACATTTCATTCAGAATCCTTTCAGCTTGCAGCCTTTCTACATTGAGATCCTCTTCTCGATTCGATTACAATGGCTTCCGCTTTGGCTTAATCTACTGCCAAGCTCTCTTGATTGTTTTGCATATATTTATGGGATTGCGCTTTAAGCGACTCAAACGAGCCACGAGCACATGAATTGCCCTAAGTTTGAGCACATTTTAACAAAAGGCCAACCAAAATAAAAAAAAAAAAAACTTTTCTCTTGACAAACCCATCGTCCAACCCCCCCCTGCCCAATTATAAAGTCCTTAAGCAGTTGTTGTCTTTTTGTCTTTTTGTGTTCTTTAAGCCCCATACAAATCGCTTTTGCATGTTAAACTTTGGAAAGTAGTCTAGTATATATATATGCATATCTATATATATATATGTTCATATATTTGAAATTGCTTTCGCTGAAACTTTGAAGACAACCCATCTATGAACACACATGTCCCTCCATCTGGTGTGCCTGCCTGCCTGTCTGACCTGTTCTAAAATCGAATCGAAAATATGAAGGCAATAGAAAAGCATTCGGCATCCACAGGACGACCGATGAGGATGGGAACGAGTTTGAGAATGGGGACGAGGCTGCTCTCTAGGCCACTTGTTTTCTGTGGCCCAGGACTCCAGTTTGACACGTCTGATTTGATGTCAAGACAAATATACATTTATCGCTGCTTGTTGCTGTTGTTGTTGTAGGGCTTTTGGTTTTTGGTTTTGGTTATAGTGTGGTTTACTTTACAAGCCTTTTGCATTTTATTGACTTTGGGTTTTGTGGTCATCGGCCCAGAGCAGGTTTTTCTGTTTTCCGTTTTTCGTTTTTCTTCTTGTTTTTTGTTGTTGTTGTTGTTGTTGTAGTAACTAGTAACTGCGACAGCGACTTTGGTCACATTATTAATAATTCATTTCGCTTTCCACGGCTTTTTGTCGCCGGGCCATAATTCTTGCTGCCCCGCCTCAAAGTATGCAATGAAAGCAGGCCAACAGCAAAGGGGAGCAAAAAATTAAAATCCGCAATTTATCAGCACATGATGTCAGGCTTGTTATTCTCTCTTCTGCTTCTTCTTCTTCTTCTTTTTGTATACCTTTGCAAAGGGTCTATAAGGCTGCATGCCTCGTCTTACGTCAGATTTGCATTTGAAGATCCTTCTTTAACAATCGCCTGAACGCCAGAGTCCTTTATCGATCGCTTTATCCCTGTGCTCTGTCGATCATTGCCACACTTATTCACCGATGTGCAACCTAAGCCTACAGGTATGTACTAGGAGGGTATTTGAGCTGTGCCACCTCGACATATATAATGTTTCTTGATTTTAGTGTTTTTCTTTTACGCTTTCGTTTCTATATTCAAGTTTATATTTCTTTCGCAGCAGCCTTGCCTTGCTAACTGCTGTGTGTTGCCAAATTTTTGTTGGCCCCGTGCTGTTTGGCCAGCCATTTGTCTATTTGCAACTGCAACTGCAGCAATGGACAGCAAATTGTAAAA
The DNA here is from genome assembly GCA_035042145.1 of Drosophila kokeensis. NCBI lineage: Eukaryota > Metazoa > Arthropoda > Insecta > Diptera > Drosophilidae > Drosophila > Drosophila kokeensis. The sequence goes on from JAWNLT010000194.1 coordinate 400,562, forward strand.
ATAATTTGCTGACTTTTTTGGCCAGACATCCTCGCTCGTTTTCATATTGGTTGTATTTGTTGTGTGTGTGTGTGTGTTTGTGTGTGTATCCCGTTGCATTTTAATTGTCAAGCTTGATTCCGTTTTGTGGCATGTGCTCGCAGTTGTCCTTTGTCGATAGTCAGCTGATGTCAGCCTGTCAGCCAGCTGCGGTCTGCAACCAAATCAAGAAACCAATTCTTCTGCTGGATAATTGAAATTGCAGGCATGTCAAGCAAAGACAATTAGAATCCAAAGCTGCATCCGAATCTTGACAATTCAATCGAAATCAAAGTCTAAAAATGATATGCAAATATTATTGACTGATGTATGTATGTGTATGTGTATCACATACATGAATATCGCATTGTAAAAATATAGATAATCGGTGAATAAATGCAAATCGACACGCTTGCAAATGAACATGACCATTAAAGTGGTGTCGTTTAGCTTATCTCTATGCGACCATATGCTTATCACTTATCACTGGCCTGGAGTCATGCCACCAATTCCTTTAAATCAATATCAATTCATATCTTTACCACTTGAACGGATGAGGCAATAAAAAAAAGCAGCTAACCATCGAAAAGCGTTTACGGGTGGCATTACCTGCACACACACAAACACACACACACACGCACACACGCAGACTCACACATGTGCATGTATGATCTATGTATGCATTGCAGCAGCATGCCTCATGCTGCTTCAGCGGCTGTAATTCAATTTTGATTCTCGTGTGGTTGTCGTTCTCCTCCCAGTTGTTGCAATTGGCAAACGTGCTAAGACCAAAGCAAACAGTATGCAACCAACTCATTGGAATGCTGTGAAAATACCGTATTACTGAAATTCCATTTATCGAACTTGACCCGGTTTTGAAACAATTGTGCAAATGTGCATATTATCTCCGATGTTCTCCATTACACCAACAGCAGTTGCGCCCTCGTTGCTATCTGGCCTTGGATCTGAGTAAAAAAAAACACCACAGTTTCCAGCAACAATTGTTTCGGTATCCCAATTTTCAACCCCAAGAACTCTGAACGTATAAGGTTGTCGTGATTGGATCAGCATCACTAGCAATATTATGATTGCCTCTAATATTTGGATAGAATAGACTTAGTTTCGTGGGAATCATAGATCGATTCTTTCTGATTTCTGAGTGAAATTAAGTTGTCAGCAATTCAATTGCGGTCCACAAGGATATTTAATCTTCGGTGTGCTGCCTCAGATAGTTGCAAGAACATGTTTACTGTTGTTGTTCCTGCTCAAACAAACATGCATGCAGAAGAAGACGCCAAAAGTGTTTGGATGAAAACATTTTGCAACTTGTATTTTGTATCAACAGGAGGCACCTGTTTCCCCGAATTGAAATGCAAATGCGGCACTCGAATGGGGTGTGACAGTGCGATAAGCGAAATAGAATTGCAACGACAGGGAGAGAGGCAGGGTGAGGGATAAACGCACACGAGGAGGAGACAAACATGTCTGGCTGTCTGCCAAAACAGCGAGTAGCGAGTAGCGGATGGCTGCAGTTTGCAGCTGCTAATTTCCTACTTGTCTTTTTTTCGGGCTGTCAACAATAGACAGTCAGCTTTGTCCCTGACATTGACTAATTAAAGGTTACTTTTGCTTTGGTTTCTCTTTTTAAAAAAATCATTTTTGGTTGCGCTTTGGGCGCTTGTATTGATTTTGAATCGACAACTGAGACCGATAGCAGCAGCAGCAGTAGCAGCAGGGGCAGGAGCAGGAGCAGAAGGAGTAGATTGGATGGCTGCATGCCGAATTAGATTGAACGAACATATCGTGTTTGTTCCTGCTTAACAACTCAAATGCAATGCACATGCCACAGCGCAGCCGGACAACAGCGGCAACAGGACAATTGAAAGCAGTTGCAGACACACACACACACACCTACAATGGCTATGCCACAATTGTGACTTGCGTTTGAATTCTTGCGTGCTGGCCTTTTGCTCTTTGCTCTTTGCTCTTTGCTCTTCACTCGTATTGCTGCAGCTGCTTTGCTGCAGTTTTAATAATTCAAAGTGCTTAGCAATTATCCTGCTGCAGCTGCTGCTGTTGCTGCTCCTGCTGCTGCTGTTGCTGCTACTGCTGCTGTTGCTGCTGCTGTTGCTGTTGCTGCGCCACCAAACAGCTCCTTGCCGCACTTAATGGTCTTTTACTTGCGCCTGTATACCGCTGGCGCTCAATACGTATACGCAATGCAATTCCATGTCATATATAGATTATTAAAATGGTTACATATACATATAGATATACAATCTGACCAATAAATAATCGTAGAGTTATTGTGATACTTTTGAAAGTTGTCTTTCTGCTTCCCAGTTTGACTAAGGCATACATTTTGAATTATTCCTGCTTATCTCAATTGTCAGCTAGCTGTTGCAATGGCAAAGTTTTGCCATTTGTTGTTCATAATTTGTGGTTAAGTAGCAGTCGAATGGAAGAGCAAGTAAATTGACTGCCACACGATCAATTTTGGGCAACATGCAAAGTGTATTAAATGCTACTTACCACAGAGCTAACTGACGTTTGTGCTACTTTGAAATTCGTGATTTCTGTTTGCCATCAAATGTCGCATTAGTGTTTTTGGGTTAATGTCTAATTAAGGACTATTGAGGAGAGACCTTCGGTTCGAACCTTTTCATTTTTGCCCTTTTCGCATTTGCATTTGCTCTACTTTAAGGCAAGGTGTGAGCCTTGCTGCTGCCACTTAGCGGTCCATTATATTTTCTGACTCATCCAATTGGGGCTACTCCATTATCTGGCCACTCAAATAGCTCTCAGCGGCCTTGCAGGGTGTCTTTTTTTGTATTTTTGTTTTTGGTTCTTGTTTTTGAGCTTGTGTTTTCAACAGATGTGTCTATTTTGGTGTCGTTTTTGTGTCACATTTCCCGATTTACATCCAAGGCTGCACTCTGTCTCTCTCTTTCGCTGTTTCCCTCTTACTCTCTAGCAAAGTGCGTCCTTGGCTATTTGTAGTCAGTGTGTAGTTGTGCGAATCTAACTGAGAATACAAATGTGACTTCGTTTCGCGATTCAATTTCAACTAAAGCCAACTAAAATCAACAAAGCTGTGGCAGCCGCAGCAAAGCAATGGAAACAGCAACAGCTACAGCGACACCAGCAGCAGCAGCAGCAGCAGCAGCAACTGAAAGAACGCTTCATCCTTGGAACGAATCTCTAATTAGTCCAGCGTCTTGTGGCCTCTGGCCTCTGGTTAAGCCTCTTTGGGTCTCTATCTGAGGCTGGCACACTTTCTCAAGCTGCTTCGCACATCTCCAAGTGCGATAATTATAATGAGACTTAAGTTGCTGTCAATATATGTATATGTATGTATGTGTGTAGGGGTAAATATACTAAATGTTAAATACCCAACACACATACATTAATGACACTCACTTGGCCATAAATACTTTTGCTGCCATATTCTCAGCATCCCAGCATTCATGATTTACTTATGCAGCTGTAAATCGTTGTCAATATTGAGATATTTACTGCGATGCTTGAATGCAATTTCATTTCACTATTTAACCTCGCATTACAACATTCAATTAATAATCGTAAATTCAATAAAAATATTTCCAAATTGACAGACAAGCTGATTGGTTCAAATATGTTTGCTATTTGGTATTTGTGGACCAATAATATTGCTTCTCGCAATTGAGTCTGTAAATATCTTTAAATATTTTCCAAAAATTCTCAAACTCAACTATTTAGTTGCTCTGACAATTGTTAATTATTTCGAACTTGTTTATCTTTAAGTTGAGTTAACTAAATAAACCAATTCCATCGATTTATATAAGCCAAAAGAGTGTGAATCGTGCCACGATTTGCACGATTTCTGTTCGCCTACTTTAATTTCCTCTTCGCCTGCTCTTTTGGCTTCTTCGTGTAATTAATGACATTTTGTTTGTGGACAAGATTAATAAATATTTATTGGCAACATTTTGTTGTTGTTTTTGTTTTCAAAGATTCTCATTGTTACTGTTGTTGTTGTGCACATCTGTTTGTTTGTTTGCTTTGTTGCCGCCAGTGAAAATGGCATCAGCTAGTTAATTATTTAATAATTAATAATAATCTGCGGCGCATTTGGAGATCTCAGTAGGCCAACAATAATAACCAGAATTGCTCTTCGTTTTTGCTCTTCTGGTTTTAGGTTTCATTTCCTTTTTGTTATCAGTTTAAAAGTACAAGTTTTGTATATATATAGATGAAGAAGAACCCAATTCGACTAATCCTGATACTTTGAATAGCTAAAAAAGTATATCGCAGATGATTCACAGATGATCGATATCATGTTTAGGTGTATATGTTTTTATTTGGGTATCATTAAAGCTGTCACTTTTATTGATATATGTAATCGATTATTAACGATAACGATAAGTGAGCTCTTGTTATCTCTGGTATCTGATCGACTCGACCTACTATTGCTGATTAAGAGTTTATGGCTTGGCAGTTGACTCATCTGTTTGTTAGCCACCTTTTGCACAATTTCAAGTACAATTCTACTTTTTACCAATTTTCTCTGGGTTTTCAGGGAAAGTCGTTTCGGTAATCAAGATTGGAATTTTGCATTGAGAGAGGAACAGTGCCAATCGATATGTTATCATGCAAACTAATTTTGAAGGTCCCTTTGGCTTTATCCTGCCACTCATAACTGTGTGCGTGTGCGTGTGTGTGTGTGTGTGTGGATGTGTGTATCCAATTCGAAAAAATGTTTCAAATGCAAGTTCGTCAAAAATAAAGCAAGCGGAAGAACGCATGAGAGACTGCAGACACAGCATGGATTGGGCGTTCATCTGACAAGCTGTCAGGTGCATTGACGCACCGACAGACGAAACGAAAGACAGATTGACAGTCTATGGCAGGCTGCAGCAGACACTAGTGCTGTTTAGGCGGGGGTGCGTGGTGCGAGGGAGTGCTTCTCCAGCGGATTTTCGCTGAAAAATTGCTGTTCATTCGTTTATTATGAATGCGCTGCGTTTGAGATTTTTGCTTTTTTTTTTTTTTGTTTTTTTTGTTTTTTTTTTGTTTTTTTTGTTTTTGTTTGTTTTTGTTTGTTTTTTTTTTCAGGCTGGCGCACAAAACTGTGCTATGCGAAATTGCAATTTACTTGCGGCAATTTAATAAACTTGCCAACAACGGATACTGTTGCAACAATCGTCGCTGCCTCCCCCCTTGCGCAATACCATCTTATTCTTATTCGTTAACTGCTTGCCGCTTGTTGCAGGTGACCACATCTGTTTCGTTTCGGCTGCCGCCTGCGATGTGCTGCAGCTAAAAGCTGTTGAAAATAATTACTCGAAAGTCGAGCGCAATTTTCATGCCTGATGCGCAAAGCCGACACTCTACTGAAGAGGCACGAACAAGTGTGGCAAATTGATGTTTGTGTGTGTATATTTAAATAATACCTTTTAGTTGTGGCATGCATTGTCAAGGGTTTATGTGTGCTCATATAAGTGCTTGTCCAAGTACTTATCTATATATGAAAATAACAATAAATTCAAATAAATGCACATTAAAAGCAATTAAAAGCTCAAAGTATTAATGGCATTTACATGCTCTGTTCTCACTGGCATTTTAGGGTATATTGCTGGCGATATTTTTTCTTCTTCTTCTTCCACAAACCATAAACTGCCCTGCCCTGCCCCACCTCACAGCCACAAACAGGCTTTTTACCACCTGTTATCAGCTGGTATCACAGTTAAATCAGAGCATATCGCAGTCGGTTACGCCCAACTGCAATTTTATCAATTGTAAATCGTCATATCTGTCATTCTGTCGTTGGGGCTTACGATCGAGAGATAAGTTTATGTTATGCAACGATAAGGCAAAATTTGTCCACTGCCTGTGTCAAATTTCAACCCGTTATCAAAATAATCACTTAGGCTCTATCGAGAATACTGACTGCATTCAAGTTTGTCACAATTTTTACCCAAGTATCTATCGAAGAGGTTAACAAACATATTTAGTACTAATTTATTAATCGGCTGCTCTTTGAAGACCATAGCAACTTATCGGACTTAACCATATTTTTTATGATTATTATTATTAATATTATGGAATCAGCTTAAGCGTGTCCTTTCACCTCGTTCTCAGTATACGTTTCCGTTTCCGTCTCCGTCTGAGTCTCCAACTCAGTCTATATTGTGGAATTCAAAGTTCGGTTCGGCTTGCTTTGGGCACACTTGCGGATTTAATTGAGCGGCATGCGAGAGCTTTGACACTCTTGCACACGCATGAGTGTATCATTCACACACTACAACACACAACACACACCACAACACACCAACACACTCACACTCCGCAACATACACACCAAAGCAAACGAGTCAAAGAAATTCGTTTAATTGAATATTAACGCCTATTGGCTAGACGAAATATTTTTGGGCGAATGACATCGACGAATAAAGTGGTTGGCTCCCCTCCAGCGTCGCACCACCATGCTCGCACCCACTCCACCCATATTTCTCACGTTCCAAACGCGGTCGGTTTGTGACGCAAGCTTTAGTTTTTTGCCTCAGTGTTTTTTTGGTTGTTTTCTATTTATTTCAATTAATGAAGCTGCGTCTTTGTTGTTTAATTAATTTGGATGAAAGAGCCCTTTAACAGTGGCAAAACATGGCCTGAGTATTTTTCTATATACCCTGTACACAATGGAATAAAATAAAAATAGATTCACAATTGGGTATAATTTGATTGAGACATTGCGTAGCATGTTCTGTGTGTTATTTGTTTTTTTTTCCTCATATAACAAAAGCGCAAAACTTTTCTTTCCAAATGTGTTGCATGACTCGTTGAGAAGGCGTCTTGATTTTGTGCATACGTTTGAATGCTATGCATATATATAGAGTTCTATGGCAGGGTAGCTGGCAGTCGATCAGTTTATATGCGTTCGCTGCCTTGGCTTCGATTTCGTAAATTAACTGCGCAACTTCACATGTGCAAGGTGTGGTGCCCGGGGAGAGCGATGGGCAAAGGGGAAGGATGGTAGGCTTGTGTCAACGAACTGCGCGTTTTGGGAATTAACGGATTACGTTTTCAATTACACATGCTAAAGACATTTCAATTAGTGGTAATCAGCGACAAATTGGTTTGCATGCATTCAAGCGAAACGCGACGCAAAGATTCTACTGAATGACTCAAACATTAATAGTGTAAGATGTAAACAACCGTATTGCAGTGCATTCATTCACATTCACATTCACATTGGAATTTGTTAGTCATAATTTTGGCGCTTGCCTGCCGCTCCCCGAAATTGGGACAAACAATTGGCAGGAGCCAAGCGACGTTTGTTGACTCTTTTTTGTTGGTGCCTTTGTCTTTGTCAGCAGAAGCAGCAGTGAAAACACAAAATAACAAAGTCAATAAGCAAAAACAGTAATAAAAATCAACCAGCTTAATATAAACTAAAACAGCAGCAGCAACAATAAAAACAACAACAACAACAACGACAACAACAATAGCATTAAACATCATGCAAATTCGTTTGGAGCAGCGCGCAGCTGCGACGTCTTCGCCGCCAACGCGACCGGGAGCAGCGTCGCCGGCGCCAAGGTGAACGAGCAGCTGAAGCTGTCGCAGCTGAGGCGGAGAGACAAGGGCAGAGCAAGAGAGCGAAACGGAGAGTGGAGAGAGAGAAAACGGTGTCAAAGCAAATGTGCAGAGTGCATTAGCGTCGCTGCAGCGACTGCATTCGAGTTTCAGCAGCCCAACGCAACAGACGTTGAATGCGACTGGCGGGCGGCAGAGAGCGAAAGCAAGTCAAATTAAAGAGAAACAAACTTAAACTTAAACTAAATCTCTAACTCAAGACTCAGCCGAGCCGAGCTGAACGAGATCGCTGGCGACTGAACCAAAGTGCAAAGCGTGCGAACAAAACCAATTGCGTGTCTTTGTATGTGTGTGCGTGTATGCGTGTGTGTATGTGTGCGTGTGTGTGTTAGACTCACAAAACAGAAGGCGAGACTGCGATAACGATAAAAACATATAACTATTAATCGATAGCAGCCAATTTAGGCAAAATGTGCAGTCGAAAATGTTTCCGCATGCCCACGTTAGTCATCTGCGGCGTCCTAGTGACCATCGTTCTGGTCTGCATCACGGGCATCACACTGACCAACAGCATCAACATATCGAACATTGTGAAGTTGCGCGAAAAGGTCGCCAGCGATTCGGCGGCTGCCAATGGGGGCCATCAGGCGGCACAGACGCGTGCCGCCCTCGTTGAGCAGCAGTATTCGACGCTGCATCAGCATCATTTATCGAAAAGCGATCTAAATTACATATCGGCGGCAACGCATCCGAAGAATTTACAGCGTCACATTTCCACACAACAACCAAATCAAGTGCAACAGCAACAGCAGCAGCAGCAACCCAACAAGATTGTTATCGAAATTGGATTGAGGAGCAGCACGAGCAGTAGTCGCAGCAACAGCGACAACAATAACAGCAGCAATAACAATAATGAGAGTGCTCCCAGTTCCATTGGCGGCATCAACTTGTTGCCCATGCCGCATATGTTGCAGGCGGCAGATGCTTTGATGGATGGCAACGTTGATTCCATATCTGTGCCAGCCGCAGCCGCAGCACCAACAACAACAACTACACCTACGACAACTACGACAACAACAATAGAGCCAGCTACAATAACAAGAACAACAGCAACAGTAGCAGCAGCAGCAGCAGCAGCTGTCAACTCATCGGATTCACTGACTTCCGGAATGGCGGGAATCGTTTTTGACATTACCGACCATAATCCAGCGGGCATTCAATTTGAGCGCCGAGCCCACGTCAAACAGGTAAAATCACAAAAATAAAAAACAATAAGAAATATTGTGCTCATCCTTACGCATCCAAACTCAACTCTTAATTCAATTTTGATTTTTTTTGTCATCTCTTAAACTGTAAATATAAATTGGGTTCCGGGATCAGCTAAGTGGGCGTGTTCTCATTCGAAAGGAAACTCATGCTCAGGTTTATCGTAAAGCTTGATATTTCGCTTTTATTTATTTACGTATTTAATCAAACCGGAATTAAGAATTTGTCTAAAATAAATCAAACCAGAATCAAGAATAAATCAATAATTGTCTTTTGAAATGATGAGCTACAAAAATGTTTTCAGAGTGAGTACTTTGAAATTGTTTGGAGTCAGTTATCTTTTGTAAGAAAATAACTCGATTTTATTATCATTGTTTGGGCAACAGAAAACTGATTTCTCTAAGGGAGTCCCACACGACACGCGCCAACAACTCTGCTAATTTTTTTTTTTTTTATCAATCTCGGCTCCATTTAGCATTGTTCGCTCTCGCTTCCCAATTCGATTCGAAATTTGAATAATGCAATTTCCAATTTGTGCGATGCGCCTTTTGTTTCTCTCTCGATTGTGTTGCTGTTGTTGTTGTTGTTGTTGTCTGCTACTATTTTGTGTGGCCACCGGTGCTAATCATCAGCAATGCAGTGTCATGACAATAACAACATCAACAACAATAAGCTGCAAAAAACAATCGTGAAGCGAAACACAATATTTAATTGCATACAACCAAATAACTCATACGCCCCATTTGAGCAGCCATGCACATTTGAAACATTGACGAATGCATGTGCGAAATGCGATAGGCAACGACATTGTACTGTTATTATCGGGTAATTAAACCCCGGGCAACAGTTAAACAAGTTATTACAGTTTTTGCAAGCCATCGCTTATCGAATCGTTTAAATTTGATAGGCAGTCAATATATATATATACATATATATGGATATGGAATTTGCAATATTACATCGCTAAGATAACTGTTCAATCTTGTTTGTTTACAACTATAGAAAGCCAATATTTATTAGCAACAAAAAGGTAAAGCACGTTTTGAAAGTTGCAAGCAACCACCTACGTCAACCGTTGAGACCTATCACCGATCAAAACAGCTTCACGTGGACCCTGCCCCGTCACCATCAGAACTAGTTCCCGAGAGTCACTCTACGAAACGCAATTGCATCTAAGGCAGCCTGAACCAAAAGGAAGTAAATAATAAGCAATAAATAAAAACAAAAGAAAAGTAAACAAACTTTCTGTAAGCTCTTTTTTAATATCGCTGGTTTCCCTAGCTTGTGCCTGATTACAATAATTAACATAGTTTTAATGGCACTTCAAGTAACTAAAAAGTAAAATAAAATACAGATTTCCCTGTCCGCCCCTCGTTGCCTTCATGTTTCTTCTTAATGGGCGGTCAACCATAAATCGCATACTTTGCCAAAGCCCTAATGCGATTGCTGCGACGAGAGAGTTGTATCTCTCACTCTCTCTTCCTTTCCCTCACTCTCTCTCTCTCTGCTGCTGCTGTTGCTTGAGGTCATGCCAAAGTTCAGATTAAAGCTTTCGAGCGTTCGCTGCTTCTGCCCGTTGTTCGCTAGGCGATTGCAATTGCAAAATGCAAAGTGAATAGAAATAGTTGTAAACAGCGGGAGAAAAGCAGAGCACAGCAGTGGAGTGGGTTGGAATAGAGGGGTGAGGAGGAGCTGCAGTGAGTGAATGTTGCTGAATGTTTAATGCTGAAAGCTCAAGCTCCAACGAGCTCCAACGGGTGATCCGACTGCCGCCAGCCAGTCGGTCAGCCAGTCAGTCAGCCAGTCAAAAGCCAACGCTAAGCCAATTAACTTTGCAAACTTATTCCGTGTGAAATTAATTACTTGAATTTTTGTTTTAATGTATGGCTACGCGGCTGCTTGCTGTAATTGTTAATTGTTTTTGTTGCTGTTGTTGTTGTTGTTGTTGTTTTTGAGTGGAAGACACAAACAAATTAAGCTCATGAATTTTTGATGCGTTATTGATGAATGCATAACAGTAATTTATGACCTTCTGTTAGTTTTCCACTTTTCTTAGATGCCCCACATCTAAATTGCAATACTATTCATTATAAACACAATGGAAACCCTCAGAGACGTGCACATGTCAGGTGCACAATCTGGCTATAAATATGCATATATGCTAAATAGCTTACAGATTAGAGTATATGCATACAAAACGGGTTGAAGCTGTGAAAACTAAGAAGACGCAACTCTTATATCATAGTTAATAACTTGCATATGCATATTCGCATTTCAATATCTAGTTCCTAGGGTTTGCTCTATAAAAATAATATTTTTTTTTTTTTTTACATCTATCTGTCCCCTAACATATAATATATATATATATATATGTTTTTTTTTCGTTCTACTGACAACAACAGTCCGGAACAGTTAAAGCCATTCATTTCAGTCTCTTGATTGCCCCGTCGCAATTCGCATGGCCAAACAGAAATTGTTACTTGCCTTTTATAGGTCTACAGAGTTTTCTTGGTAATGTTCCATTTGGAACATAACTCGTACTCTCTCTTAACGAGCTGCTTCTTGGCCAGCCTTCAAATTCAGATTCTGGCCTCTAGCTCCCTGCCTATGGGTCATACTTATACTTATGCTGAGTTTCTTGTTATGTTTTATTTAATATGCTCGTTTATCATACACAGGTCGACCCGCTTAAGTATTTTGTATGTATTTACTTCGCCTAGCCCCACATTTGGATTTTTAGGGCGCGGCCGAGGGCCTGTAAAAGTTTCTTAATAATAAATTGCTTAACTTTTAGGTAAACAAAATCACATTGTGTTCTTACCCCCTCCCCTCCCCTCCCCTCCAACCCGGGGGGATTGTGTTTCAGTTCGAAGCTTGAGTGGGCACTCCAGAACGCTCTCAACACGCCGTCGGCTCGACACGTGCTTCAGTCTAGGGGGAATGAACTAAACGATGATCCTGTTATTTAAATTAAAATTAAAAATATTGCCAGCAATAATTGTTTGGCGTGCATCTTCTTTGGATGACCATTCCGTTTTAGCTTTCCCTTTCAAGTATCATCCAAGTACTTGTCATAATTGATTTTGCCATTAACGAAGCGCCTTCATCTGCTTCTAGCCAGCAACTTCAAATTTATTCAAATTTCGGACCAACTAAAGTCACTCCAAGACATGTAGTTCCAATAGCGAAATACTCCAAAGATACCGAAATATAACTCTATGAAACTTACCAGGTGATCTTTGGTATGGAAATAAACTAAACTTTGAAATACTCCTTAACAGTCGAACTATGCAAACTTAGATAATAGTCATTTTTAGACTTTCCACAATGAATTGACTAAAATATTAGAAATTAGTTGAGGAATGTATAAAATTTTTTGAATAGAATCAATTCTGTCACGATTATTAACTATTTCCATAGATCTTTTGACTGTCAACAGTCAATGGGAGTTGAATCCGTATATAGATAGATAGATATAGTCACACATCGAAGGATAAGTTTCAAACATTGAGGTTAAGATGCGAAATTTGATTAAAGGCAGTCACTTTGCAGCCTTCGCATAGGTCCTAAGATCAGTTGTTGTATGAACAACTTCTTGTATACAAAGATATTCCATCTTGAATCTGAACAGTAATGAAGTAATTGTCAACTTCAAACCAACAAATCATATAGCTTTTACTGAGAATCTGTCTCTCCCGGCAATTTGACGGCGGTCCACAAGGTTATGTAATCTGTAATGTCGTGCCTAAGACATTACAGCCATTCCTAGTTTGTTTGCATGCCCTATTAGGGCCCTGCAAATATAGCTTATTTATGTATAGAAGTGAGTGTACATTGTGTTGCCGACAAACGCTTTATTGTCGCTGTGCATTTAAGCGATTTCCCGCTTACTGTTTTGCTGTGTTTCTGCTTCCTGTTTCCTGTTTCATTTCATTTTCATTTTTCAGCTTCAAACTCCTCATCCGCATCCGTCATGCCGTGCCACAATTTATAATAACAATTGCAATGCAAAGAAGCCTCTTTAAATGATAAACACGCGCTTCTGTGTTCCGCCCCGGCAAACCGAACCGCACTTAAATCCTTATTTACCTTTACTTATTCTATTCCCTTTCTACTTTCTTGCAGGTGAGTTGCAACTGTATCTTCTCACACAAGTGGCGGCATGCAATGGCTGCAGCACACAGGGGTAATGGCTTTACTCTGCTAAAGTGTGCCACACTTAAGTGCGATATCATGGTATCAGCCTGGTGAGTGAATAAGTGGCAAGCATTGCAAACAGTGCTGGTTGCGGGCGGGGGCATTAATTTGACGCAAAGCGGATATTGCAAGGCCATCGAGGGTCTAATGTTAACCAGCGGCAAGCAAAACTTTTCTCTCTCTGCCACTGAATAATGCGTAATGTTTCGCCAATTAAGTTGCCCAGTTTCTATTTACACCCGACACAAATACGCACATCATTTCTACATACAAACACATATACATATATATATACGCGTTGCAAAAACTTTTTGCAATTTTGTGATAAAAACTAAAACTCGGATTCACATAAAAAACATATCAGATTCAAAATGGGGAGCGACGAATCAAACAAACAAGTGCTAGAAATACTTTTGGGGCTTTCAAAGTATTTACACAATTTTCAGAGAGCATTGGCCAACTTAATCTTAACCAATATATTTATCAATCTTATTTCTGATTGTAGACCATATATCGTCTCGGCTAATAATGTTGATCAAGAATTTAAATACTTAGTGGGTTCAAGGACCATCTGCATGGGGTATAAAAAGTAAAGTAAAAGTCTGCCAAAAACTAGGCTTGTTTCTTGTCTCAGTTGGTGGGTTGACATTTTTGGACCCGAAAGTAATCATTGTTCGATACCGGAAACTATTCAATTTCCGCATTACATGAAGCGTGTACAAAACAGGCCAGAGAGCACAAAAAATGTAGAAACAGCAACTGGCAGCGGGGACACGACGGAGGACATGGCAAGAGGACAAGGACACGGCACATTGGGCGTTGATGACAAACGCACACACACACACACACACACACAGAAAGAGGCGGATAGAGTGATGAGAGAGTGAGCGAGTGAGGACAAGTTGGAAAGATAGACAAAACCAGAGACCAGACTAAAAGCAGCTGTCTCCAATGCTGCCCTGCCATAACCTAATCATAAACACGCCCCTTTCCCCCCGACAAACAACCGATTTGCGGCAACCACCTGCAGTGCTCTGTCTCTGCCTCCGTCTTCTGACTGTTGCTTTTCCCTGCAGCATGCAATTTATTATGGATTTGGCTTTGCTTGACAGGGTTGGAAATTGCGTTGTTTCTCGAGAAAAGAAAAAAAAAAAAAAATACAAAAAACATCAGACGAAGTGCAGATGCAAATTTCTTGCACAATTTGTGCTGTGCATAAAGGAAATAATGCCTCAAACCGCAAATCACAAATTAACTAAAGTTTACAATTGTCACGAGCCTATTCATCGTCTCTCTCTCTCTCTCTCTATCTCTCTCTATCTCTATCTCTCTCTCTATCTCTGTCTCTATCTCTATCTCTATCTCTATCTCTATCTCTATCTCTATCTCTATCTCTATCTCTATCTCTCTCTGTCTCTGTCTCTATCTCTCTCTATCTCTATGTCTATCTCTATCTCTATCTCTATCTCTATCTCTCTCTCTATCTCTATCTCTCTCTCTATCTCTATCTCTATATCTATCTCTATCTCTATCTCTATCTCTATCTCTATCTCTATCTCTATCTCTATCTCTATCTCTCTCTCTCTCTCTATCTCTCTCTCTATCTCTACCTCTATCTCTCTCTCTCTCTCTCTCTCTCTATCTCTCTCTATCTCTATCTCTCTCTCTATCTCTGTCTCTATCTCTATCTCTATCTCTATCTCTATCTCTATCTCTCTCTGTCTCTGTCTCTATCTCTATCTCTATCTCTATCTCTAACTCTATCTCTCTCTCTATCTCTATCTCTCTCTCTCTCTCTCTCTATCTCTATCTCTATCTCTATCTCTATCTCTATCTCTATCTCTATCTCTATCTCTATCTCTATCTCTATCTCTCTCTCTCTCTCTATCTCTCTCTCTATCTCTACCTCTATCTCTCTCTCTCTCTCTATCTCTCTATCTCTCTCTATCTCTCTCTCTCTATCTCTATCTCTATCTCTATCTCTATCTCTATCTCTATCTCTATCTCTCTCTCTCTATCTCTATCTCTCTATCTCTATCTCTATCTCTACTCTCTCTCTCTCTCTCTATCTCTCTCTCTCTCTCTCTCTCTCTCTCTGTGCCTCACCTTTCTCTCTCTCTCTAAAAGTTCTTGCCATCAATTGCAGAAATAAAAAATTTGCGGTTTACTTTTGCAGCTCGAGCTGCAGCTTAGGTCAAGTTTAGCTACGTGATTTTTATATCCTGAATCCAGTAAAATATGTTTGAAGTAGTGCAGCATGAAGCATCTCCGATCCCTTAAAGTATTCATATGTCTGATCAACAACGACAGACGAGTCAATCTAGCTATATCCGCCGATCTTAGAGAATATAAAAGCTAACGACGGAATTTGGAATGTAGGTTCTCATATAAAGAACAAGTTAATGTCATTTTATCGATGACTGTCCCGTTGCACATTTATCGATACAAATCGATATATATGTAGAATATACTTTGACTTAATGCTGATTAAATGTATAAATTTCGTGTCAAGATAGGATAAGAAAAACCTAAACCTGTTTTCATATTGATCTCATTAAGTGTGAAAGAGAAAGCGAATATATGTATATCTATATCTATATATATATTAGAATATATATCACAATAGAGTTTTTCACCAACCAATTATTTGAAACCTGTAGTGTTCAGGATATTGGCTAGTCGAGTTTTCTCTGCTTGCGGTGGCTTACTCGTTATCTACAGCTCAATTTTCCGTTGCTCAGAAAAGCTGTAAAGCGCAAACAAATCCGGAATTCTCGGTGCTGCTGCTGCTGCTGCTGCTGCTGCTTAGGGATAGATCCCTTGCTCAGGTAGCTGAAGTGCAGCAAAACAATCCACTCTAATACGACTGTATTAGTTGTTGTTGTTGTTGTTGTTGTTGTTATTTTGCCAACATTCTTAAGGTCCTCCTTGCAATTGTTGTGGCACACACACACACACACACACACACATACATACAGCTCAGCTCAGCTCGCCTGTGCCACACATGTGTGAAGGATATGCGGCTACTGCTGGTATTCCTTACCTGTTACGCTTCGTTAACTATTTGATAGCACAAAAAGCTTTTGGCTATCAATCAACTGCTACAGCTGCTGCCCCCCGCCGCCACGCCTTCTCTCTCTCTCCCTCTCGCTCAATTGTTTAGTGCAGTCGCCAGCCCCAGTGGAATGTGGTGAGTGCGACGAGTGTCTGTCTCAACATGACAACATGGTATGGAATGCCGCCTTGCCCCCAATCTCTTAGCCAGCAACCAGATGAAAAAATCATAAGAACTTGCTGCCATTCAATTAGCTAACTAATAGATTGACTACGCCTCTCCCGCCTCCCGCCGCCCCCACTTTGTCGCACCACTCAAATGCAATCTCGTTCGTGCCCAGAGCACTTCCAGCTCATAGATCAAGCCACCCACCAAGGCGAGCTCTACACATTCTATGATGCATCATCATTCAACCAGATATGCGAAACTTTCCTATGACTTTTGCACACAAATTACACTGCAATTCATTGCCTCAAATTGGTGGAGTTCAAGTAGGAGTAGGATTAGGAGGAATGGGAGTGGGAGTGCGAGTGGGAGTGGCAGTAGTTGGAGGCGGGTCATCATTTGGCAGTCCTTTGTTTTACGACTATTTCTAATTGCTAGTTGCTGGCCGAAAGTGCGCCCAACATATTACGGCCAAAGATGGAAGCGGGCCCAAAACACTTTACCGAGACAAAATGGCAATGGTGAAAACACTTTCATTTTGGCCAACAATGTTGGCTTACAACATTTAGAAATTGCATTTGTTTTCGCTTAAGAGTTTACAGGTTTGGTGCATCAGAATTTTCACAAGATTATATTTGCTTAGCAGAAATTCTTCCCGTTCCAAGTGCATACCGATAAAGTCAAGTTTTTCAAGCAATGTCGTGTCACGACACGATAAGAGGCGGCACGATAGAAGTCCTGCGCTAGTTTTGTAAGCCCTTCAGCTCGTACTTAAATGATTGGTCCGGCGTAGAATCGGACAGTTTGGGTTGATTTCTATTCTGTTTCGTGTTTTGGCACAAGGAAATTGCCATCGATAAAATGAAATGTTTTATGGGCTCTCGAGCAGGGAATAGGAAACGATGCGTCGAACCGCTTAGGCATGTGGCAAATGCCTATGAAATGGGCATCAAATCGTACAGTTTCTTAAAGGCAGCCAGATGCATGTAGCAAGCGGCAAGCAGCACACGCTTAAAGCCAAAAGGAAGCTAATCAATTGGGTTTCTTTGACAGCAGCTTTGTGCTTATGCGAAACGTTAAATATGTCGCCATGCCACAATTTCGACTCTAAAGCAAATGTGTATGTTAAGTGCCCCTGCCCCCATCCACCATTTTCTTCTCAATTTGCAACTGCAGAACGTAAAATGGGTTCGTCACACGCTGCTGCGGTGAAACTTTACTTCAAAGTCGATGCTAAAAATGTTTATGTAGAAAAAAAAAAAATATATATATATATATATACATATATGTGTATAAATATATATATATATTTTGAGCACCAGCTGAGCTTCGGCGGCAAGTACTTCTCAGGCCAAGTAGATTCCCTAGCAAAAATTCCAATTAAATCCCAACGCTGAGTTGCAGCTGCGATTTTAGGATTTCGCTAACGCATCGTTATACTCACAACATACGCACACACATACATGTGTATATATATATGTATTTGTATATAGATATAGCCAGTGCAAAAAATGTATATTACGCAAGTCGAAGCGAATAAAAAGTATAAAAGTGCTGCCACATAAATGTGTTTCGAAGTCATTGTCATAGGCATCTCTGGATGCTCGTAAAATAACAAGCGTGTCGCCTTCATAAATATGTGATGAGACTTCTAAAAGCGGGACTCGGAGACGGAGTTCGACATGCGGATGGAGAAAAAGCGACTCAGCACTCTGGGTGATGTTTCGTGGCCCGGTGGGTGGTGGGTGGAGGGGCGACCACAGCATCTGCACAGCAATTCGAATCCATTTTGTCTGATTTAACAACTCACTGAGTGTGTGGTTGTGCCCGCTTGTGTGTGTGTGTGTGTGTGTGTGTGTGTGTGTGTGTGTGCGGGTCAAGTGGAGTCGTGAAAGCTGACAAGTTGAGTAAACTATTTATTTTCTTTACCTCATCAAAATGGATAAAAAAAAAAAGGTCAAGTAATAAAGCTGTCCAACAGGCATCTCCATCTCGCATCTAGCTGAAATACATTTAGTACTTAGTGGGAATAGGCTATAACTTTCTTTGTACAGGGTGTCCATTGGTCGAGTATCTTTGATTGGCATATATAATATCCGTTATCCAGTTACAGGCTAACTGCTAGTCGAGCAGATGCAGCCAACTAGCAGATCCTTGTCTGATTCATTTTGATTGCCTTGAAATTAGCCTTTCGCTCATTCAGATAGATTACAGGGTAACTGCTAGTCGAGCATGGATATCTGGCAAAACTTTGCCTGATTCAGTTTGATTTTCATGAAATTTGTCCTGTCTTCTGCTGCCACTTTGAACAGCTGCTGCTTTTCGCCAAGAATCTTTCCCTCTCTCCTTTTCTCTCTCTCCCTCTCTCTCTCTCTCGCTCTGTGTCTCTCTGTGGCTCTCTTAAAAACTTGGAGACAACAACAATAACAATTGTTAAACTGAGAACTTTGAAGTTTTAACTGAAATGCCACGCATTTCAAACAATTGAGTTGTTCTTGCTGTCCTTGGCTGCTGCCGGCGAAAAGTTCTGGTTGTGAAGTGTTTATGTGTGGTTTAGAGGTTGCCCGCTGCAGCAGCAACAACAATAGCAACAACAACAAGAACACCAACAACAAGAACACCAACAACAAGAACAACCACGACATGAACAACATTTGGGGCACCCGCATGTCAATGAAAATACCAACAAAATGTCTGCAAACCCCCCCTCAGCATCCACCCACACACACCCACCCACACACACCCACACACACACACGCACACACTCAGCAAATATATTTGTTTTGTTTTGTTGTGTTGAGGGGCTGTTTAATTTTTAGTTTATGTTGCATAATTCTCGGCTGCGAAGGTCAGCTGCGGCATGATAAGCAGGAATGATAAGCATGGACCGCATAAGGGTGGGTGGGGATGGGAAGGAGCTGGCTATTGCCCAAAAAGGATGTGCCAAGCAACTCGTAAAAGGTTGCCGCTTTGAAATTTTTGTGCTGACAGCATCGTTGAAAGCGCTTACCAGGACATTCTGCGGCTAAGGACGATGATGCGTGTTATCTGGGAATCTCCTTACGTAGAGCTGCTCCCATTGCGGCCAAATCAATGAGCGGAAGGAAGCGCAGCAGCAGCAGCAGAAGGAGCAGCAGGAGGAGCAGCAGGAGCAGCAGGAGCAGCAGTAACAATACCAGTTCTCAAGATGAAGATGATGAGCACATCCGGATGGGTCGGGGGTAATTGTAGTGCCAGGACGAGAAGGAGAAGGAGGCGTGTTGTCTGAGGTGAGAGAGGGAGAGGTTGGATGTTCAATCACTTGATTGACAGGACAACAGGCAGCTAGAAACTAGCTGACAAACATTTGGGCTTGACGATATTATTAACAACACACACACACAACCATACACGCTCACACACACACAGACACATACACTTTGTTTATCTTTGGAATGGGAATACCACGTTCGGAGCACAAGAGAAATATTTGAATACATAACGAATTGAGTTCGTTAGGCGTCCTTATACTTATACACACACACACACACACACACACACACACATACACATACACATACATATACACATTACATTATAACTGACTCTTACACTCTAAGCAAAACTCAAAACCTGGCTATATAGTTACACAATTGCAAGAATATATCAATTACTTCTCCAAGGCAGACATGCACACATCAAAACGAGATGTTTCTGCAAATGCTGTGCATACATTTCTCTGAGTGTACGCGAAATCAAATCACACAGATTATTGATGACATAATCGCTGGCACAAGCCGCAATTCATTTGCTGACCATTAGTAATATGCATTGATGTTATTCGGGGCAACCGCTTACACCTGCAATATGCCGTTATGTTCATGTGTGTGTGTGTGTGTAGGTAGTTGTGCGTGGTAGTTGGGCAACCGCCATTTTGGCCTAATTTGTGATGGGCGGCAACGAATATGGCGTCGGGTGAACGGTTTTCCATGTAATACTAAATGTAATTGCTGACAGTCAACAACAGCAGCAACAACGGCAGCAGCAACAGCAGCAACAGCAGCAGCAACAGCAGCAACAACAGCAACAGCAGCAGCAGCAACAGCAATGCCAATGAAATGAATTCAATTACATATCCTGTCCGCAGCAACACACAGTGTTCTGCTGCCACTCGCCTGCCTGCTTGCCTGCCTGCTTGCCTGCCCGCCTGCCTGCCTGCCCGCCTGCCCGCCTGCCTGCCTGCCTGCCTGCCTGCCTGCCTGCATTGCTGCCGCCAATTCCGCCATTTTAGTGTTGCCTTGCGATTGAGCGCGAAATGCTGAAAAGAAAAAAAGTTGCAATTTTCGTATTATAATGTTGGTGTTAACTGTAGAACCCATTGCAGAAGACTTATGCGATCCCATTTAGTATATATATTCTTGATCAGCAATACTAGGCATAGCCCTGTCTATTTGTATGCAATTTTCAAGTTTTATGTTGATTAAACTGTGCATAAATATGTCTTTCACTATATTAGATAGTTGCCATAGGAACGATCGGACGAAAGTTGAGTTGAGTTGATGAACAACTTTTTTGTTTAGTTATCAATAATAATCAACATTTGAGGAAAGAAATTGATTGTCATATTTAGATGTTGCTAATTTGACTACGTTCGATGTGAAATCCATTTTCGTATTATTTTCCATTTCTTCTTCATTTGAAATAAAATTCGTCCGTACATTAAAATCAATGCTCTGCTGCATTAATGCTCAACGTGTGTTGCATGTTGCATGGCGCCGTCTCGTTTGAGACGGGGATGTGCACATTGAATGGGACTGACGGTGCGGTGCGTTGTGGTGCTGCATAGTGGTGCCGGATGTCTGCTTCAAACAGATGAGACACTCAGCTCGCTCATCTCGCTCAGCTCCAAGTCTCTCAGCGCTGTTGTGCGCTTTAATGAGCACAATAACATGTGATATTTATTCATTAATGTTTTGCCTTGGACAGTTGCTGCTGTGTCCAGAGCTGCTGCTCGCTGCTCGTCGGCAATTAGAGAGTCAAAATGTAAATTGCGTGTGCGGTGCGGTGCGGTGCGGTGCGGTGCGGTGCGGTGTAAGCAAGGGAAGCAGCAGTAATAAATCATATTCATAGCTTTTCAGTTCAGCAAGCATTCAATTTAAATGGACTATGCGAAGCGAAATTGCATTTGACCTCATTGCAAAGCAAAGCAAAGCAGATTCCGCAAAATCTACTTCTATTCAATTTTGTAAGCCTCCTCGTGATACGGCCAACACAGAACAGAACATTTCAATAATGAGGCAGTCAACTTTTAAACTCTGTTGAGTATTTTTCATTTAACCTCAAATTGAATCATTTTCGGTGCTGAAATTCGGTTAAACCGATTTTATTCCACATCAAATACAATTTTCTCTCGTTATTTACAATATATAGTACTAGTAAAACAAGTCGTAAAATATTTAAAAAAATATTCTTAAATTAGAAAGAATTTTTTTATTCGGCATATTTGAATGCAGCATGCATAAAGTGCAACAATGAAGAGCAGCTGGAGCCAAAGGCTCAATCGTAAATATGAATGACTGACGTTTTGGACAGATACATATAGTTTTTTTTTTATTTATAAGGGCCACCCTTTCTTGCGGATGCCATCAGGCAGCAGCCAGCAGCCAGCAGCCAACTGCATTGTTAACATTTATGCGCTATTTTTAGCCATTGGAAACATTTGGCACATACACACACACACTGGCGAATGAGGAATGGCATGTGCATAAAATGTCACAATAAATCAGTTTTTATGTTCGACGTGCTCTATGCAGGAATGCAGATGGCATAAATATGAAATCGAGCAACCAGGATACCAGAAACTCGACCAGAACTGCAAAGTGTAAGTAAAATGCAGTTGCTAATTATGGCCAAGTTAATTAGCCAGCCCAGCCCTTTGTTGCCAGCAATTTGCATTTCATTAGCAATACTTATACATAGTATATAGTGCGCCATAGAGTAAGATGAGATCAAAGCTTTTTCCATTTCCAACAATTAGTTGACAGCAGTTCGCAGTCAGCTGGAGAGCAGCACTTCGCCTGCGGCGGCAACCTTTCTCATTTGCCCAAATCATGTGAAACAGTAGCGGACAGAGGGGGTAGGAGCTGAGGCTGCAACAAGTTGTCCGCCTGCCATGTGCACGTCGTCCAGCTCATGCCAAGGACGTTGATGTAACTCAGCCGGGTAGCGGCCACCCTGACTTGTTGACTTGACTGGCTGACAGGACTCGTCGTCTGTGAAATGAGCGCATTTAATGCGCGGTAACTTCATAAGTTTATTGAATTTGCACAGACACAGCGCACCTCTCCCACAACCTACAACACACCCCCACCCGCACCACCCCGCAGAATCTCATAAATTAGCTTTGACTTTGAGTTTGATGCCAGCATAAAAGACATTACGCATACGACCAGTAGATAGGCAGCAAGGGCTGAGGAATGAGATTTGCTGCTCAAAGGGCAGAGTGCAAATTACGTATACGCAGCATATGCATGATTGTGTGTGTGTGTGTGCGGGTCGGTGGACAGGTCGAACAGGCCGGAATCTGTAAAATCGCTGGGCGTGAAATCTGTTTTCTTTTCGCAATTTATTTTAAATCGCATATTAGCACGCTTTAATGGGCTGCACCCGATCCCCCCTATGCCCCCCCCCCCCCCCCATCCCCATGGAGCGTGACAGCAGTCTGCAGCACACATAGAATAAAACATATTTTTATTTATGACAGCGCATAAAAAATAATACGCAAAAGTTTATGGCTAGCCGGGCACAAAATGAAAAATTGGTTTTACACGCGGCCACGCCACAACAATAACAAGAACCACAGCAATAACAATAATGATAAAGATGGAGATGATAATAAACCAGATAATGATGATAATGATGACGATGATGACGATTGAAATGATAATGCGGCCCACACCAACTATGCATATATATATATTGTATATATCTATATATCTATATATTTATATCTGTGCGGGAGCAGTTTAGCCGGAAGCTGCACGACAATGCCCAGTCGGCCATGAATTATGGCCGCATGGCCGCAGCGATAATGTCGCACACATGTAAATGGCCATCCAATCGATAGACGATAGGCGATAGAATGTCATGCCACCACACAATGTGGCTATGTATGTGTGTGTGTGTGAGTGTGTGGCTATGTGTGTGCTTCAATTGAATAGTTGCGAGTGGTTATTAAATTAATGCTAATGGCAATTCCGTGTTGCAAATGACATTAAGCAGGATCATAAAATATCCATGCTCCACCAATTGATAAAAAGTCTCAAAGTATTTTTTTATTTACAATCTGCTTTGGCTTTAATTATGCAACGAGAAGCGGCATATGGCTAGATAGTGGCAAGCCAAGGCAGCAGTAATCAAAAACGATTTAAGCAAGTATTAGCCACGAAGGTGACCAAATATTTACCGGTCTCTACACAGGACAGACTTCAGACTAAGTAGTCACCTAATTGTCAGTTACAAACTCTACCGATTTTGGTACCGGAAAAAGATGCAGTATGCCTGGCAAACTCTGGCCACATCGAAACCCTCAAACCGAAACCCATAAAGATTCTAGATTAAAGCACAGCTCCACAATTGATTTAACAGTTGTCAGTGCATGAAGCCTACCAAATAATAATATTTAAACAATATGCAAACAATATTTAAACAGCACTTGAATTATTTGCATTTAATTGTGATTTTCGAAAATATTTATTATTCAAATTTGACAAAATAACAAAGAGCTTAATCAAGAGTTTATATTCAACTGTCAATGTATGTAAATGTGTATGTGTGTGTGTGTGTGTGTGTGTGTGTTTTTGTGTATTTAAAGTAGGCACTTATTTGTGCACAGCACGTTTGCATTTGCAGTTGCAATTAGCGAGTAGTAGCCAGAAATCAGAACGGGGTAGATTTTATATCGGATTGCATCAATAGCGTGGCAATTAGCAGCATTCACTGAGAACGCTCTGTGCGCTCCACGGCGCGGTTATCTGTGCCATGAATTGACCAGTCGTGGGGGGGGGAGTGCCAGGCAGACCTTGGACAATGTAGAGTAGACGTCGACGACACCCGATGCACTCGTAGCATACGACTTTGGCCTGGCTGGGTAATTAGATTTGGCCGCGTCTAACGAACTTTGCTGCAAAAGGATAAACTTAAACCAGTACACCAAGCCCGACACACACACACACACCAATACACACGAAGCAGCAGCCCTTGCCATCTGGCATAATCCACAGCCGTTTGGCAATATTTCTCAGCAGTCATAACCGTAATCGCAATCATGAGCACAATTTCATTCGAGAGTTTCGCCTGCTTGCCTGCCGCCTGCCGCCTGCTTGCCAACTTTTACCCGGTTTCGAGGACTGTGCGTTTAATGAGGCTGATAAAGTGGATGCTGCTGCTGCTGGATGTTTGCCTCGGCCCAAACGTGCCCCCAACTCCTCATTCTGGCATTCAGCTATTACAATTGCTTGTTTTTAATGAGCTTATTGCATAATAATTGATTTTTATTGGCTGACTTTGTCGATTGGCCACCTCCGGCTGATCCCCTATCACAACACATCCTGTGTGAGGGAAATGCTGCAACCCATTAGGCGCACTTGTTATGTGCACAATATAATGCGATTGAAGGATACAAGTTCGCCCATACTGTTCCTGACTGACGGTTTTAGCCAGTTTCGTTTTTCAGCTTATGTGCAAAATCGCATTTTGCCCTTTATTTTGGACTTAACGCTTGCAACGGTCGACACTAGCCTTCCAGTTATAACCAGGAACTGCACTTGCCATTTATCCCAAACTAACACACACACACACACTCACACACACATACGCACACATGATTGTGTTAGCCAGGCGTGGCATTGAAGGACTGGTCGAAATGGCGCCTGAAGTGGGCATAATGTTTAGTGCTTTTTGTTGTAAAGAGTTTTTTGCTCGTGCCACATAAATTTTAATGTGCGTGTAATGTGCTGCAGCAGACACAAACACACACACACACACACAGAAAGCAGTCGGGATGAGGAGGGAGATGGGGTGTATTACCGTAATGCAGCATTGACCTTTACAGTGGCTCTCAAGGGATTCCCAACTGCCCATCAACTAGTTGTGAAATTGAGTTTTGTAGTCCAGCTTCGAGATGCCTTCGCAATTAATAATACATGTAATTAATTACATCGAATAACAAGAGTTCTGAGCAACAAACAAGTACACAACAACATTTATTGATTTATCAGCAGCATAATGAAACTCCAACAATTATATTCAAACTTAATACAAGTTTGTTCAATTTCTAATTTACATTGAAATCGCTTAAATTGAACAAGTTGTGTGCCATGGAAAATTCCCACCAATTGCCACCTCACCAAAATACTACATATATATATATACATGTCTATATATATATATAGTCACGAACCAAACACTATTTAATTCGAGGCATTCATTATTATTTATTATTTAATGTTACTGCTACCCTTCGAACATCAGTGTCTGCTAACCACTGTTTTGGGTGCTAGAAATCAATGAAGTCCATAATGTACAATTTTAAATATTCATAAAAGTATACATAAATTCGAAAGGTCCTTCACACACACACACTGGTACAGTAAAATAAATTTAAATAGTGACGGCCCAAATACCATTTAATTCGAGGCATTCATTATTATTTATTATTTCACACACACTCAGCATTGTTGCCACTGCCACTGCCACTGCCACTTCGCAGATCAGTGTTTTGGCTGCCAGAAATCAATGGAGTCCATAATGTACAATTTTAAATATTCATAAACGCTTTCAACACATGCGTGTGCTTACATCTTGTTGTTGCTGCAGCAAAATGTGACCTAATAAAATCGGGAAATTTATTTGCTAGCTCGGGAATCACTTAAAGATGCCGCCCTCATCATTTTCATATTGGTTGCCCTTTTGCAGTATTGCGTATACGACACGTGTTCGCACTGAAACTATGCATTTGCTTACTCGAGGCGAACCTTGGAATTGGCATTGGGCGTGGCCGCACATAGGCGTGTCTCCCCAGTGAATGGCACACTTAATTGAACTGCACTGTTGTCCTGTGTTGGCCAACTGTTTATTCTCAGGGCGTATCCATGCCCACTTTGCCCAGCATTTAATTGCAGTCGCCAGTCGCCGACATTTTTCCAGCAATTTTCCTTATAAGCGTTTCGAAAATGGTTCACCCATGACAAAAGCACACGACAGGACACAATTCTCTCGGCAATTATTGGCACATGTCCTTTAAATCTGCTTGCCCCATCTTAATCGCTCATCAGCTTAAATTGTATTCAAAGTTATTTTCACATATTTCTCTGTTCAAACGAAGTCAGTTCATAATAATATTTTATATAGTTTCAGCATTTTTGTTCTTGATTAAAATCTGCTTCGATATTGCATAAAATAACGCTGATTATATTTTCAACAGCTTGCTTAGCTTTTCGTTTCTTTCGTTGCTAAACACAATCAGTTGAATCTTTCAATATATTATAGATATATATATATATATATAGTATTTATTTTTCTAGTCGGTGTGCATTTTATTGCTTTTTGTTTTTGCTAACAAAATGCATTTTGCTAAAAGTTTGCGTTTTGAAAGTTTGTTCATGTTTGCCGCCGTGCTTGTTGTTCTTAGATAATTGAAGTCCTGTCAACTCACTGACCTGTAAAATTCAGGTGCTTTCCCTAATGTAAATAAAAAAAAAACAAAAACTTTTCATACCATCTACGGCAAAGTTATAAAAATCAATTTTATTATTTTGGTATATGCAAAAAAAAAAAAAACAGAAAAAAATGTGTTGCAGCTCTTGTAAATGCCACGCTTGCTTCTCCTGCTTGACTCCAAGGCATATAAAAATAGCGCTTGGAGTGGACGCTGGCCGAGTGCATTTCATATTATTTTGTAGCCCGTTTACACAAAGCAACAAATTGCCATTTCCTTTTCATAATCACCACTGTCTTCGCCAGCTAATTAACAATTGTTTTTTTTTTGTTTTTTTTGTTTTTTGTTTTTTGTTTTATTATGGCGCCATTGTTGGCACTGATGGCAGACAGGAACAATGACTGCCAAAAGGATGTGAACAGGCTGTGTAGCATAGTCACTGCCACAGTATCTACCCCACGCCTCCCTCCCTCCCTCCTTTCAACGCTACCGTGTTTGGTTGAGCCTTGTATTGTCGTTAGCCACGTTACGCCCTCAAATATCTCAGGCTGCATCCTCCGTTCAGTTGCTGTGTGTTGTGTTCTTTTCTTCTCACTATATAAAACACTTGTTGTTGTGCGTGTTGTTGTTGTTGTTGTTTTTGTTGTTGTTGTTGCTGCTGTCGCTGTTGCTGTTGTTGTTGTTGTTGCTTTTGTCATCGTTACCTTTTTATTAAAAAAAAGCTGAGACAACAACTCAAGAGTGGCAAAAAACAACAAAAAGGAGGAAAACCCAAAACAAAAACCATGTTAAAATGCTCTTGTTGGGCGTGCTCAACGGTTTTTTACCCTGCTTTACAAGTATACCAATATATACCAATATATAATCGTAAACACTATACTAATCAGTATTTTGCAAATATCCATGCTATACCTATAAAATAGATATACTAATTAGAAATATATGAAAGTGAGTCTGAACAACTTTCCAAAAATATTTAAGACCATAAAAGATGGCACTCTTTTCCAATTTTTCAGTTGCCGAAACAAAAAAAAAATGATTTAAGCATTCTGATGCCTTGCCATGATCCTATTTGCCCACATCGCAGAACCACGCCTTAAACAGCACAAGTAAAAACCAGCTCAAAAATCAACAAATTCATTTTGATGCACTTTGTTTTTGAGTAAATAAGCAAAAAATGATAAAAAAAAGAAAAAAAAAAGAGAAAAAAAAAAGAAAAGAAATACATCATTTTTTTTTTGGTATTGTGTTAGTCTTGTGGTGTTATGAATTATATCTGGGCTGCCACGCTCTGCATATTACCGTTAGTAGTAGTAGGTAGGTATGAAAGTATGTATGTATATGTATGTGTATATATCAACATATAGCAACAACAATAACGATTCGCATATTATCTGGGCAAGCAAGCAGCTTCAGTTGGTTTTTCTTCTGTTTTTTTTTTTTGTTTTTTTTTTGTCTGTTTTTCGTCGCTGTTGGTACCATTGTTATGGTTGTTTATTGTCTTACTTTGTGCCGTTTTTGCCTTTGTCATGTCTCTTCGTGCGCTGTCAGCTCAAAGGCACCGAAACGGCAAGACAAGTGACAAGTGCAAGAATCCTTCGTACTTACTTACTAACTTACTTACTTAACGGCCCAGGCTTATTTTCAGCGTTATAACAACAACAATAATAACAACAAGAGCAATAATAAACTGTTGGCATCTTTTGTGCCTTCGTCTTGTCTCGAGTTGCGCTGCTCGTGCACAAAAGACAAAATATTAATATCAAAATATTGCCGAAAGGTTTGTTTTGGCGGAAGGTTGTCGCTAGAGCCGGGATCTAACGAAATGCAATCACGTATAGAATCAATCTGTTCTTAAGAAAGTGATTTTTTGAAAATATTTTACACAATCAACAATAATTTGATAATGCTCACAGTAAATTGGACTCAATTGTATGGCATTGGTAAATCGCAACTAATTACAATTAATTTTTATTAATTAGTTAATTGTAATCATTGTTCATCAAGAGCTTATAAGAATTATAATGCACAAGAACTTGTTTGCTTGCCACAGCTATGCATTTGAATTGACGGTAATTCAAAGTAATTCGTTACCGGAAATGTTGAGCCCAGTAATGAGAGCAGCAGCCTTCCAACGCGTTACTTGATGCAGTTGAAAATTTGTAGGCCACAACCCTTAAATGTTTGCGGGCTCTGTTCCTTCATTGCCGCACACGGCGTATACTTAATGCCGCATTTGCCGTTACCTTTTAAGTCGCCCTCTGCTGCCATAAATTAAGTATAATTAAAATGTAAATGGAGCAACCGAAATACACGAATACACACACACACACACACACACACACATAAATTGCAATTGTTGTTGTTGTCTTAGAGTGGCTCCTTGACTTGCATTTGTGTGTTATTCGCTTATAGAGCCATAATTAATTGAGTCTCATTTGTTTCTTTCTATTTCGTTTTCATTTAAATTGTTTGCCATTGCAAAGTCAACTCTCTCTCTCTCTCTGTCTGTCTCTTGTTCCCTATCTCATGCTCCATTTCTCTCCCACACTCTCTTGCTACACTGCCCGGCCCCTCTGTCTCGATCGCAATGTTCTGATCCTGTTGTTGTTCTTCCGCAAACATTCAAATTTCACCAAGGCTATTTGGAAGTGGAACTTTTACCCATTCGCTTGCTCATCATGCGTCTGCATGCATTGCAGAAAGCTTTTAACAGTGGTTCTCGTTTCGTTTACCAATTTGTTGCTGCTCTTGTTTTCATGTTCCGCCTGTTGCCGTTACATTCCAAGCGCGCGCGCTTTTTGCTCGCACACTCTTTTTATTTAGCTCTCGTTCCTTTTCACTTCGTTTCGTTTTCGCTGGGACTTTATGGGTTTGGTGCCTCCCCCATTTGCTTGATGCCATTGCCGTTGTCTCAGTCTCAGTTTTGGGCAGTTCGGTCCACTTGCCGCCGCACTCGCCTGTTGTCTGCTCAGCTGCGGCCACGCGTTGCTCTCGCAACAACAACAACAACATCAGCAACAACATCAGCAACAACAACAACCATTCGCCAAGTGAAACACAATAATAAAAACAAAAAACAAATAATAAAAACAATTTAAAACAACACACACACAAATAAAAGTAAACAAAACGCGACCAGTGGCATTTTCTTAGCAATTTCTCATCGTCTCAAAACATCTGTAAAAAAACATAAATCCAATATTAGCAATAAATTTTTGTTATTTTAACCAGTTTAAAGTTTGCCCCCAAAGTAATCAACTATACATGTATGTGTGTTCGTGTTTGTGTTCTATGTGTGTGTTTGTGTGTGTGTATGTGTGTGTTTATGTTTGTGTATTTGTACATCTTCCTGCGCAACAGTTCATGTGAATTCCATACACAAATTTCTACTATGCACAACTCAAACTAATCAACCATAGCAACGGCAGTAAACTCATAACTTGCATCCAGCCCCCAAGGTGTTACAGCTGGTACAGGTAGTGCTATATTATGGCGCTTTAAGGGGTTGGAATGGGGGGAGGGTGAGATTGTGTTGGCATAACTTTGGTATTTAAAAGTACATGGCACCGCTTGACACGTTTCTTCCCAAAGTATTTTCTTGTTGACGCACAGCCTCCTGGGCAAGTAGCCTCTATCCATGTGTGGGTGTGTGTGAGTGTGTGTGTGTGTGTGTGTGTGTTGTGTGTGTGTGTGTTGTGTCTGTTTATATTTTATTTTCGTTTCGTTATTTTGTATATGTACATTTTGTGTTTGTGTTGCTTCTTTTAATTGCCGCATAGTCATGTCCTTGAGCCTCACGCCTCGCCTCGTCGCGTCGCGTCGCGTCGCTTCTCATCTCATGTCGCCAGCATTTCTGCTCACGCCCAATGTTTATATTTAAACGCATCTCTCGAGAGTTGTACAAAAAATAAGTAAAAAAATAAAAAACGAGGCAAACATAAGAAAATACTCATGAGTAGCAGAATACGTTTCACATATTTGCTTTGAAATTCGCGTTGCTTGCGCAAAACTCGATGCCATCTGGCTTGTCTACAAGCTGGGTGCCACTTTCTGATATGAATTGATGTGAATTGAATTAAAGCAAACGGTTGGCGATTGTCGATTGCCGATTGCCGATTGCCATTCGCCATTCGCCAACAAATGAAAATGCATTTCACTACACAATGGGTTGGGTCTTTATTACATTTGTTATTATGTGTTAAGTAAGAAGAAAACTTCTTCTTCTTGCCCAGACAGTTGTTGCGCTCTACCTCCCCTCTACACTCTCTGGTATCTAGTGACTCGATGATGAGTCACATGGCCCAAGAGCCTGTCCCATAAGTAGGCAATGCAATAAGTCTCTGCCACAATAAATAAACTGGGCAGCAATAAGCTCCCAGATGGAGCCTTTTTCAACTCTCAATTGGCAGCAAATGCTTCTAATGTTGCGTATACGCAAGGTCTGGCAACATTTGAACGCGCCCGCCCAAGACCAATTAAATGCAGCAGAAGATGGGGCATTGGAATGTTGTAACATCAAATAATGCACAGAGCAGCGTCTGGTCTGCCATTGATTGTGTGTATTGAAAGTGCACTCAAGCAGCCGCCTGAGCACATGAATACTTAAGATTTTTGCTATTTTATACGTGGAGTGAGTGACAAAGGGAAAAAAATAAAAATAAATTAGAGAGATTCATGTACTTAAAACCCATCAATTCTATTCAAAATATATATATATATATATATATATTAATTTGTAATCAAAGAAAGAACTTGATTAAACACTTAGTTCTTACTTTATTTCGCACCCAGTTCTTAAATCGATGCTGATTTTAAAAGGAAAGAAAATTCAATGTGCAGAAACTCAACCGCCTCTCCTCTGCCCTCTCTCCTCTCTCCGCCCTTTCGTTGAAAGTTAAGACTAGCGCTTTGCCTGGGGGGGGTGGGTGTGGCTGTGGGTGTTAACCTGTCAGACTTGATGCCGTTATCGTTAGCCAGTTGTGGCGCATCCGCGGCCTTCAAGTGTCATCGTTTACACGAAATCGCTCCTCTAGAGACAGACAATAAATGCCAGCCTTATTTTCAGCTAAAGGGCACAAGCTTCCAGGTGAAAGCGAAAATATCAATATGCTCAAATTGATATGAATAGCTAAGTCCAAGTCTGAATATGCTAATGTAGGTCGATTTTTCAATTGTAGTTTGATTGCCCTTTGTTGCACTAGTCAAAGTTGAACTTTCAACTAGTAGCCGGGAAATTGATAAGAGGCATTTTACAAATAATTATTTATAATGGTCGTGCTGAACAGCCCAGTGTCCAGCCCAGCTTATAATTTATCTAATGACTGGCATCTGTATACTATATTAATTATAATATGGCTTGGCTGACAATGTGAACATGCACCTCAAAACGTAATTTGACTCGTTTATCGAGTTGTAAATATAAATTACAACCATAAAAAACATGCAATTTTGCGTGTCAAGGGCGAATCCCATGCGCTGACATGTTGCACACAGTTATCACAAGTTAACGCCATAAATATAGAGTACCTCACAAGTTGATTGCGAGTTGATTCAATTATTGAATGTAAATTAATTTGTTTCACATGCTTCCTGATTTTCACAGAACACAAAATTTGAATATATAAATTTGCATACAGTTTGCTAGCCTAATCAAATGATCAAATGATCAAATGATCAAATGGGTCAAGGTGAGGCAGGCACCTGTCAAAACAAACAGTGCCAAATTCATTAAGATCAAACTCAATGAACTGTTGCCAGATTGGAATTGTGCGTGTGTATGTGTGTGTTTGTTTAAATAAGGAAACATAAAATAAAAAATAAATTAATACAGTGCCACAAAACCAAACTGAACACAGACCGACCGCAAGTTGCCGTAAAAGTTGCCCAAAAAAAATAAATATTTAAAAAAAAAATAAATACGTGAAAAAAATTGTAAAAAAAAAAATATAAAAAAAATTGGATAAATTGGAAAATTGACAGCCGCTGAGATGTGCCCGAAGACGTCAAAGACGACGCCAGTGCTGCTGATCGGGGGCATTGTGTTCGTCATCATACTGGTGGCCATCACTGGCGTCACGCTGATCAACAACATTAACCTGTCCAACATAATACGGCTGAATGAGAAGGTGGCCAGCGATAGCGTCAGTGCCAACGACAACCAGATCAAGGAACTCAACTATGTCAACAATCATCCAAAGAACTTGAATGCCGCCAAGCAATTGAATGCCACGCAGACCAGCGAGGGCGATGCTCGCAGTCTGGAGCAAATTCGCAAGGAGATGTCCTCCATTGTGCTGGAGCCGAAAGTCTCGCCGGTTATCGGGCGAGTCTCGAGTCACGAGTCTCCCACAAACGGCACCAATCCAATGAACTTGCCACCGCCGGTTGCAGCAATGCCCTTGGGTGGCGCCGGTGCAGCGACGCAGACGGGCGCCAACGGGGGAGGCGACAGCTTGATTGATTACGAAAAACGCGCCCAAATTGTGGAGGTGAGTGGGTGGTCACGGGGGGAGAGGCGGGGGGCGGGACGGGGCGGGTCAGTCTGTGCTAAAATTGCGTATCAATTTCAAATGTCTGACCTTTAGGGGGGGCCTGTCACGGCCCCACAAGACAATGTGGCAGCTGTTGATGCCACACGGACTGGCGTGCCAGCAAAACGTGTGGCATGCCTCTCTCTGCATGCCTCTCTGCACGCCATCACAGTACGATAATAGTAATAATTAACTCGCCATCGATTTAAATGAGAAACGCTTTTCGAAACAGTGGCAGAAGAAACCAATCCAATTGAAACAAGTACGCAATCTTGGATATAGAATCAATACTGGACCAAAGATCGCAGCCAACAGCAAATTATTGCACTCTTTACTGTTTAACACAATTTTGATAAGGATTTGATTTCGATATTGAAAACCAATTCACATTATCTTCCCCACTCTTGAAGAGGTGATATTCAAACTGAGAGAAGATGTCTTCGCCTGCCCATCTCTGGCTTTTACAGGGTATTTGGCCAAGTAGAAAACTAATGTTGCAATACAACTGTTAACTGTTATTATAGAGGTTCCAATTCAGCTTAGCCATGTTTCACTGTACTTTGTGCACCATATCTACACTGACTTAGTCATTTCAAAAATGACAAACTAGATCCTTATCAATTCACTATTCTGTAATTGCACTTCAATGTACATAAGTACTATATATGACTATTTATTCAATGTGATTAATAGTCGTTTGCAGTTGCTGTTATCGTTATCGTTATCGTTATCGCTATCGAATATTGCTCTATTTAGTGCAAAAGTGCCGCCTTGGCATTGCTGAGTGCTTGGCTCGAAGCAAATAGTTCCTGTTTGGGGGCCACACTCACATTAGCCTTGGCCGCACATGCTCGGCAATGGGAGGCTGACGCTGGGCGAGGGTAGGGGGGTTGACTAAGAAGCACACGCACGTGACAGCAACAGCAGCAGCAGTAGCAGCAGCAGCCGCATTTGCTGTAGTTGCAGCAAACACATTGGCAAAGTGCCTGCATTCTCAGTTTGCGGTCGAAATCTTGACGTTTATTACGCTCACTTGGCTCACTTGGGTGCAAGCTGGCTGGCTGGCTGGCTGCTGGCTGGCTGCTGGCTGGCTGGCTGGCTGGCTGCTGGCTGGCTGTAACCGGTAACCGGTGAACGCTAACCGGCAAAGATCTGCTGCCTTCGGTTGGCTCCACTCAATGCAATTGCAATTCGCATTGTCAAGGAGATGGAGGAGGAGAAGGAGAAGGAGGTTGGCGGCCGGATGCGGATGGGCGTCAATTGCTTTACGCTTTCACGGCTCAAGTGGCCATGTCGAGACCTTGGCAAACTAACTTGGCACTAAACAAATTCCAACTTTGCACTTGCAACAAGCAGCAGCAAACTGCAACTGCAACTGCAGCAATAAATACAAAACAACATTTGCCAGAATATGCGAAGCGTTTAATTTGATGTCTTTCATCTTGACATCTTTGTTCGCAGCAAACCATTTCAAATTTAACCCCTCCCTCTACTACTCAACACTCGTCAGTGCCTGGCCGCAATTGGTTATGAGGCACATGCCCATTTATATTATTAAATGCATGCCAACAATTACAATTGATTTTCATTTCCGTTCCGGAAATAAGGCTTTCATGCTCAATGTCAGAAAAATGCACTCAACTTAATTTACCATGCAATGGAATCCAACAGTTAATCATATTTATACATATATATATATACATGTATATATATACCCTTTCAGTGGAGTCTCATAACATTGTCGTGACACTTGCAGCTTGCTTGACATAAACTATATATATTCTTGAACAGCATCACTTGGCTGCAGCAGGCACTGCATATGTCAAAGTCAACCAGGTCAGATCACTCCTGATGAGCTCCTGTGAGGATGCGTAATCCTTGGCATGCCTAGCATTGCTCTCACATTCATTTAAAATCATATAAATAAAGTTAAAAGTTGCAAAACAAAGTTCGTTGAACTTTTGATCCAGTTGTACTTTAATGCTATAAAGCCAAAAATAAACATAGATTCAAATCAGATGCACACATTTCGTTTATTGATTGTTGCAATAAGTATTTTGCATATGCACACTCGCCACACACACACACACACACACACACACACACACACACACACACACACACACACACAGCAATTGGGATATATGTATATGTACCTGCTAGTAGCTTATCATGTGAATATATTCATTTGTTTATTCAATTGCGAATGCGTATGAAATTCATGACATGAGCTCGAGTTCAGATTTCACTTGCCTGTCTAACCAGCTGGAAAGTGAGGCAGCATGGGATGTGCCACACACACACACACACACATACACATATATACACTTAGAGGTTTGTTGGATTTGGTTCATTTTATATAGTACCTGCCTAACTTTCTTGCTGCTTCCGGTTTAGTTTCATGTTCAGTCTCCCGCCTGGCATCGTTGCAAGCACTCAAAATATATATATATTGTATGGGCACTCAAATGGCCAGCTCGAATGGTAAACGCAAACTACACGAAATTGCCAAACACTTAAGAACTTCCCCATACACATGCCACCACCCACCACCACCCCAATACCCTTTTAGAACGTGAGAAAGGTATTCAGTTAATCAGAGCATTCGAGTAGTGAGGGGCGCAGGGTTTGGGGCAACATTGATAATGGGTTTGAAGTGAGGCATTGTTCAAAGTTCATTTATTCAATCCTGCGTTGTGATGTTCGCCTCTTTCTTTTGTTGATTATTTATCATGGACAGTTTACAGACTTGCCTCACTCACTCACAACAGCACAGCTGATATCATGTTTTGCTCAATGCTTGCAGTCACTAGCCACTAGCCAAATCCAAGGTAAACCACTTCAACTGGCCGCCAAAAAGTGCACCAGCAACAGCAGCAGCAGCAGCAGCCACCACCAACAGCAACTTGAACCGAGGTGGGGCAAAATGCGCCGAGAGAAATTGTATTTGTGGTAGATAAGGTATAATCTGCAAAACAAAAAAAAAAAAAAACAAAAAATTCACTATAAAATTCTGAGCTGGCTAAAACTAATAAAATTGTAGAAATGGTTTTCCAACGAGCATTAATAAAGAAATAATATTTTGAAATGACCTACTCAGGCCAGAAATTTATGTCTTCAAAAAAGATGTTATATAAAAAAGATGAACGAAATTGCAAATGTTTTTTTCCCCAAGTGTATTGAAACAGTTGAATCAGCTTAATTTGAAATTTAACTGCGCAAAGTTGGCTCCACTATGCAGCGCAGTCAGCGTTGCACTTATCAATGCAATCCCCCATACAGCGTCAAAACAAAAACTAAAACAAAAACAAAAGAAGCAAAAGCAAAAACAAAAAAAACAAAAGAAGCAAAAGCAAAAAAAAAAACAAAAAAAAAGAAGCAAAAACAAAAGCGAAAAACAACAAAGAACTGCAGCAGCAGAGCAAAGCAGAGCAGCCGCTGATGTTGACGCCGAGACTGAGGCTGCCAATGACGTTGACGATGACGCTGACGTCGCTGCTGACACTAACCCACTTTGCCTGTTATTGTTGTTGTTGTTGGGCCAACCGATTGCTGCTGACCGTTTGCACCCGTTTCATTGTCAATGGAAGCCCGTGCGAAGAGCGAATCCAACTCGAAATGGCCATCGATGCGGCTATTGATGGATTGGCATTGCCACAGGATTGGGAATGCGTCAATGCGCAATAATAACGTAGTGCACACTACGTAAGACGACCAACTACCTGACTAAATGGACAGCTAAAAACATTCCACTACAATTTCAACATTCATCAGCTGCGCCCTTCAAAAAACATCTGGTTTGTGTTTAGCTTGTTTTGAGTGCAGTTTAGATTGAAACTGTGTGGAGAGGTCTGACTTAGTTGTAAACAATTTAATCATAATAGAATTCTACATGTAAAATTGCAATATTGCAATCATTTTGGACTGGGCCAACCTGTACAGGTAACCTTGGTAAACAATTGTTGAATCTTTCGTTCAATTTACTTCCTTCCTTCCTTCCTTCCTTTGCAATTTATGCGTTGAACACTGCAAATCACGTCTTCTGTGTTCCCCTCTGCTTGCCTCTGCCTGCCTGCACAGCTGGCATTCCATTAGCAGAGAACTTTGCCGCATATTTTCTTAATAGTTTGCCTGTTTTTCTCAGCTTCCTCACACACACACACACGCACACACAAACACATATATTTCCTACTGTAATTTTAGTTCCTGTTCATATTTCTTTTGCAGTTAAATTTGACTTTATTTCTTGGCGTGCATGCAAAACACCCACAAATAGTTCGTCTTGAATGTGTGTGTGCGTGTGTGTGTGTGTGCGTGTGTGTGTGTGTGCGTGTGTGTATATATATATTATTTTTCTCTCTTTTTTTGCCAAGATATTCAAAAGCAGCGAAGCTTTCGCATTATTTTATGGCCTTAAGCCAATTATTTTTCCATTGCTTTCGACCAAAGAGTTTGCCCAAAACTTTTTTGCGAATACGGGCTTGGTTGTGTGTGTGTGTGTGTGTGTGTGTGTACGATAGTGTTGGCTTATGCATATTTTTACAACTATT
Organism: Drosophila kokeensis; assembly: GCA_035042145.1. Taxonomy (NCBI): domain Eukaryota; kingdom Metazoa; phylum Arthropoda; class Insecta; order Diptera; family Drosophilidae; genus Drosophila; species Drosophila kokeensis. The sequence goes on from JAWNLT010000194.1 coordinate 438,617, forward strand.
TTAAAGTTCCTCCTTTGCATTGAAGCCGCCTCTTCCTTCGTCTTGCTTCCTTGCCACTTGCCACTTGCCAGTTGCAAATGCCTTGCCTTTTATTTGCGTCGCTGCCATTTGCATTGTTTTGCGGCCCAGCGGCATAAAGCGTCAAAGTTTTTTGACAACAACTTGCGCACTGCTGCTAAAGTTGCAATTCAAATTTGCATTCAATAAAGATGAACACCTCCTCCTCCTCCTCCTCCTCCCCTTCCACAGTCATAGTGCACTTCCAACTTTACGGTTTAAGTCGCAACAACAAACGATTTCTTCAAAGTGCCAATAAAAGGTTGACAAAATGAATAACAGGACCACGTGTCATGTGGCACAAATGCGCCCCACATTCGCGTAGGCTTGTGCTATGCTTCTCTGGTGATGTGGTGGTGTGGTAGTGTGGTGCTGTGGTGCTGTGGTGTGCCAGCTCAAGTGCAAAATCAGCCCAAAAGCCGACAAAACCAATTCCCAATGCCCTCAATAGCCGCTGTGGCTACAGCAAGCGGAAGGATGCAGCTGCACCATAACAAATCTTCAGCTTGAACTATTTTCTTTCTTTTTGTTTTATTATTTTTTATTATTTTTTTATTTTAATGCAATTCTTAGCAATTTTTTGAATCGTTTAATGTCGCTCCAAGCAAACCTCAAAATGCCAAAATTCTGGCTTAAGCAGTTAATTAAGCAATTGCCGTCGATTCAACAACAATTTTAAATAAATAAATAAATAAATAGCTAAATTGCGATTTTGCAATAATACAGCTAAAATGAATTCGTCAAGTTAAGCACAAAATTGTTTACAGTGTGTACGGCGCCGTGGCATTTGGGGCAATGTGTGACATACGATGGAGGGCGCCTCATTGGTCTGCACGTTTTCACGTTCCGTTGCGGAAATGATGTTCTGGCACAACACAGCACACACACACACACACACAACACACACACGCATTTGGTGGGGCACGTTTCGTGCGACGTTTGCACATTTCAAGGATGTAGCTTAATTCGTAATGAAGACGTGCAAACTGAAAGTACAGCTGCATACACATACATTTCTCTGTGTGTATGTGTGTGTAGTGTGTGTAGTGTGTGTGTGTGTGTGTGTGTGTGTTTTTACCCCATTTGGGCCTGCCACAATACAAAAATATTCAATCAATCAGTCAAATCCATCAAGCAATTTCCGTTAAATTAGTCAAGCTGATGATTTACTGCTGCCCACATGTGGCACGTCATGTTAAGGTTGCACACACACAGCCAACCCCTCCCCCCACCATCCTGCCATTGTAACCAACAATTGTGGTTAGAGAAATTACCGAATTGCTCCACTAAACAATAAACAGTGCGGCTTGAATTCGTTCTTGTTGACTTGCCATCAGATGCGGCTCATTAAGTGTCCAAGCGACGCACAAAAAAAAAAATACACTGAGCCAAATTGTATTTCCGTTTTGCTTGATAGCACAAAATGATGTAAACAGCATTCAAAACTGGCAACTAATAAAATGTTGGGCTTGAGATTTGTGCGTTCATTTCAAATTCTTTTGGGGCAACTTTGGAAACACAGGGCCTCCTAAGCAAATATACGCTCAGTGTTGATTGTGTCGCGTAAGTGTTGCGACTCGAAATTTGCACAGTCACGCTCCGAATGGGAGCGAGCTCCCTTGAGGTCCTTTAGTGTCTGTCGCTGTCGTTGGGCTGTCAGCGTTAATTGTATGCATGTACATGGAACAAATCCCCGTACTGTTGTGTACCATTCAAATGGTCCTGTCCTGGCCATGAAAGGATTGCAGCCTTTTTTTCGGCAAATCTTTGGCTAAATCTTAAGAACAAAAGCAATTAAAACAATAACAATATTAACAGCTAAGAAAGTGTCGCAGTCATTGTTAGGACGGGACAATGGAAGTTGGGATGTGGTTCTCCTATTTGGGAGGACAAACCGGAACGCAAGGTATGCGAACGTGTCCGACTTTAATTAATTACCGGAAAACTGTTAATATTTGCATTGCCTTCAAGGCCCCCCCCCCCCCCCAACCCTCTCAACCCTCTCAACCGACCGGCAAAAGAGAGCTGCTGAGCAAACACAAAGAGCGCAACGAGGCTCAAAGTGACGCATAGTCCCAGCAACCCACAAGCATGCCCCCGCTGCCCACCCCACGCCACCATCTCCTCCAACAGCACAAACACCCGCGGGGCCATAGGCCTGCAGGCGCGTATAGATTTTTATCTTTTTTTTCGCCATACCCTGTAGCCATCTCTAAACAAAAAAGAGAAGAGAACACATCTCGTCAAGGACATGACAAAGTTGCACAAATTAATGTCATATTCAGTGGCAGCAAACTATGACCTGACCCCTGACCGTATATCCAAATATTTTTGTGTGCTTTGGTTTTTGTCTATGTAAATTCAAAACAAAAAATTGTTGAAGTTGTTTAGCTCTTTGAAGAACTTTCTAACGAGTGTTACATTAGTTTAGATAACCAAATATCATCAACAGCATAACTAGAAGCAGCATATATATATATATATATATATATATATATATATATCATAGAAGGCATACTTGTTAATCTCTCTAAATTATATATACCAATTAATCATTTCAAGTATACACGTATGGAAAGTACTTTTGGCAAGTTTCTATAAGGTATCTATGTATATATGAAAGAAAAAAACATTCTTTATTATGTACTGCAAAATTGTTAGGGTATCTGCAAGCTGAGCATACGCTGCATAATTATGCTGTTTGTATTCGCTTCTGTATTTTTGTTTCACTTTAGTTTTGGTGTTTTTTGCTCGTAATTGAATTTCTCACAAAAGGCGCTCGAAAGTATGCAATGCCAAATTATGTTATGCTGGTGGTGGTGCCACCGCACACTGCTGCAAGTGCATCTCTTTCTCCCTCTCCCTCTCGCTCTCGCTCTCCCTTTCGCTCTCTCTCTCTCTGTCTAGTGGTGCCGCTTGGTTAAGCTAGGGGATTGTGTGGCTCCGGTTGTAGAGAAGCCAATATGTAATGCAATGCCATCCAGGCCAAAAGTAGCGAACGCTGTTTGGGACTTAAGCTAAATGCGACGGCCAAAAACATATTGCATTGTCCATTCTATTAACATCTGTGCCTGTGTGTATGTGTGCCTGTGCCTGTGTGTATGTGTGTGTGTGTCCAATTTTAATTCAAATTGCAGCAGTCGTTTCGAATCCTCCGAACTGTGACCACAAGCAATGTCCTTGAATAGCGTCGGTTTGTTTGGGCGCCGAGTAGCACCTTGCGCAGGTGTGCAAATAGAGAGCAGACAACCACAAAGATAATTACATGTTTAATCTTGGGTTTTTTCATTATTACATTTTACACCAGCTGTATAAAAAGCACAGGATATTGGTATCCTGATATCCTGCCGAGTCCACTAGAAGTGTTGAGCAACTGCATAATCCAATTAAATACAAAAATATTCGAAATAGTAGAATCAACTGGATATTATCCAGCATCATCTAAAAATCCACTACTCTTCATATCCATATTTATATATGTACTTAATGGTATCATTGACTTTTGCAGATGATGGAGCACGCTTGGCACAACTATAAACTGTATGCTTGGGGCAAGAACGAGCTGCGTCCCCTGTCGCAGCGCCCACACTCGGGCAGCATATTTGGGTCATATGATTTGGGTGCCACTATTGTGGACGGATTGGACACGCTGTACATTATGGGCCTGGAGAAGGAGTACAAGGAGGGACGCGACTGGATTGAGCGCAAGTTCTCGCTGGATAACATCAGTGCCGAGCTGTCTGTCTTTGAGACGAACATTCGGTTTGTGGGCGGCATGCTGACCCTGTACGCCTTTACCGGGGATCCAATGTACAAGGAGAAGGCGCAGCATATTGCCGATAAGCTGCTGCCCGCTTTCCAGACACCGACGGGCATACCCTATGCACTGGTCAACACCAAAACGGGCACTGCCAAGAACTATGGCTGGGCATCCGGCAGCAGCTCAATTCTCTCCGAGTTTGGTACACTGCATCTGGAGTTTGCCTATTTGAGTGACATAACAGGCAATCCGCTGTATCGGGAGCGGGTCCAAACTATACGCCAGGTGCTCAAGGAAATTGAGAAGCCCAAGGGTCTCTATCCCAACTTCCTCAATCCCAAGACGGGCAAATGGGGTCAGCGTAAGTAACGTCAAACTAGGCCCAACTTGAATCCGCATCTAACTGTTTGCCTTTCTTTTGTCTTGGCAGAGCACATGTCTCTGGGCGCCCTGGGTGACAGCTACTACGAGTATCTGCTGAAGGCCTGGCTCCAGTCCGGCCAAACGGACGAGGAGGCCCGCGAAATGTATGACGACGCAATGCTGGCCATCATGGACAGAATGGTTCGCACCAGCCCCAACGGACTGACCTATGTGTCTGATCTAAAGTTCGATCGATTGGAGCACAAAATGGATCATCTTGCCTGCTTCTCGGGTAAGTTTCATATATATGTATATATATATATAACTGATTCAGTTGCAATCAAAATAAGCTCATTGAGTATCTATGTGCAAGTTCAAAGAGTAATTTGAAGAGCATTTATTTTGATGCCAAGCTATGTCAATAGATTAAGTGCTTTTTGTCGTTTGCGTATAAAAAAACGTATTTTCGATTTTGCAACACTTTTAGGCGGACTTTTTGCTCTGGGCGCCGCAACGCGCCAAAACGAGCTCACAGACAGGTACATGGAGGTGGGCAAGGGGATAACCAACACCTGTCGCGAGAGCTACATACGCACACCCACCCAGCTGGGACCCGAGGCATTCCGGTTAGTGTTGTGTCAACACACATCGCAATTGCAATTGCAATTTCAATTTCAATTTGCAATTTCAATTGCATTTGCACTTGGGATTTATTAATCGTTTCCATTCTTGAATTGCGGTTTAGTTTCAGCGATGCGGCAGAGGCGCGTGCGCTGCGTTCGCAGGAGAAATACTACATTCTTAGGCCGGAGACGTTCGAGAGCTATTTCGTGCTGTGGCGCCTCACACACGACCAGAAGTATCGCGACTGGGGCTGGGAAGCAGTCCAGGCTTTGGAGAAGCATTGCCGTACCGCGCACGGCTACTGCGGCCTGCGCAATGTGTATCAGCAGGAGCCCCAAAAGGACGATGTGCAGCAGAGCTTCTTCCTAGCTGAGACGCTCAAGGTGAGTGCACTCAAGTTAAGACAAACAGTTGAATATACTTAACTAAATTGATATATCTGATATCTATTCCATATAGTACCTGTACTTGCTGTTCTCAGATGACTCCGTTCTGCCACTGGATGAATGGGTGTTCAACACCGAGGCGCATCCGTTGCCCATCAAGGGTGCCAACATTTATTATCGCAAGGCGGCCTCTCCGCTGCCAGCATCGAATGCGTCATAAGCAACTGAGCGCATTTGGATGCACGTGTCATTCTAATTAACTATATATACATATATATATATATATATATATATATATATGTATGTGTATATATATATATGGGTGTATAATTTAAATACTTTTATTTTTTATTTTTTTTTTGTAATTGTATCTGTTGTTTTAGTTAGTTTATGCTTTAATGTGCATGCTAGTATATTTTACTGCGCAGTGACAACAACTACATAAGGCAATATATGTAATCTGATCTTTAGTTCGCCGAGCCAACGATCGTGCGACGACCACTTTCTATGTAACATATTTATGAAACTTAATTAACTTAACGTTAGCGAGCCCTAAGTACTACTACTTATACTTGTATGTGTGTCTACCAACCATCCTCTAGCTCGTATTGACTACGTAACACACGTAACTCGGCACAAGTTTTCCAAAGCAACAACAGCGTAACATAAAATAATCATTAAAATGAGCCCACTTCTGGCTCACTTCCATTTTGAAGAGTTCAAAATACTCATTCACACACAGACAGGACAGAATCCCAATTAAAATATATATATATATATATATATATATATATACACTCACGCACGCATAGACGATTTATATAAGTATTCTCAGGTGTTCGAATTATGATATATTTTGTTTTGTTTCCGTTTAAAAAGTCAGCTTGCAAATATTTACTTCAACTTGCAATCTGAACATATATACATTTATCGGTCTATATCTCTATAACTCTTTCTAGCACTAAATCTAGCTAACTACATGTTGTATTTGTGCAGAGCGGCACCACCCTCTATAACCAAATTAACTAGCATTTTGAATATGAATATGACACACAACTGTCAGCATTCAGTTGCACATTCTGGGTTCGAAATATTTAAGAGCTTTGTTTTGTAAATATTTCCCTAGCAACAAAATGAAGATGTCTATGAGAAGGTTTACAAATCAAATAATTGTCAAGTTATTGTTTACGTTGTAGCCTAAATATTTTAAAATAATTATTGTAATAGCACCTAGCTTACTTTAAACAAATGTAACGCATATTACTTTACATCAGCATCAAGCGAAACGAATCTTAAATATATTACAAATGAAAACAAAGCAAAACAAAAAAAAAGATGTAGGCAATTGTTTAAACTAAATATTTATACAATTATACACAAGGCAAAATAATTTAATGTTTAACAATGTAAAGGCTTTTTTTTTTTGTATAATCCTAAGCGTAGGATATGATGATAATAATGATATTAATATTAATTACATAAACCGAAAAAATAATAAGTTAAAACCAAGAATGTTTAATTTTTGTAATCTTCAGCACTTTGTATCAGCTATGGAGCTGTGAGAAGTCATTTTAGAAATATACGTACATACATATAACAAAAAAAAAAAACAAAAAGGAATACGAAAACTTAAAATAAAAAATATACATTTTCTAAGCTAATGAAGTAGTTTTATCATTATGGTTTTTTTTTTTTTTGTTATATTGAATCATATGTAAGAACGTGAATATTGTATAATTGCGAGTCTTAACCAATTGTAAATGCATTATAGATGAAAGACGTAGCTTTCCCCACGGAAAGTGAAAGAGGATATTAAGAAATGCTATAACATAATTGTATTGAACTAACCCATAAGTTTAATAAAAATTTAATGAATAATTAAAAAAAAAATGAAATGTTGGTATACAAATATTAGCTGAAATTCATTTCAATATTTTCTCTGTCGTTTCCATCATCAATTCTGAATTATCAGCTCGGTCCTGGTGTATTTTATTTATCACCATTAACAATAATTTATATGAGCCTTTGTTTGTTTTATCTCACATATATGTATGTCATATACTTTAGTGTCTTATGTGCATGAGCTATTTTGAAATTGGTTTTCTGAAATCTGTTATCAATTGCCGAACTCAAGATAACATACACACATAATACGGAAACCAATTTGATTGTAATGCATATGTGTGTGTGTGTGCACATGTCGATTTAAATTTACTACTGCTCAGCAACATTCACTTTTCAGACATGACTTACAATTAAGCAGCTATATATAACGGAGAATGAAAAAGCAAAAATAAAAATGTATGTAATTTGCTCAAGGCGAACAAAGCGCTCTGAGGTTATCAACATTTCTCACCCAGACTCAGACTCACACTCGCAGAACAACCCGGAACGGGAGAGTCAATTTAATTTTGCAGTGCGTGCTCTTGAAGTCCAAATAGGACTGGAACAAAGCGACAGACCGAGCACACAAAGCATGGCCAATGAAACGAACAAAACGGGTAGTGTTCAACGTCGTCACCCGCACTCCACTCACAACAAGAAGAGAAAAAGTGTAAAAATGAGTACAGATTTAAAAGTCATTCCACCCACAGGGTGCAGCAGACAAAGACAACTCTGTGCTCCCCATTCGCCATTCGCTCACCGAGTGGCTCTTTCGCTCTTCGCTGTTCGTTCTCTTTGTGCTGCTGCTCCTGCTGCTTTTTCTTCTTCTCTTCTACCTATTTGTTCACTAGACGAGCCCGCCAGACCAGCTGAGAGTTTCATGTTGCCGGTCGCAGCGAGTGCGATTAATGTTTTTTGTTGATGTCATGCCCTAACCCCAAGCAACTCCTATGATATGCTCATGTCGTTTGAAACAGCTGTTTACCAGCTTGTACTTCGAATTTCTTACGATACCTAAAACATTATTTAATTTATTTGTTAGGTATGAATTAGGAATAATAAATAAAAAATGATAATGATAAAGTTAAATTTTAAAGATACATAAAATATATATTTATGATATACATTCGAATGCGAAATAATAATAATAATAATATACATTATATTGTAAGGTGGTCTGGCGGTTAGGGTATGCAGTCGCTGGCTTGTGCTCAAGCGGCTCTTTTGTGTTTATGTTTTGGTCGTTGACGTCGCGTTTGCGGCGTCGATTCTAGCAAGCCTCACAGTTGCCAGTGAGTTCTCAAGCGAGTCGGAAGCGTCTGGTGCAGCATCGGCGACCGCATCGGTGAATCTAGAACAAATTATTTTGCAAGTGAGTTGAAAAAAGTGTCAGGATGCCGTTCCCCATTCATCCGCCCAAGCAGATGCCCTGCCCCCACTGGCAGCACTTTCCCATTAGTCCGGTGGATAGCAAACCGTCGCCATTTGGCAGTAGCAACAACAATGATGCCTGTGTCGCTGTGAATAAGCCACCGGAGCCGGTATCCTATCGCTACTGTGTCCAATGCAAGGCAGCTGCCAAGGATGAGACCAGCGCCAAAAATGATTAATATGGAAATTTGTCGCTGTGACACTCACCAATCATCACTTACCACCCATTCCAACCCCCATCATCACAGCACACCAAACCCAAATCGAAAAAGACACTGGAACGTGCTGGATTCGCTCCCCATCTCAAGTGGCGTTCGCACTGAGTGCGATTTCAAAATATATATAAGTTTAATTAACGTTTTTTCATGTTTAATATGTTTTCGCCATCTGCATTTCATTTGTTTGCCATTTCAAGTGTCTCAATTGTCAATCGAAATGAAGTTATGTACACACATATAGTATATAGATATATTTTTTTTATATTTTAAAAGCTTAAGCTAAGTTTTTGTCGAACTAAATACGTATTTTCTAGACTGCAAATCTATATTTGGTATTGAGAGATAAATATGAAAACAAAAAGAACACTACTAAACACACAACGCATTTAAAAAACGAGTTTGTTTTACAAACACACATTCATTCTGTGTCTACAAATGCGTACATGAATACATTTATGCGCATGTGTGTGTGTGTATGAATTTTTTTCTTGAGCGGCACACATTTTGGGACTTGTTTGCCTGCCTGCTGCTACTGCTGAATTGTGATTGTTGTTGTTATTTTGGGTCGTGCGTTGCTTTTTATCAGTTTTCAAGGTCAGTCAACAGCCACAGTAAACACAGAACAGCAAGAACAACAAACAAATCGAGAATAATAATATTTCGAAAATACGAACGCGATAAGCATGGAAAAAAGAATCCAAAACTGCTGCTAATTAATCCAGAAGTTTCGATTTTCAATTTTGTCTCTTTCGCTGTTCGCCTCTTCTCCCTTCGGCTGGGGCAGCCATCGGTTAAGTACCAATTTGCTGCTTGTTACTTTGCTGCTTTGCTGCTAACTTGCGGTTGCCGCACGCAACTGCATTCTTTGGACAAAGTTCAACAAACTGCTCAAGTGCAAAAATAAATACGCACTCTCCTCTCTCCACGCCCACAAACATAAAGCACTACCACAAACTCATAGTTGTAAACTCCTAGCGGAGAAGCACATAAGTAAGTATTTCTCTTTCATCATACAAAGAGAGACATCCACGCCCCCAAAGATTTCTGAATCTAATACATAGAATGGCAAAGCAATTTGTCTTTATCTACAGGTATTCCATTGAAGTCTTATCTGTGGGCAAACAAAATACGAAAAGCTATGTCGTTCGTGCCGATGTTCAGCGTCGTATCTTAATAAATAGTTTTCTTTATATGCTTGTGAAATTAGAAATTGGTGAGTACTACCCAAATTAAAATGTTACCATGTGTATTGCAAGCCCCTTAACTAATATTTCATAAGACATTGTGATAGTCACAAAACTGATTATTAACATAAATAAATATGCATATAAATAAAAATGAAGTTAAATCATATATCGATTTTTTAATGTTTTTATTAGAATAGTTGGATTCAGTGTGTGAATAATTGATTGAAAATAGCACACTCTTAGGCTGAAATTACTTTAGGCAGCATATTTAAACCTACTTTGGGGATGGAAGATCAAGAACGATCTTTATCCATCTGCATTGAGAAACTCAACCAATACGATTTGAATACTGCTTAGCCAGTTGTTAGTAATTGTCAAAACAAAATTAAAAATCTACAAGAATATGGTCCTGTCCAAGGACAACAAGATAGTGAGTTAAATGGTACATTTTGATATAGTCGGTGAAATTTTCTCTAGTTTTCTGAAAATTATTAACACGCTTTGCTTGCAGTCATTTCTCAATATGTATAACGAAGCATACATTAAAATGAAATGAAAAAAACATTAAACAGCTGTTGGATATCGGCACACTTTTGCGATATATCGATATAACGTATACACTTAGCTCATTCTTTTCTTCTGTTTCAATGGTATCGATCGTTAATAATTGAACAGCGCCAAACACGTTGATCTGCTAAAATGTCGCAATTACTTACCGAAATTGCACTGGAAATGCTGGGCTGCAAGTTTTACGATCCGGATGGCAAATTTCAGTGCATCAATTTCGAAAACACATTGCCACTTGATGAGCATCCCGAAGAAGCTCCGCTAGAGAATTTCATCAATCAGCCTTCAACATCGAAGTCCACGAGCGAAAACGGCCATACGTCGACTGCATTCGCGAATGTTTGCAACCCGATATCTGTTAACCTGCAGGCCACACCAGTTCGTGCATTGACCAAGCTGAGTGGCGCTGTTAAATCGTACAAGGGACTCAACAATCAGCCTTCAACATCGAAGTCCACGAGCGAAACCGGCCAAACGTCGACTGCATTCGCGAATGTTTGCAACCCGATATCTGTTAACATGCAGGCCACACCAGTTCGTGCATTGACCAAGCTGAGTGGCGCTGTTAAATCGTACAAGGGACTCAACAATCAGCCTTCAACATCGAAGTCCACGAGCGAAACCGGCCAAACGTCGACTGCATTCGCGAATGTTTGCAACCCGATATCTGTTAACCTGCAGGCCACACCAGTTCGTGCATTGACCAAGCTGAGTGGCGCTGTTAAATCGTACAAGGGACTCAACAATCAGCCTTCAACATCGAAGTCCACGAGCGAAACCGGCCAAACGTCGACTGCATTCGCGAATGTTTGCAACCCGATATCTGTTAACATGCAGGCCACACCAGTTCGTGCATTGACCAAGCTGAGTGGCGCTGTTAAATCGTACAAGGGACTCAACAATCAGCCTTCAACATCGAAGTCCACGAGCGAAACCGGCCAAACGTCGACTGCATTCGCGAATGTTTGCAACCCGATATCTGTTAACCTGCAGGCCACACCAGTTCGTGCATTGACCAAGCTGAGTGGCGCTGTTAAATCGTACAAGGGACTCAACAATCAGCCTTCAACATCGAAGTCCACGAGCGAAACCGGCCAAACGTCGACTGCATTCGCGAATGTTTGCAACCCGATATCTGTTAACCTGCAGGCCACACCAGTTCGTGCATTGACCAAGCTGAGTGGCGCTGTTAAATCGTACAAGGGACTCAACAATCAGCCTTCAACATCGAAGTCCACGAGCGAAACCGGCCAAACGTCGACTGCATTCGCGAATGTTTGCAACCCGATATCTGTTAACATGCAGGCCACACCAGTTCGTGCATTGACCAAGCTGAGTGGCGCTGTTAAATCGTACAAGGGACTCAACAATCAGCCTTCAACATCGAAGTCCACGAGCGAAACCGGCCAAACGTCGACTGCATTCGCGAATGTTTGCAACCCGATATCTGTTAACCTGCAGGCCACACCAGTTCGTGCATTGACCAAGCTGAGTGGCGCTGTTAAATCGTACAAGGGACTCAACAATCAGCCTTCAACATCGAAGTCCACGAGCGAAACCGGCCAAACGTCGACTGCATTCGCGAATGTTTGCAACCCGATATCTGTTAACATGCAGGCCACACCAGTTCGTGCATTGACCAAGCTGAGTGGCGCTGTTAAATCGTACAAGGGACTCAACAATCAGCCTTCAACATCGAAGTCCACGAGCGAAACCGGCCAAACGTCGACTGCATTCGCGAATGTTTGCAACCCGATATCTGTTAACATGCAGGCCACACCAGTTCGTGCATTGACCAAGCTGAGTGGCGCTGTTAAATCGTACAAGGGACTCAACAATCAGCCTTCAACATCGAAGTCCACGAGCGAAACCGGCCAAACGTCGACTGCATTCGCGAATGTTTGCAACCCGATATCTGTTAACATGCAGGCCACACCAGTTCGTGCATTGACCAATTTGAGTGGCGCTGTCAATTCGTACAAGGGACCCAAGAAGCTGTGTCCAAAGGCACAATCAAAGCCGAAGCCGCAAGCAAAATCGCAACGGAAGCCGAGATCAGATTTGAAACACGGAACAATTATACGGCTGAACACATCTATCAATCTTGGACCGGTTCCTTATTGCTTTAAGGAAAAAAATGTCTACCAAAAGCAAGATCATGACTAAAGTCATCAGTAACGAAATGAGGAATATTTGCAAACAACTGACACAGCGTGTAAACCAATCGATGGCGAAGAAAACAGGAATTTCCAAGAAAGACGCACTGCTCAAAAGCGTTAGCTCTGAGATGGCGAAGATGTATAAACATGCAAACGGCATAAATGAGTTCCGCACGGAATTGGAGGAGCATTTAAAGGCCATCGATAGCTCCCGTTATAAGTCATATTTAACCACATTTGGTGGCGAATAGTTTAAGATGAAAATAAAATTAGTTTAAGATGAAAGTAAAATTAGTTTAAGATGAAAATAAAATTAGTTTAAGATGAAAATAAAATTAGTTTAAGATGAAAAGTTAAAATTATTTTAAGATGAAAATAAAATTAGTTTAAGATGAAAATAAAATTAGTTTAAGATGAAAATAAAATTAGTTTAAGATGAAAAGTTAAAATTAGTTTAAGATGAAAATAAAATTAGTTTAAGATGAAAATAAAATTAGTTTAAGATGAAAAGTTAAAATTAGTTTAAGATGAAAATAAAATTAGTTTAAGATGAAAATAAAATTAGTTTAAGATGAAAAGTTAAAATTAGTTTAAGATGAAAATAAAATTAGTTTAAGATGAAAATAAAATTAGTTTAAGATGAAAAGTTAAAATTAGTTTAAGATGAAAATAAAATTAGTTTAAGATGAAAAGTTAAAATTATTTTAAGATGAAAATAAAATTAGTTTTTAATAAAATTTATTTACGATGAAAAGTTAAAATTAACACTATTGTATTTGTATATTTACTCAGAACCGAAAAAAGACGGAGGTGACAACGGAGCTGGGCCCGAATGCCTTTTGGGTGGCTATATAACCATAGGGAAGTATATGCTTAGGATACTCACCGGTCTATTGACCGGACAATGTGGATAAGAAGTCACTTATCTAAGCTGGTTATTTTTAGTAGCGGATTATGCCGGCTTTGTGAAAACAACGAAGAGTCCCCAAAACACATCCTGCAGACTGCGTCGCCTTCACTAGAAAGAGATGTAGCAGCTTAGCCAGGAATGCATGCTCTGAGCTCGGAAGACATAGAAACCTTCAACCCGACAAAGATTCTGCCATTCGTGCAGGAGTTGGGGTTGTTGGAAGAGCTATAGTCTCAGGAAATGGCCACAGTGCATAAATCCCAACAATAATAATATATATTACTTTAATCGCAAAACCATCATAATTCAAATAAAGTTTCTTACTGAAAAAGATGTTCGCCATTTACTTCATCCATTAAGTTATTGTAAATTAAGGAAGATATAAGCTGTTTCGACCTTTGTTGATCCGTTCATCTGTTTGTTTCGTGTTTCAGCAGTTGGCATCACTATCGTTTGAACTATCGCCGGCTATCGGAACGAGTGGTTCGCAATATTGTGCAGAATATCGCTGCAATTGCCATGGCAATTGAGAGCCCGAAAGATGAAACTACATTTTAAGCGTTGAATTGAGAATAATAGAAAGAGAGCTGCTCGGTAGTTGGTCTTTCAACTGCTGCAAGTCCAAATATATGCATATATCTCCATAAATGTGTGTATATATATGTGGCTGAGAAGATGGATTATCAGTACTACGACGAAGAGGCCGACTACGGAGATGAAGATGCTGACAGCGGCCTCAGATTGCGGATTGGGAGTCCTCAATGCAACGCTTGGCCAGCGTATGCTGATCCTGCTACTGCTGAACGGCATAAGCTATCTCCTGCTGCAGCTGGTGCGCCTGGGCCGCAGACAACGTGGCGCAACGGCAATTGCAGTGCTCAGCATTGGCAGCCAATTCATCTGGCAAAAGCGGGACGATTGGCCGCAGTTGCGCGGCCTGCAAATGGTGACCAACATGAAGGTTACATCGCTGGGCCACGATTTGACAGCGACGGGAACGCCGGGTCTGCGCATGACCAACATTGTCGCCTATCTGGGCTGCATGCTGAATCCGGCTAGCTGTGCGCTGGGACCTTGGATAAGCTATGGCCGCTACTTGGACTCGCTGCACCGTAAGCCGCACTGGCGCCGCAGCCTCTGCCATATGCTGCTCAATGCTATGCTCAGCCTGGTGACGCTGACCATCTCAAATTGCATTGCAAAATTATTATCACGATTTGCTTGCATTCATTTCTCAATATGTAGAAATGAATATACAACGAAGCGTACCATTTGCTTGTGTGTTAAACAGCTGTTGGATATCGGCACACTTTTGCGATATATCGATATAACGTTTACAGATAGGGTTGCTAATGTTCGACTTCAAAATTCTGACAAATTGAATGTTGCTCACCATTTGCAGGCCGCGCAAAGGCGACCAATCGTCCCGCTTTTGCGGGATGCCAACTGCTAAAACACGAAACAAACAGATGAACGGATCAACAAAGGTCAAACAGCTTATATCTTCCTTAATTTACAATAACTTAATGGATGAAGTAAATGGCGAACATCTTTTTCAGTAAGAAACTTTATTTGAATTATGATGGTTTTGCGATTAAAGTAATATATATTATTATTGTTGGGATTTATGCACTGTGGCCATTTCCTGAGACTATAGCTCTTCCAACAACCCCAACTCCTGCACGAATGGCAGAATCTTTGTCGGGTTGAAGGTTTCTATGTCTTCCGAGCTCAGAGCATGCATTCCTGGCTAAGCTGCTACATCTCTTTCTAGTGAAGGCGACGCAGTCTGCAGGATGTGTTTTGGGGACTCTTCGTTGTTTTCACAAAGCCGGCATAATCCGCTACTAAAAATAACCAGCTTAGATAAG
This sequence comes from Drosophila kokeensis, assembly GCA_035042145.1. Taxonomy (NCBI): domain Eukaryota; kingdom Metazoa; phylum Arthropoda; class Insecta; order Diptera; family Drosophilidae; genus Drosophila; species Drosophila kokeensis. The sequence goes on from JAWNLT010000194.1 coordinate 454,034, forward strand.
TGACTTCTTATCCACATTGTCCGGTCAATAGACCGGTGAGTATCCTAAGCATATACTTCCCTATGGTTATATAGCCACCCAAAAGGCATTCGGGCCCAGCTCCGTTGTCACCTCCGTCTTTTTTCGGTTCTGAGTAAATATACAAATACAATAGTGTTAATTTTAACTTTTCATCGTAAATAAATTTTATTAAAAACTAATTTTATTTTCATCTTAAAATAATTTTAACTTTTCATCTTAAACTAATTTTATTTTCATCTTAAACTAATTTTAATTTTTCATCTTAAAATAATTTTAACTTTTCATCTTAAACTAATTTTATTTTCATCTTAAAATAATTTTAACTTTTCATCTTAAACTAATTTTATTTTCATCTTAAAATAATTTTAACTTTTCATCTTAAACTAATTTTATTTTCATCTTAAACTAATTTTATTTTCATCTTAAACTAATTTTAACTTTTCATCTTAAACTAATTTTATTTTCATCTTAAACTAATTTTATTTTCATCTTAAACTAATTTTATTTTCATCTTAAACTAATTTTAACTTTTCAACTTAAACTAATTTTATTTTCATCTTAAACTAATTTTATTTTCATCTTAAACTAATTTTAACTTTTCATCTTAAACTAATTTTATTTTCATCTTAAACTAATTTTATTTTCATCTTAAACTAATTTTATTTTCATCTTAAACTAATTTTAACTTTTCATCTTAAACTAATTTTATTTTCATCTTAAAAGAATTTTAACTTTTCATCTTAAACTAATTTTATTTTCATCTTAAACTAATTTTACTTTCATCTTAAACTAATTTTATTTTCATCTTAAACTATTCGCCACCAAATGTGGTTAAATATGACTTATAACGGGAGCTATCGATGGCCTTTAAATGCTCCTCCAATTCCGTGCGGAACTCATTTATGTCGTTTGCATGTTTATACATCTTCGCCATCTCAGAGCTAACGCTTTTGAGCAGTGCGTCTTTCTTGGAAATTCCTGTTTTCTTCGCCATCGATTGGTTTACACGCTGCGTCAGTTGATTGCAAATATTCCTCATTTCGTTACTGATGACTTTAGTCAAGATCTGGCCTGTCGAACGTCGGTGTTTGATAGACATTTTTGGGGGCACAATGAGTGCTGGCTCCTTAAAGCAATAAGGAATAGATGTGTTCAGCCGTATAATTGTTCCGTGTTTCAAATCTGATCTCGGCTTGCGTTGCGATTTTGCTTGCGGCTTCGGCTTTGATTGTGCCTTTGGACACAGCTTCTTGGGTCCCTTGTACGAATTGACAGCGCCACTCAAATTGGTCAATGCACGAACTGGTGTGGCCTGCATGTTAACAGATATCGGGTTGCAAACATTCGCGAATGCAGTCGACGTTTGGCCGGTTTCGCTCGTGGACTTCGATGTTGAAGGCTGATTGTTGAGTCCCTTGTACGATTTAACAGCGCCACTCAGCTTGGTCAATGCACGAACTGGTGTGGCCTGCATGTTAACAGATATCGGGTTGCAAACATTCGCGAATGCAGTCGACGTTTGGCCGGTTTCGCTCGTGGACTTCGATGTTGAAGGCTGATTGTTGAGTCCCTTGTACGATTTAACAGCGCCACTCAGCTTGGTCAATGCACGAACTGGTGTGGCCTGCATGTTAACAGATATCGGGTTGCAAACATTCGCGAATGCAGTCGACGTTTGGCCGGTTTCGCTCGTGGACTTCGATGTTGAAGGCTGATTGTTGAGTCCCTTGTACGATTTAACAGCGCCACTCAGCTTGGTCAATGCACGAACTGGTGTGGCCTGCAGGTTAACAGATATCGGGTTGCAAACATTCGCGAATGCAGTCGACGTTTGGCCGGTTTCGCTCGTGGACTTCGATGTTGAAGGCTGATTGTTGAGTCCCTTGTACGATTTAACAGCGCCACTCAGCTTGGTCAATGCACGAACTGGTGTGGCCTGCATGTTAACAGATATCGGGTTGCAAACATTCGCGAATGCAGTCGACGTTTGGCCGGTTTCGCTCGTGGACTTCGATGTTGAAGGCTGATTGTTGAGTCCCTTGTACGATTTAACAGCGCCACTCAGCTTGGTCAATGCACGAACTGGTGTGGCCTGCAGGTTAACAGATATCGGGTTGCAAACATTCGCGAATGCAGTCGACGTTTGGCCGGTTTCGCTCGTGGACTTCGATGTTGAAGGCTGATTGTTGAGTCCCTTGTACGATTTAACAGCGCCACTCAGCTTGGTCAATGCACGAACTGGTGTGGCCTGCAGGTTAACAGATATCGGGTTGCAAACATTCGCGAATGCAGTCGACGTATGGCCGTTTTCGCTCGTGGACTTCGATGTTGAAGGCTGATTGATGAAATTCTCTAGCGGAGCTTCTTCGGGATGCTCATCAAGTGGCAATGTGTTTTCGAAATTGATGCACTGAAATTTGCCATCCGGATCGTAAAACTTGCAGCCCAGCATTTCCAGTGCAATTTCGGTAAGTAATTGCGACATTTTAGCAGATCAACGTGTTTGGCGCTGTTCAATTATTAACGATCGATACCATTGAAACAGAAGAAAAGAATGAGCTAAGTGTATACGTTATATCGATATATCGCAAAAGTGTGCCGATATCCAACAGCTGTTTAACACACAAGCAAATGGTACGCTTCGTTGTATATTCATTTCTACATATTGAGAAATGAATGCAAGCAAATCGTGATAATAATTTTGCAATGCAATTTGAGATGGTCAGCGTCACCAGGCTGAGCATCACATTGAGCAGCATATGGCAGAGGCTGCGGCGCCAGTGCGGCTTACGGTGCAGCGAGTCCAAGTAGCGGCCATAGCTTATCCAAGGTCCCAGCGCACAGCTAGCCGGATTCAGCATGCAGCCCAGATAGGCGACAATGTTGGTCATGCGCAGACCCGGCGTTCCCGTCGCTGTCAAATCGTGGCCCAGCGATGTAACCTTCATGTTGGTCACCATTTGCAGGCCGCGCAACTGCGGCCAATCGTCCCGCTTTTGCCAGATGAATTGGATGCCAATGCTGAGCACTGCAATTGCCGTCGCGCCATGTTGTCCCCGGCCCTGGTGACACTGACCATCTCAAATTGCATTGCAAAATTATTATCACGCTTTGCTTGCATTCATTTCTCAATATGTAGAAATGAATATACAACGAAGCGTACATAAAAATGCATTTGCTTGTGTGTTAAACAGATGTTTGATATCGGCACACTTCTGCGATATAACGTTTAGAGATAGGGTTGCTAATGTTCGACTTCAAAATTCTGACAAATTGAACCAAATCAATTATAAAAAAGGAAAAAAGATACATTTTAAAATGGAGTTCCGGAAGATTAGGATGGCAATAAATAATTCATGAATAGTTTAATTTACATAAATACTCAGTTTGTCGGACACGAAAATTAAAAAAACAGCTGAGTTATCCGATAAATACTTAAAGTGGCATACAGCTCAACTGCTCATTCTTTTCTTCTGTTTCAATGGTATCGATCGATTAATGGTTGATTATTCGCATGATCAGCATTAAGCAAGTTAATCTGCTGAAATGTCGTACTTACTTACCGAAATTGCACTGGAAATGCTGGGCTACAAGTTTTACGATCCGGATGGCAAATTTCACTGCATCAATTTCCAAAACACATTGCCACTTGATGAGCATCCCGAAGAAGCTCCGCTAGAGAATTTCATCAATCAGCCCTCAACATCGAAGTCCACGAGCGAAAACGGCCATACGTCGACTGCATTCGCGAATGTTTGCAACCCGATATCTGTTAACCTGCAGGCCACACCAGTTCGTGCATTGACCAAGTTGAGTGGCGCTGTTAATTCGTACAAGGGACCCAAGAAGCTGTGTCCAAAGGCACAATCAAAGCCGAAGCCGCAAGCAAAATCGCAACGCAAGCCGAGATCAGATTTGAAACACGGAACAATTATACGGCTGAACACATCTATCAATCTTGGACCGGTTCCTTATTGCTTTAAGGAGCCAGCACTCATTGTGCCTCTAAAAATGTCTACCAAAAGCAAGATCATGACTAAAGTCATCAGTAACGAAATGAGGAATATTTGCAATCAACTGACACAGCGTGTAAACCAATCGATGGCGAAGAAAACAGGAATTTCCAAGAAAGACGCACTGCTTAAAAGCGTTAGCTCTGAGATGGCGAAGATGTATATACATGCAAACGGCATAAATGAGTTCCGCACGGAATTGGAGGAGCATTTAAAGGCCATCGATAGCTCCCGTTATAAGTCATATTTAACCACATTTGGTGGCGAATAGTTTAAGATGAAAAATTAAAATTAGTTTAAGATGAAAATAAAATTAGTTTAAGATGAAAAGTTAAAATTATTTTAAGATGAAAATAAAATTAGTTTTTAATAAAATTTATTTACGATGAAAAGTTAAAATTAACACTATTGTATTTGTATATTTACTCAGAACCGAAAAAAGACGGAGGTGACAACGGAGCTGGGCCCGAATGCCTTTTGGGTGGCTATATAACCATAGGGAAGTATATGCTTAGGATACTCACCGGTCTATTGACCGGACAATGTGGATAAGAAGTCACTTATCTAAGCTGGTTATTTTTAGTAGCGGATTATGCCGGCTTTGTGAAAACAACGAAGAGTCCCCAAAACACATCCTGCAGACTGCGTCGCCTTCACTAGAAAGAGATGTAGCAGCTTAGCCAGGAATGCATGCTCTGAGCTCGGAAGACATAGAAACCTTCAACCCGACAAAGATTCTGCCATTCGTGCAGGAGTTGGGGTTGTTGGAAGAGCTATAGTCTCAGGAAATGGCCACAGTGCATAAATCCCAACAATAATAATATATATTACTTTAATCGCAAAACCATCATAATTCAAATAAAGTTTCTTTCTGAAAAAGATGTCCGCCATTTAATTCATCCATTAAATTATTGTAAATTAAGGAAGATATAAGCTGTTTGGACCTTTGTTGATCCATTCATCTGTTTGTTTCGTGTTTCAGCAGTTGGCATCACTATCGTTTGAACTATCGCCGGCTATCGGAACGAGTGGTTCGCAATATTGTGCAGAATATCGCTGCAATTGCCATGGCAATTGAGAGCCCGAAAGATGAAACTACATTTTAAGCGTTGAATTGAGAATAATAGAAAGAGAGCTGCTCGGTAGTTGGTCTTTCAGCTGCTGCAAGCACGCAAGCAAGCAGGTGCACTTTCTCAAGTACGTGGCTCAGTCCCAATATATGCATATATCTCCATAAATGTGTGTATATATATGTGGCTGAGAAGATGGATTATCAGTACTACGACGAAGAGGCCGACTACGGAGATGAAGATGCTGACAGCGGCCTCAGCGACGATGCGTACGCCGATCAGGAAGAGGAGGACACTTCTGAAGGTCACTACGTGACATATGCTGACGTCACGGATCGCTTGTGGGACAGCTATGAGCAGTGCATTCTGCCATCGCTGCACCAAGTGTTGGGCTACATAATGCCACTGCTTCTGGGCTGCCTGCTCTGCCGGCTGCTCAGCTCGATGTATGCCAGCAGGAGGCGCCTTGTGACTAGCAGCAGGGAAACCAGCTGCAGCTGGGCGGAAGCAAACAGTTTGAAACTGGCACCACTCCACTTGATCAATGCGCTCTGCGGATTGGGAGTCCTCTATGCAACGCTTGGCCAGCGTATGCTGATCCTGCTACTGCTCAACGGCATAAGCTATCTCCTGCTGCAGCTGGTGCGCCTGGGCCGGGGACAACGTGGCGCAACGGCAATTGCAGTGCTCAGCATTGGCAGCCAATTCATCTACGAGATGGCCATCTGGCAGAAGTGGGACGATTGGCCACAGTTGCGCGGCCTGCAAATGGTGACCAACATGAAGATCATATCGCTGGGCTACGATTTGACGGCGACGGGAACGCCGGGTCTGCGCATGACCAACATTGTCGCCTATCTGGGCTGCATGCTGAATCCGGCTAGCTGTGCGCTGGGACCTTGGATAAGCTATGGCCGCTACTTGGACTCGCTGCACCATAAGCCTCACTGGCGCCGCAGCCTCTTGCAGATGCTGCTCAATGTGCTGCTCAGCCTGGTGGCGCTGACCATCTCGAATTGCATTGCACCAGCAGTGGGAGAACTGTATCTGCCGATGCAAGAGCACCCCTCGATGCACAACGGCAGCCTCTCCCACTGGCTGCTTATGTTCACCGGAGCGATGAGCGTGCGCACCAGCCACTATTTTGTTAGCCTCCTCAGCCAGGCCCAACTGGCTGCCGCTGGCCAGCAGCTGGATGTGGGTGAGCTTGTCGTGCGTCCCTTTCAAATTGAATGGCCGCGTTCGCTGAGCGCTCTGGTGCGCTGCTGGAACATACCCATGCATGAGTGGCTCAAGCGCTACGTCTACTCCACATCGAAGCAGCACCAACAGCAACACCAGCAGCCACAGTCGAGTTCTCGCCACAACACTGTTGTGGCAGTGTTGTGCACGTATCTGGTGTCGTCGCTGCTGCACGGCATGGATTTTCGCATCTATCTGGTGCTGTTGTCGTTGGCCACCTTTGCCGAGGGCGAGTCAATGTTGCGCCGCCATCTGGCCACGGTCTTCAATGCCTGTATCGCCGCCAATCCGTGCCCGGGCGCCGAAAGATGTCGCTATGCGTACTGCCCCCAACGACGTGGCCGCTTCTGTGTCAGCTCTGTGCTGGTGACGCTGACTAATTTGATCTTTACGCTGCTCGCCATTTGCCATCTGGCCTATTTGGGCGTTGTGCTGACGAACGAGACGCTCATCACGGAGAGCGAGCTGCCCTTCATGTACCACTGGTCGGCAGCCGGCTATCTCAGTCACTACATCGGCATTGGCATGTTTGTCCTATATCTGATAATATCGTAATCGTATCGCCATCTCAATAAGACTGCCTGAGAGACTGTGCTCGTCCTTGCCCATCCCCGTCGCCCCTTCCGGCTGCATACATTTGTGATATGCTACAATGATGCGTAGAACATTCGATAGCAACGGGCCGCGAACCCATTGAAGACGGCGACCAACAACGGAACTGATTTAACAACTGTGAATCTCTATATTAACTGTATTTGTATGTTGTGTGTAGTTGTTTGTGTCCAATTTTACTTATACACATACGTAGACAAGGGTGCAACTTGCCAGGTGGTGGGGGGTCGACACATACGTTTGATGCGAAATTCGCAAAAAATAACTGTTCACTTGAAATGGATGATTTTTTTTTATTATAAATATACAAGTCGGCCTGTCCCCCCTTTTGCGAAAAGCTGTATACGCCCCTGCACATATATTTGTATTTATTATACTACTGTGTCCTAGTTCTGTACTTAATAAATGTATATTGCTCTTTTTTAATGTAATTGAAAGCTGATTTTAATTGAAAGGGATGGGATGTGGCAAGGATCATGCCACATGCAGCAGTTCGGAATCAGAGCCTAATTCCAAAATTTGATTAAAACCCAAATACCAAAAAAACTAATGTTACAACAAAATGTAAAAATTGAATTATTTTTATAATTTTTTTTATTGGTTTTTTCTTTTTTATTTTGTTTGTTTCTTTTTGTTGTTTTTCTCATTGAGACAAATATTTATAACAATATTGTAAGTTCTACTGCTTTGTTTTTTTCACTTTTGTTTTTGTTGGTTTTTTTTTTTATAATCATTTGCGTTTGTTTTCGGTTGTCAGTTTTATTTGTTTTGTTGCTTATGTTTTAAATATTAAAATTACTACCTTAAAAATTATGCAATGACAATAAAAATATTTGTTTATTTGTTTATGCAACTCCAGCCTGGTTGTTATGCCGCATTTCTGAACAGCTAAAAAAGTTGCGATCCGTTTTTTTTTTTTTTCTTTTTTCTTTCAAGTTTTCGTTTGTTTTATAATCCGAAAGTGTTTTTTGCTCATTTGATTTCGACATCAAAAATAGATAGATATATACATATACATATATATATATATATATATATATACATATATATATTGTGTGTACGTATGCATGTATGTTTGTATATCGATTTATGTATATATACATATATATATCTATATAAAGTGTTTTTGTTTTATGTATATATACTATATATATATATATATATGTATGCATGAATTTCTTTCTGTTTTTTGACATTGTTTCCTTATCCGTTTTCCATTTCGCTTGCATCTCTACATAGTTATAATTCATATAAAAAAAAAGTTGCATGCAACAATTTGTTTTGCCTGCCTTTACATGTATTATATTTTTTTCTTTATTTCTTTTTAAACATTTTTTCTTTGCCTTGGGTTTTTTAAATCGTTTTTTGTTTTTGTTTTTTGTTTTTTTCATTTATAACAACAACTGAGTTGATCACAAGAGATAACGAGAGTTTTTGCTTTATATGTATGTTTTGTTTTGTTTTTGTTTTGTTTTGTTTTGTTTTTGTTTTGTTTTGTTTCATAGTTGCTTCTTTTGCACTTTCTTTTTCTGTTAACATTTACAAAATATGACGAAGCTTTCGTTGATTTTTTTATTGCGGTTGTTATTGTTTTGTTTGTTTCTATGTTTCTTTTCCTGCTCTTGGCTATACGTATGTGTCAAAAAAATTATTGAACAATTGTTTGTTTTTTTAGAATTGCATTTTCATATTTGTTTAATATACCTCATCGCTCTTATCGCATCAGCTAAAAATACAAATAGTGTACAAATATTCGCTAACTACATATATTTTATATATATAAATGTATAAATATGCATGGAGATTTATACGTTTATTGTTTTTTTGTGGCGTGCGCAAATTGTGTAACCTATGCTAAGGTGGAGAGGGTTTGGTTTGAAGACGTTTTGCTGCATTTTTTTCTTTTTTTTTTGTTGTTGAAAGAAACTGCCAAGTCTAAAATTATGTAACAAAAATTTAAATAATTTCATTAAATACATACACATTGGTATATACATATGTATAGCAATATACATACATACATATATGCATATTGTTCCGCTTTCTACAAATTACAAATTTTAAAACTTAATTTTAATTATGTTTGTTTATTTTGTACACCCATTAAAAATGGATAAACAAATGATTTAAAGATGTTTTTTTTTTTAGTTTTAGTTTTAGTTTTTTGTTTGCTTTACGTACAAGTTTGGAGCCTGATGAGAGAATTTTGCTAGACGCTGCTTACAAATTTAGCTAAAAACTTTTTTTTTTTCATTCGTTTTGTTTTACTTTTGACGTTTTCGCACAATGCTTAATACATAACAACGTTGCGAATAATGGATAAAACAAACAAAAAAAAAAAAAAAAAATAGATAGATAGGGAAATTAATGATAATCATAATAATTAATCAACAGTAAAATTTACTGTGTAGCATAATTTAATTAGCAATACAACTAAAGCATAAACATAAGCTTTAAAATAATATTACACATTTAAATTATAAACATAATTACATTGTGTTTTGTCTGTCTGTGTGTGTTGTTTCTGTGTAGAGTGTGTGTTTATGTGTATGGCAACAACAACAACAAGTACTAACGAGCAGCACATTCAAGTGGCCCAACGATACCAAGCACGGACCCTGGCAAAACTGCAACCCACCTCCCGCCCAACCGACCGAGGGGAGGACCGCATAACGAAGATGAGATAAGACAACTGTTTTAATAAATGAAATGGAGGAAACACAACTTAACGGGAAAAGCATACTATAATTTGTACACAAGATTCTAAATGGGTTTTGAATAACATAATTCGAACTACAACTTTGAAGAAATAGAGGCAGAAAATTCCTTGTATTTCTGATCGGAACTGTAAAATTAAGTTGGCTGATTAACTCCGAAGAATCAATCTCACCAAGCATTGTTCTGCGATCAGAAAGAAAAGCGAGATTTATTAATAAAAGTCTACTACGGTAAGAAGGTAAGGAGGAAACGGAGGTTGAGGCGTTGAGGCGACTCTGGAAGAGGCACAGACCCAGGCACAGGCGGAGGCGCAGCACAAAAGATGCAGCTCCGCCCTTGCGATAGATTTCATTGGGACTAAGACAGCAGTTCTTTCGCCCAAAAATTCACATAAAGTTTGAGGGATTGGCACAGGCGGAGGCGCAGCACAAAAGATGCACCTCCGCCCTTGCGATAGATTTCATTGGGACTAAGACCGAAGTTCTTTCGCCCAAAAATTCACATAAAGTTTGAGGGATTGGCACAGGCGGAGGCGCAGCACAAAAGATGCAGCTCCGCCCTTGCGATAGATTTCATTGGGACTAAGATCGCAGTTCTTTCGCCCAAAAATTCACATAAAGTTTGAGGGATTGGCACAGGCGGAGGCGCAGCACAAAAGATGCAGCTCCGCCCTTGCGATAGAATTCATTGGGACTAAGACCGAAGTTCTTTCGCCTAAAAATTCACATAAAGTTTGAGGGATTGGCACAGGCGGAGGCGCAGCACAAAAGATGCACCTCCGCCCTTGCGATAGATTTCATTGGGACTAAGACCGAAGTTCTTTCGCCCAAAAATTCACATAAAGTTTGAGGGATTGGCACAGGCGGAGGCGCAGCACAAAAGATGCACCTCCACCCTTGCGATAGATTTCATTGGGACTAAGACCGAAGTTCTTTCGCCCAAAAATTCACATAAAGTTTGAGGGATTGGCACAGGCGGAGGCGCAGCACAAAAGATGCAGCTCCGCCCTTGCGATAGATTTCATTGGGACTAAGACCGAAGTTCTTTGGCCCAAAAATTCACATAAAGTTTGAGGGATTGGCACAGGCGGAGGCGCAGCACAAAAGATGCACCTCCGCCCTTGCGATAGATTTCATTGGGACTAAGACCGAAGTTCTTTCGCCCAAAAATTCACATAAAGTTTGAGGGATTGGCACAGGCGGAGGCGCAGCACAAAAGATGCAGCTCCGCCCTTGCGATAGATTTCATTGGGACTAAGACCGAAGTTCTTTCGCCCAAAAATTCACATAAAGTTTGAGGGATTGGCACAGGCGGAGGCGCAGCACAAAAGATGCACCTCCACCCTTGCGATAGATTTCATTGGGACTAAGACCGAAGTTCTTTTGCCCAAAAATTCACATAAAGTTTGAGGGATTGGCACAGGCGGAGGCGCAGCACAAAAGATGCACCTTCGCCCTTGCGATAGATTTCATTGGGACTAAGACCGAAGTTCTTTCGCCCAAAAATTCACATAAAGTTTGAGGGATTGGCACAGGCGGAGGCGCAGCACAAAAGATGCACCTCCGCCCTTGCGATAGATTTCATTGGGACTAAGATCGAAGTTCTTTCGCCTAAAAATTCACATAAAGTTTGGCCCGGATTTCTGGCACTTGTGCACTTTTATGCAATATGGGTCTTTCGATTTTGGCGTGATTTTGGAATCATGCGTTTTGTGGCACAATTCATCTTGATGCTCAATTAGAAGAGGAAGAAATATGCTTGTCAAACTTAAGCTTGGGATCTAAAATAATTTAAATAGGGCAATCGCCAATAAAGACATAAATTTGCATATATCACAATTAAGATTTTAAAAATTTATACGACACCAGGCTTCATCAGATACGGACGGACGGTCGCTTATGAATAAAGTGAATAACAAAGGGCCAAGGTGACTTCTAGAGACAGAACCTTCAAACTCTCTGTGTCCTATGCGTTAAGTAGTTTGAGATCCAACAAATTAAGTTATTTGGATATCCCAAAAGATTAAGTTTGTGAATTAGCAAACAACAGTTAACGGAATCGAAAGCCTGACTAAAGTCACTGAATTCTAATAGGTTAGTGGTAGTTGACATAAATTTCATAAAAACCGTGCATGCAAGGAGACATCTGCCAAGATGTTTGTAGTTGATAAGTTACCAATTTCTCAAAAATCTTAGGAACAGCGGACAACTTAGATATACCTCTAGAATTTTGAACATTTTTGATTTGTTTCCTTTTTTAAGGAGAGGAATAATAAATTATTCTTTCCAAATATTTGGAAAAGAGCATAGCTCCGCGGATAGTTCAAAAAGTTTAAACAAAGGCTTTAAAAGACCATCGGCACAGAACACCATCAGGTCCCGGTAAAAATACCGGCTGAGTTAAGTAATGATTTCCCCGTTATCTAAGGTCCTAAATTGTAATGATCGTATTTAATAAATTATGCTACATATAGCGCTTTATATGTATGTTAACCATGATATGCGGCCGGCTGCAGTCGTTACCGTAACAGTCATCGTCATCGTCATCGTCATCGTCATCGTCATCGTCTTCGTCATTGTCTTCGTCATTGTCCTTGTCCTCGTCCTCATACTTGTAAACGTCCTGAACAACATTAACATCATTATCGTCGTCATCATCGTCTTGGTTGTTGGTTGTTGCCAGGCCGCGTGTGTGTTGACTTAAAGCTGAAGCTGCTGCCGCTGCTGCTGCCACTGTTGATGCCGTCGCTGCTGCTGCTGCTGCTGCTGTTGTCGCCGTTGTTGCTGTTGCTGCTGATATTTCTGGTGTTGCTGCTTCTGCCAGAACGAAGTGCCGCTGCCCATCCCAGCATCGGCACCACGTTCAATCGTTCTTGGTCTGACAGTAGAGCTCCTTCAGCGACTTGAGCTCCTCGATGAGCGCTTTGTTTTGGTTCTCTAGCACCGCCACACGATTCTCCAGGCACTTGATGTACTCCTTCTTTTTGCGCCGGCATTCGCGCGCCGCCTCCCGATTCTTTTGCAATCGTATTTGCCGCTTGAGCGTCTGATCCTCCGCAATGCCGCTGTTATCTATTGTGTTGCAAGAGAAGAACAAGAATTAGTTTTCATTTTTATTCATTTCATGTTTTGGGTATTATTATTAATATTATTATTATTATTATTTTTTATTTTTTTTTTTTTGTTTGCTATTTGTAACTGAGGTTTTCGGCATTTACTGGTATTGTATGCTATCCGATTGGATGGCAAATAGAAGGCCGGGTCTGGCGCCATGTGCAGCAAAGGACTGCCTGATGTGTTGTTGTTGTTGTTGCTGCTGTTGTTGCCGCCGCCGCCGCCTCCGCCCCCCGTCCCGCTACCGAGCTGCGAGCTGAGAACGATGCCGTCGGGCATTTGGAGTGTTCCGCCCACTGCACCACCAATGAGGATTTTGTTTCGTTTTTGGTAATATTTTGTTTTGTTACATTGATATTTTTGGGAGATGGTTGGAGGGTTGTTGTTGTTGTTGTTGTAGTTGTTGTTGTTGTTGTTGTTGTTGTCATTGGGTATTTGATGCAATATTTATTGGATTTTTGTTTTTGATTGTTCGCGAGCAGTCAAAAAGAAATCAAAAAAAAAAACAACAATAAAAATTATAAGAAAACATATTGTTCGACATGTTTTGTTTTTTTTTTTCTTCATTTGTGAGGTGTCGGGTGTGAGTGCGAGTGAGCGAACGATCGAACGAGAAAGAGAGCGAGAGGCAAATGTTGGTTGGTTAGTTTGAGAACAACAGCAACGGCGACGGCAACGGTCCACGTTTGTTATAAGTACATATGTGTTTATGTGTAATAGATATATAATATAAAATATATATATATATATATATATATATGTGTGTGTGTGTATGCTAATGCATGATGTATTCGATGTATGAGCGATGTGGGTGGGTGAGTGGGTGGTTGGGTGGCGGTGGTGCGTTTGTTTTCATTTTATTTAAACTGTGGTGGCCTGTGTGTGATGTGGCATCAACAACAGCAGCAGTAGTAGCACGGGCAGCAACAACAACGGCAACAACAACAACAACAACAACGACAACAACAGCAGCAACAACGACAAGAAAGCCAGGAGAAAGAAAGACGCGCGATAAAAACAGAAGAAAACGAATTATGCAGAAACATTTGTTGTGTGTGTGTGTGTATTGCGTGTGTGTGTGAGTGAATATTATTTACTGTAGCATATACAAGAATTAACGCTGCGCGTTATCCCTGTCCATTTTATTGAAATTTGAAGAAGTTGAGACTACAACCACAACAACAGGGACATCAATAACTAATAACTAATAACTAATGGCAAGTGTACATGAGAAGGAAAGAGAGAAAGGGAGACGCTTAACGGAAGAGTTAACTGTTTATAAATAACTGTACCGCTGTACAAAAGTATAGTTTGCTGTATGTATGTGTGTGTGGGTGTGTGAGTGTGTTTGTGCAAATGACAACAACTATAAAAGAAACAACAACGACAACAACTACCACAACAGCAAAAATGTTAAGCATGGTGAATAGCGAAATACATATGTAGAAATGTATGTCTCTCGGGTGACACATGTATGTATGCATGTATGTATTGATGAGAATGTAAGGGAAGGGAAAATGAGGGGACATGAAACAGTTACACATACGAAAATAGCTTAAAACATACGACACACAGTTAATGATGACTGCGTGCAAGGAACTCCCCCGTTGAAGTTTTGCTGGAGTAGTTTCCAAGCTCTACCAAAAGACTAACAAGACTCGGCTCAAAATAAAGCTCACACTCAAAATAAGGAGACTTACTTTACTGTTTAAGAATCTATATGTGTATATAATTATTCTATAGGCATTTTCTTCTGCCTTTTTCTGTCTTGTCTATTCGGATGACAAAAGACGTATGCAATAGATTTTGATTTATTTTTGATTGAACAACTTCTTTTCGAAGTTTGCAAAATAAATGTATGTATGTGTGTGTGTGTGTGTGTGTGTGTGTGTGAGTTTTAAGCGCTAACAGGATATATATAAAAACTAAGAGTCGAACTAGAACTATGCTTGTTGTCAGTTGGTAGAGCTTAGAGGACATAGAAACAGAGAGGAGATTAAGAGCGAGAGACATGGATAGAGAGAGAGACAGGTATACAGAAACTGAGGCAAGTGTGGTGGTGGTGGTGGTGGGTGGGGTGGGTTGGTTAGGCAGTTATGGCATTCAGCTTTGATTAAGACAAAAAAAAAAACAACAACAATTATATATATATATATATGTATATATATATGATTACCGCTAATGTCGGGTCCACTGATCTCGGTGAAGATCTTATTGTACGACGGCCTTCGCGTCAGATTACTGCGCATATGCTGTGAATCCTCGTCCGATAAACTATCATCGCTATCCTCCGGATGCTGGGTATTCGGTTCGGGTTTGATCTTACATTGAAAATTTGGAGGGATCTATAAATGTGAAATCGATTAGCAACAGCAATAACCATATAAATAGTACAAATAATAATAAGAATCGAAGTGCTTGTTGTTAGAGTGTTGTTGGCGAATGCTACGCACTTTGTTACGCACTTGCACTGCGTTGCCCGTGGCCGTCTGAATGACCGTCGTGTTCGCCGGCTTGGTCAGATAGACGACTCCACTTCCGCCCTTGTGCATCGTCGATGCGGCGACCAGCGCCTGCTGTTGTTGTTGCTGCTGCTGTTGTTGTTGTTGTTGTTGCTGCTGTTGTTGTTGCTGCTGCTGCTGTTGTTGCTGTTGTGTTCCCGCAGCGGTTTGTATGACACCTGAGTGATTGGCCGCCTGTATCACGGATTGTACCTGCGAAGCACGTAGAGATCAATATAAACCGGAGTCGAAATAAAGTTGGTTTGCTTTGCGATTTGGGACTAATCTTGAAATATTCAATATTGTTTTTGAAAAGGTTTTTGTTTATCTCTCAATTTGACAAACATTTTGTGAACACTAACTCAATCAACTATTGTGCTTTATTGGGCATTGTGATCCATAAAATATTCGATCTATATATTAAATTCTATATTTTATATTAAATCAAAATTTATTAACAGTTATGTTGTATTATGTTCGATACCAGAAACAAATAAATGCCTGTGGCAAGCTTCAATGTGGCAAGCTTCAATTCCTATTAACTGCAGTATTTCTTCTGGGCTGTTTGAGGTTTTGGGAATGGGGATTGGGGATTGGGGATTGGAGATGGGGCTTACCTGTAGGCCGTGTGTTAGCCCCTGTATTGGGTATTGTATATTGCAGTTGGCGGTTGTTGTCAGCACGGAGGCCGCGCCGCTGGCATTGTTTGTGTTGGCCGTCGCCGGAACGCCGCCCGTTGTACTTTGCTGGTTGTTTTGTGATTGCTGCTGCTGCTGTTGTTGTTGTTGGCCGCCTGTTGCTGCCGCTGCTGCTGCTGCGGCGGCGGCGGCTACGGCTGCTGTGACATCAACATCGTTGACATTACCGCTGGAGGCCGAGTTGCCGTTCTCCTCGACGATGCTATCCATTTTAGCGATTTTCAGCAGCACCGTTACGCTCTCCGATAAGTGCTTCAGTTTGGCGTCTTTTCCGTTTCAATTTTGCCAGTTTGAAGTTGAACTTGAATGCCGACGACTGCAAAAGCGACGAAAATCGAAGACGCAAAGCGATGCGAGGCGAGGCGAGTCGAGCCGATGGCGATGGCGATGGCGAATTATTATGGTTAACAATTGAAGGTTGGTGAAGAAATGAAAGAGAAGGGAGGAGGCGCCACAGAATCGAGACAGAGGCACAGAAAGAGATATAGTAGTAATATTTGTTGTAGTTGCAATTCACATATATATATATAGAGAGAGAGAGAGAGGGGCAGAGAGAGAGATGTGCACTAAATTGGTTTTCAGTTGCAACAATATTGTTCGATTGTTTATAGCCATATTTTGTTATTTTTTAACCATATTTCTTACATCATTACTTTACGAAAGCAACGTTTGAAATATTTTTGACATGTCATTGCCAAAAAGGGGAGAATGCAAATCTGAACGAACAGTGTTCAGATTTATGTTGCTGGGGGTAATTTATTCTTGACGCCTTGACGTGTGGACATCTTGGCCACCATGAACTGCAGTGATTTCATGGGTGCTACAGATTTACATCCATAGTGGAAGGGACCAAAGATTGTTTTGGCATAGAATGGCTATTGGAAAATGACTCCATCATGGACATGAACATCTTGTCCATGTTGGCAATTGAAATACTGTGATCTCGCAGAATTTGTTCGTTAAGGCAACAACAACACCAACAACACCAGCAACAACAAAAACAAAAATAAATACACACTCACACACACACACACACACACACACACGCTGACTGTCACTGTCACCAATGGTGCTGCTGCTGCTGCTGTTGCCTCTACCTTCAACTGTTGTTTGGTTTGTTTTGTTTGCTTGCTACAAAAATGACGACGACGACGACGACGACAACGATGACAACGACAACACAACAACAACAACAACATTAACGACCATACTGTCTCAACTGTTGTGTGTATTTTTATGAAATGACGTCATGACGACGTTGTCTTACAGGCAAGCAAAAAAAAAAAGGAAAAAACTTACTTTCTGATGACATCACTAAAAAACGTTGCTGCTTCTCTTGTTGTTGTTGCTGCTGCTGCTGATGTTTTTGCTGTTTTCTGTTTCTCTCCACTATGCGCGCGCTTGTGTTTGTGTATATATATATATGTATATATGTTTGTGTGTGTGTGTGTTGCTGTTGGGTCTGGTCTGAGTATGTTTGTGTTTGTGTCGCGTTGCGCGCTGTGCTGGCAACTTGTTGAAAAATTCAACTGTACGCACACCACACACACAAGACAAGACGAGACAAGTGAGAAGAGCAGAGTTGGCGCTGAGCTGCGAGCTGTGATTTGATTCTCTTTATTTATGCCCGCGATGTTTGGTCCTAATAGTTGCTTTTATTGTTGCTTTCGAATGGGTGGCGATGGCGGTGGCTGCCTGGCAGGCGGTAAAAAAAAAAAACAAAAAAAAAAATGCCAAAGCACTTTTCACGCAGTTGGCAGCACGACGCGCGAGCAGCATACAAAAATTTTCTGCTGTTATCGCTGCTTACGTTCTGCTTTTTTTTGGGAGCAGCGTTTTCGGGTGCGATTTTGTTTGTCAGCTGCCTTGGCTAATGGCAAAATATGAAGGCACAATTGTTTATTTCTAGTCTCGCACACGCGTTTCAGGTCACAGTCAATTTTAACTACAATTTATTGATCAGATTTTTGGACCTTTTTGCGCTAAATTTTATTTTGTATTGCTCGCTCGCTCGCTCGCGCTGCTTCACTGCCTTAGCACTGGCACAAACACATACAGGCATTCAAAACACTCACACATACACATACACTCTCGAGCACACAACGAGAACACGCACTCTAAAACACACATATGCATGCGCACGCAGCGACGACGACGACCCGTCTCATAGTCGAGCGTTGCCAGATTGTTCACACACAAATCCGGCAATGATATTCGTATGATTTGCTTAAGGCAACCAACATAAGCCGAACATCAAAAATAACAAAACATATATTTTTGCCAATTCATGTAGTATTTTCAAAGAATGAACAGCCAAATAAGAACAAAAAAAAAGCGCGCGAGGACGTTAGCAGAGCTGGCAGCACCAGCATCAGCTGTTGTTCGTGCGACACTGCTGACGCCAGGGCTGAAACATCATTGAATTCTCGCGCTCGATACTTCGTTTTGAATACTTTAAGCAATGTAACATCTGCTTGTTGATTAATATTTTTTTTGTAATTACCGAAGTAAATGTTAGAAAGCTGTTTTATTGTTATTTTTGCTAAACACAGCTGTGCATTGTTTGAAAAATGACTCATTGCCTGGCAAATAATTAAAAGAAAAATGCAAAATGAATGCCGCAGGTGTGCAAAAATCCTTACGACCACTAACAATGTGCTGACTCTGTTTCTTAACGCTACGATCCGTAATTGGCCCAAAGCACGCAAACTCCACCTGTGTCTCTTTCACTCGCATGCACTCAGCCCCACAAAACGCCGTGCTGTCTGTGCGAATCGAAGTCTGAGAAAGAGAGAGGGAGAGAGAGAGTCATCTGACCGGCTGACTCACTCAGTGTAAGGCGAATTTGATTGTTGTTGTTGCTGTCAGTTTAACGCGAACACCAACTGGACAACTACAAACTAAGTTGCCGCCGTTTAGTTAGAAGACTCCAATTAGAGATACGCTAAAAATTGGCATAATTCAGTTGCAGTTGCAAACTATTCATTTAAATGGTTCTCGTGATTTATCTGGTTTCTCACTCTTCGCTTTGCAGTTGCCTAAATAATTTCATTAGTTGGGCTCTCATCAAATTTAGCGATTCGCAGTAGTAACTGGACGCAAACATGATGATTGAATAAATCACTCATTTCCAATTAGATGAATCAATCGAAATCCAATTAAAAAACTATTGGCACTCAAACTAACTAAACCAATGACGAATTTTTAGTTTATTTTTAAAGTACACGTGAAAGCATTATAGGCTCAAAGTTAAAAACAAATATTTTTCTATTTTATATAAAAAGCATTATAAATGAGATTTGAAAATATCTTACATATTGTTTTATCGAGATTACGAAAATATTGACAATGTTTGTAATTGATTTAGGAACAAAATGAATTTTATTTATTTCGTGAGAATGCAGCAGCAATGATTCTCAATTAAAATGTGACGCTGCAAATCGATTGTTGATCATTTTGCTACTGTTTTCCTTCGCTTGCCGCTAAGCCAAGTTTCAAGAAAAGAAAGCTTTTCCCCTTTTCCGCAGCTGATTAAAATTGCATTGTTGTTGCCTTTAAATTGTATTTGTTACGCTGCAGATAATGTCGAGCACTGCGCAGCAGTGAGGCAGCGAGAAAAATGGAGAGGGTGAGTGAGGGAGGGAGGGAGATGCACAGACAGCATAAAACATTAAGCACAGTGAGGCTGCATTAAAAAATTATGGCGAATTTAACGATGCTCAGTTACGAGATGAGAGCGATGATTGATGCGAGGGAGGGAGAAGAGTGCGTAAGCTCTCGCCAAAATGATTATGTTCGTTGACACTGCTAGAGTTGAGGT
The DNA here is from genome assembly GCA_035042145.1 of Drosophila kokeensis. Taxonomy (NCBI): domain Eukaryota; kingdom Metazoa; phylum Arthropoda; class Insecta; order Diptera; family Drosophilidae; genus Drosophila; species Drosophila kokeensis. The sequence continues at coordinate 473,842 of JAWNLT010000194.1, forward strand.
GAGCGCGTGACTGTGTGCGTGAGTAAGTACGAGAGTGAGACGAAGAGAGAGTGCAAAAGTTGCGATTTACATTGCAAGCTTTCAGCTTTGCTTTGTTTACTTCACCTATTGGGTTAGACAATTGCTAATAAATATAATTTTTCAATTTATATATAAATTTTCTTTTCCTTATAAATATTATATTTTGTATAGGGCTATCTTTCTATGTTCCTGCCAATCCTTAAGAGTCACTTTGTTTTGACTGTTCGGGGGAAATATTCAACTTAATTTAACATCAACCGCGCATCTCTAGCAACATAACAATTAAGGAGTGAATCATCGCGCCTTTCTCTTTTCCTTCTTTGCTTCGCCTTCGATATATATACGTGTATATATGTATGTATATTTTGTGTGTGTCCTTGTTGATTGAGTCGGTGAACAGTAGTTAAAGATATGCTGTGGTTGCCGTGAGCATTTCTGCGATAGTCACGCACTCATCTCTGGCACCGTACATACATACACACATATGTATAAAGTGAGTTTACCATCACACCGCACCCCACCCACCCACACAACAATCACTTTGCTAGCCATTATTTAGTGTTGTGCTTATCATCAGTGCGTAAGCGTAACTTTAAAATACTTGTGGTGTCCAGTGAAAAAGGTAATTGACACCATAAAGCCGAGCACAGCTACATCTGAACAGAGAGAAACACAGATTGCGTGTGCGAGTGAGCGAGAGGGGGATATGGAGAGCTTGGGCGAATGACGAGAGCGAATCGAAAGCGCAAAGTGAAAAAGCTGAAAGCATAAATACAAATCTGGCAACGTCAGCAACGTCATTGACATCATCGAGGCTTATTGGTTACGCGAAGTCAAAAACCAAAACACGCGCCACGTAAATGTCGTTTGATTATTCTTCTTTTTGTTGTTCTTGTTGGTTTTGCTGTTTTTGTTTATTTGATATAAACAGCAAGTCGCAACAAACAGCAACATCAACAGCAGCATTTGCCTGCTGCATTTTAATCAATTCCAATCAGTCGCATTTCGCTTTTGAGCTTTGGCTTTGGCGGCTGTGGGTACCGTTTTCTTCTTAGTGTGTGTGTGTGCTAGTATGTGTGTGTAATTCGTGTTCGCTCGTACGCAAAATGTGACGTCAGCATTATTTATTTTTAACCCATCTCATGCGTTGCATTTTACGTGAGTGCCTCTTCTGCTTTTGTCTGTACGAATTAAAGCAAAATGAGTGCGCAAACAGCAGCAACAATAGCATCAGCATCAGCATCAACAGTGAAAACAGTTAATATATGCTATGAGAATGGAAGGGATTGGAAATGGAATTGAGAATGTGAGTGCGAATGCGAATGAGAATGAATAAATGTGAATGTGAGTGGGAGGGAGAGAGGAAGAGAGGGAGTGGGAGACTGACTCGACAGGTGAAGCTGTCAAACTTATCTCTGTGTGTGTGTGTGAATATATAAAAATTTATATATATGCGTATGAATATATATGTAAATATGTCTGCGTATGTGTATGTGTGTGTGTACATGGACTCTCTGTTGCACAGCGTTGCCAGCGCTGTAAATGACCAAATGAATTTACCTAGCCGCTCTCATCAATACCATTCATTTAAGCACAAACACACATACACAGACCCAACCCACCGCTCCCCTTTCCACTTTTAACAGCTTTGTGTGGATTATCAGCTACCAGTAATTTGATAATACAAACGTTTGGCATCGACATGTCATGAATCTAATACACTTGTGTAAGCCTGCATGCACACATATGTATGTCTATGTATGTATATGTGTAGGTACATACATACGTACACGAACACACAAACATACACGTGTTATCAGTTTGGGGGGCCGGTTATCAGTGTTGTTGTATGTATGCATGTATGCATGAACATTGCTGTTCAGCTTCATAGCTCAGCTGTGTGTTGCGAATGGCATGTTAAATATTTACATGCAAAATATTCGTATGTAAGTGAACATATACATATATTTATATGTGTGTGAATCTTAGGATGGAATCTAGGATGAGGATGAGAAACCTTAAAAGTCAAGAAATTACCACATTGAATCAAAAGCTGAGTAATTGATTAGATGAACAAATTGGTCAATCAGCCAGTTACAGCTGCAAAAATATGGCAATTTAATAGTACAGAGTGATGTAATTCATTTGTAATGCATTCAAAACTTAACACTTCAATAATATTGAGTCTTTTTATAGATTTACATCTAATTTTACAGACAATTAAATTTATGAACACGGGGAAACCACACATGCGAATCGGTTAATGTTTGCATAAAACTTATAGCCGGATTTTACTACGAATATGTCGTTCATGCATTACACACTGTAAAGTTTGTAGAATTCTAGATTTTCCCATAAATTACAACAGCCTGTATTTTCAAAAATCGGAAATTATGTTGCGAAAATCAGAAATTCGAATTTTTTCAATTCAAAACTAACTGATTTTTCAAGAGAAAATCGTTTTTAAGAACAGACGAGAAAGTCGGACAGTTATTAAAAAAAAAAACCCATTTATCATCATAATTATTTCATTAGGTGAATGGCTGGAATAGTTTTTTTTTTTGCAGTGATTTATCAAATTTCGTATCAATATTAAGAAAGGTATGGCAATATCAATGTCAAAAATAGCTGATCTAATGAAATAATTATGATGATAAAAACGCTTTAGGTTCTTAACTCAATTGGTCTCCAATACTAGGCATGACTAATTTGCGCTGTGTGTGTGTGGCTCATAAATAAATATCTGTCTAAATTGTACACTTATCACAAATTCCGAAATGGCAATTATCTGTGTTTAAGCAGGGCACGTTTGAGGGAACTCCTCGCATAAAATTTATTACCATCGATAGTATTCAATTGGTTAAACAACACAATATATGTATATATATATATATATATATTTATGTATATATGAATATGATATCATTATAATATTACGTAATACTCTTAAGAAATCCGATAAGAAATTAAAGTGTGTCAGCTTTTTGATCCGGTTCATCCAATTGAAAAATTAGATTTATGATCTGATAACTGGTTGAAATATTTTACAAATTCTACGACAAATATCTTATGATATCATATACCCAGTAGTTCTTGACACAAAATATGTTCATATTTTGCTTATTCATCGATTGATTTACCATCCCAGAAATTGTCCTTGTATTACACCAAACCCACAAACAGCATATAGACCATATACACATATGAGTAGTAAGGTCATAATCAATCTCAATAAAAATACTCTAATCTAGAAATATAAAGTTCACCTACGAAAAAAGTATTTTTTTCTATGTTTGAGAGTAGTCAAAAAAGATGTGCAACAACTAAATTTGATATGTAAATACGAATGTTAAATTTCTAATTTTTGTTTTCATTGTCGAGTTGTCGTTGTTGTCGTTGTTGTCGTTGCTGTTGCTGAGGCGTGCAAAAGAGGGTAAACACCTTGATAAAAGAGTCATTAAGTGCACACACTTCTGTGTGGTGGTCGTCCCACACTAAAAGACCGAAAACCAACCCACCCCACCCACCCATGATATTTTACCTGTTGTATTCGGTGTAGCTGCTGCTGCTGTTGTTGTTGTTATTGTTGTCGCCGTTGCTGCTATCGCTGACTAATAACAATGAAATTCTCCACGAAGTAAAAACAAATTTTGCGTAACGGCTAAAAATGTGTAATTTTTGCAAGCCGCTTAATGAGATGTTTTAACAGCAATATATATATATACATATGTACATAAATAACAAAAACACACAAAGACAAAAAAAAGCAAAAAAAAAAGCAAATAAAGAGCGTGAAAAAAATAAACTGCTTTTGTTGTTGTTTTTGCTGCTGCTGTTTCTGTTGCCTTTCATAAGCGCTTTGCGCTGTCGTTTTAGTTGTTGTTAATTTTGTTTCTGTCGTTGTTTTTGTGTTTCGTTTTCTTTGCTTTGCATTGCGTTGCGATTACGTCAAGATATTTGTTGTATTGCCGATTTGTATTTGATTACAATATATTATGTGTTCATATATATAATATAGTGTATGTATTTAAATATAAATGCATATTTATATATATATATATATATATATATGTATATGTATGTATGTATGCAATTGTTCTGGTTAACCGTTTGGCGTTCTCGCACTTTAACTGTGCGCGAAAGCGTGAGCGAGAGCGAGAGAGCAGCTATAATTATTACTTGTCTAATTTTTTATACGCGAAAATATTTAACAACAACAATTATGAAAAAAAGCTCATACACAAACACATACACAAACACTCACACACCCGCACACTATCAAAGAGTTGTTGTTGTTGCCGCTGTTGCTGTTGGGGTACTGTTATATTTTTTTGGCGCTCAAATTTGTGAGCACTGCTTCTTCTTCTTATTATTATTCTTTAATGGAGAGCAGTCGTCACCTTTTGTTGTTGTTGTTGTTGTTTCTCTAGAAAGTTGTAGTTGTAAATGTTGCTACTACCGGCGCTCGATGACGCGACGACTGCGCGACCGACAATTGAGTGTTGATATTGTTATTGTTGTTATTGTTGTTGTTGTTGTTGCTGGTGGTGCTGTTATATGTACATATGTAGCTTATGTATTATTGCGATTATAATTGTTGTTGCTGCTTTGGGGGCTGCTGCTGCTGCTGCTGCTCGTCACCGCTGCTGCCTCTGACGCCTCTTTACGTAGTCAAACTGAAAAGCAATACTGACGCCGATGACTGACTAAGCGGCCACGACACGACCACGACTACGACTACGACTACGACTACACCGACCATGTACACAAACAAACAAGTACGTCGACGTCGAAGTCGAAGTCGTCGCAGCCGCACACGTCACCAGCCAGGCAGCCAGCAGCAACAGCTAGCCAACTAACAGCTAGCAGCCCCACTATTAGTGCTGAGCGCGTGATCGCGTATTCGATTAATGTGTTGCGGCACACACGAAAAACAACACACAACCCACAAAAAAGTGTCGTTTGGTTTTTTCTGACTTAAATTAAAGTCTAAAATAAAATGCATACATAATATAATTTTGGCAAGCAATCCAATGAGCGTGTTTCAATAATGTCTTTGATTCGTGATTCAAATATCTGTCACACGTTCATTTCAGCTACAGATGCGTATTTGGGTAAGTACATTCATATGTATATTTAAATATTTCTCTCTCTATTTATATATATGTATATATATGTGTGCATGTTTAAGCATGTTTAAGTACATATATACACATAAATACGTGTGCGATTGTGTGGTTCTTTGGCTGTTTCGTAATTGGCGTAGTTTGTTATGCGGTATGTACATACATACATACACATGTACGAACTGCAGCAGCAGCAACAAATAAAAAAACAAATGAAACAACATCAAGAACAACAACAAACAATAATAATGGCAAAGCATGAACGTTAAACGTTATCGTGGCCACGTCAAAGTCACGACGCTTCACGCTGACGTCGATGTCGGCGTTTCCACACTCACCTTTCCCAATCTGAATCGCTCGCTATTTTTCTCTTGTCTCTGCATCTATCTCGCTTCCGCTCACTATTGCTCTGCAGGGCACTTACTCATGCAGAGTGGCGATAAACACACACGGTCGAAATATTTTTAAACACCTAAAGCAAAAGTCACATTCGACATATGTATGTATGTGTGCATACTGATGAACGTATGCATATTATTTGTGTACATACATACATACGTGTATTGCTCACTTACACAAAGAGAGTCGCATGCACAGCTGACGACGACATGTGTGCTGTGTGCCGTTATCGCTTTTTGCTGCCTGCTGTCTGCTGCTTGTGTTGTGTTCCGTGTCTTTCTTGTTGCTGTTTAGCGCATAGTTATGGCGTACGACGCAGCAGAGGCGCGACGGCGACTGTGACGCAGCCTGCCGACTCGCTTGCACACACACACACACACACACGCACACACAAAATGAACACTAACTCGCTCGCACATGCGTGTTGGCAATTCCAGCTGATTGGCGAACAAATTAATGTTGCATACTTTCAGGCATACGGTTACAAATCAAATAAATAAAGCAAATTGTGTTTTTCAAGCTATTGCGCTGTACTTCAAAACTGTCTATACTCCTAAAGCTATGTTTAAATATGAATATTGAATATTTGCATTAACATTTAATGAGCGCGGAATTAAGGACAGTACGTGAAAAATAATCAAACTTCAAATTCACACTAATCAATTGCTGTTAATCAGCTCAACGATTTGTATGCAGCACATTTAAAAACGGACAGCAGCCGCAACACAAAGCAACGGAAAGCATAAAATGTCGACGAAAATACCATGAGCAAAATTCAGGCATTTGTAACGAATTTGCAAAACACCACATGCCACATGCAAACAGAGCTAACATTTCAATTTGGTCAGCTGGGCGTATGCGTAATGTAACAATCAATGTTATCGCAGGCACCCACGCACACGCACACACAGACGCACACCCACCTGCCCATCTAAACTTGATTGTTGATACAGTTGACGTAGATATATTGAACATTTTTCGTATGTGTCTGCTGGAATGTTGCCCCGGCATACATGACGTATGCTTCATAAGCAGTGCACAAATTACGTATACGCTGCGTGCTATTGCGTATCAGAAAACTTTGCGTGTGCAGCTGACAACGACAGCTTATGCTAGAAAAACCAACAAAATAACTAATGTCACCGTCAGAAGCCAAGTCGGTTTTTACCAAGCCTGCCACAGCACTTGCCTCAACCAGTGCCGCAACCCTTCGTTTTTTGCTACAGACAAGATGCGGCATTAATATGATTTGATAATGAGCTGCTGCTGGCATTCAAGAGAAAATCGGCGTATCTAATACATTTAAGGCTAAAAGCTGCCAAGCAAGCAAAGCGATTCCATTCGCCCACACGCAGCCATAAGCCATCATTCTGAGGCGCTAGGAAATCCATGCCAGCTGCCATGACGTCCGCAGGTAGGCAAACAAACTTGCCACCCAGACTAGACAACAGTCACGGCCACAAACAGAATGCGGACAGGAGTGAGCATCACAGGAGGAGAAGCGAAGGCAGGCAGTAACCATAGGAGCAGTCGATGGCAAAGGAAAAAATTAGTACAGCTCAGAGAGCGACAGCGATAAGTACAAATTATAATCATAACGCTGTCAAAATCTACCCGCAGCGCAATACTCTATTTCCCCGAGAAAATTGGCGTAGCTTTAATATGTATTCACAATATATGCAAATATGACGACACGCTGTGACTTTTCCACTGCCTGAGACATACAGCTGCGGTCAAAATAATAGTAGCGCAGCTTCATAAAATGTTTAATCTTCAATTTTTGTATAGCTCCTTGCATATTCTCTTGAAATTGTTATCAAGGGAATTATTAAAGTTGAACAAAAGAAGAATTTCGACAGCATGTTCGACAAAAAACCAAAAGAAGTTTTAATGCAAGAACAGTAACATTAATTTGACCGCAACTGTATGCATATTTTTATGCTTTAATTTTTGTTTTCAGATAATGATTACCATTTGAAGGATTTATGTAGATTCTTATGATTTTCTTCAGTACTTTAAATGTAACAATTAGCAATTGAAAAATGAATGCAAACATTTATTATTATAATTGATTTTTGCTTTAAATACAATACAAAATAAATGCAGATTTTTATTAAGCTTTAACTTTAATAATCAAATTTAACAAGTGAAATATATTTGCAGGTTTTTTCTGATAATATTTTGTATAAAAAATCGAAAGTTGAGAAAAAATTCAAATAAATACTGCAGAAAATCCATTTACTCCAATTTCATTTCAGAGCTCACAGAAGCAACAACAAAAGGATCTACTGCACTGTGTGTATGTGTGTATGTGTGTGTGTGTGTGTGTGTGTGTGTGTGTGTGCTAGTGCTTGTGTGTGTGCACGTGCAGGAAGTGTGGTATGTCAATAGAAAATTGTGGGAATTGTGAGGTCAGATCAGAGGGTAGGTATGTGTATTTGCAAAAGGCCAACAGCCGTCGGCCAACAATCAGAGCCCGGACCCGGTAAGAAGTCAAAGCGACCCTCAAACTGAGCACTGTCTCCCCAACTCCCCATCTAGCTGTGTTCAGCTGCTCAGCTGCTCAGCTGAATAGCTGGTAAATAAAATCATTGATAACCTCTTTGAGCGCATTTCATATTTGCTGTTGCTAGGCAAACATGCAACATGCTTTTATGAACACAAATGCGAACATCTGAAGTATTTCCTTCATTCATCCATTTATGCGGTTTTCTTTTTCTACTGCAGTTTTTTAATTGGAAACGTCGACTCGGATGCAGTACGTAATCATTTTCTTCCTCTCTCTTTTTTTTTTTAATTCATTCATTTGTATTCGCAAGCAACACAAAATAGTCTTAATAAGGATCTGGACATGTTTACACGGTGCATATCGCGATATACATATTTATCAAGTACAATTCGCATTGATTTTATCGCTGTTTCTATAGCATCTGATCATTGCATAACTATTTAAGTTAAAGCAGAATCTTTATTGAGTCTAAAAATATTTAAACGTTTTTGTTATTCAAGGTCATATGAGTTGTGCTTCAATTTGACTCTTCATCAGATAAGATTTGCTGCTAATTAAATATATTCTCTAATAAAAAAATGGAAAAATCTTTTGCAGATGTGTTCATTTTTTACGCTTTTTAGGATTTAATGTCCGAGTTTCTTTTGTGATTTCCTTATCATGCAAAGCCTAATCATGATAACACAACTACACACACACACACAATCGCTTGCGTGCTGTTCTAACTGTTATACACTTGGTAAACAACTCTTCGGGTACAGAAAAATTGCAGAAATTGAGTTGACGCCTGGCAAGCAAAAGTTAAGCTGTCATCCACATGCAGGCCAACCCCATGTATACTTGTATGTGTGTCTGTGTGTGTGTGTGTGTGTGTTTGTTTGCTTAGTGTTGCCACGCGACAACTTGTTGCACGTTCCAGAAAGGCGAGAAACGACAATGTCGAAAAGAAGCTCACCAGCAGCAAGACCTCAGTTGGCAATAGAGTATTTGAACTTGGCCGAGAGGGAGAGGGCAACGGATAGGGGTGGAGGAGCGTGCATGAGACATGAGGCTCTCATAAGTACATTGACAGAATGAGGATATGTGCAAATACACGCGCACACACACACACACACCAACACACACCAACACACACCAATAAATAGGAGAAGTGTGCTCTAACAGAGAGTTTTCTTGGCAGAAGTTAAGCTGCAATCAGCTCAAAGTAAAGCTCAAACACGCAATCAGACATACAAACACACACATACACATATGTATATATATATATATATATATATATATATGTAGATAATTAATTTTCTAAATTTATAAACTAAATGTGAACATTTATTCCGAATTGAGCTCGTCTATATAGTTTAGATAGATATGGGTATCCTTTTGGTTATCATATAAATGTACACAACTTCTGATCTATATAAATATATATATATATATATATATATATATATTGTGAAGTCACAATTTGTTTGTTTTGTGTCTCACAGCCGAACAAACTTGACCACCTTGCGGCTGCTCTTGCGCAAGAGGACCTTGCCCAGTGGCTGGCCGAATCCCTCGTACTGCTGATAGACATGGAGGCCGCGCACCACCGTTGCATGCACCACACCGGTCAGTCGTTGGCCCATGTAGGGCGTTGCTGTCGTTTTGCTGGCCGTGTGCAGCTCCTCGGCCGTAACGGTAAACTGTTCATCCGGATTCCAGATGCAAAAGTCGGCATCGTAGCCCTCGGCAATGCGTCCCTTGAATCTGGACAAGCCACACAGCTCCGCCGGTTGCCAGCACATCAGACGATGCACATCGGCCAGAGTCAGTGGATTCTGCTCCAGCCTGCTGCGCGTCCACACAATGGGCAGACTCAGCTGCAGCGAACTGACGCCCGGCCAGGCGTTCATAAAGTTGCCACGTCCACGGCCATAGGTTAGACAACGGGCGCCCGGAGTGGCCGCGGAGTGATCACTGGTGATCATCAGCAGTCCATCATCCGGCCGATGCAGCGCCTGCCACAGACCTGTCTGATTGGAGCGCTCTCTTATGGGCGGCCAGGTCTTGAACTGGGTGGCACAATCGGGCACCTCCTCAGCACAGAGTGCCAGATAATGTGGACACGTCTCGGCACTCAACTGAACACCCGCTCCCCGACGGCGGCAATCCGCCAGCAGAGGCAGTGCCTCTGCGCAGCTCAGATTCATAATGTGGAAGCGACGCTGTGGATTCTGAGTGGCCAGGCGGCAGATTAACTGCACAGCTGACAGTTCCATGGTGGCGGGACGGGTACTCAAGAAATTGGCATAACATTTTGACGAGGACTCATCTGGCAACGCTATCGCCTGCCGCAACTCTGGCAACTCTGCGTGAAACTGAAACATATTTAAAATCCAGTCTCTATATATAATATTTCAATAGTATATTTACCGCTACAACTGCTTCGATTTCTTGATCATTGAGCTGCTTGAGCGCATCTGTTAGTTGAGGCTCGCTTATGGCCGCAAACTCGTCGCCGACGGGCGGGGCGCTGTCACAGAGGGTGCACTGTAGTCCGATCACGCCGGCGGCGAGCAGCGGTGCCAGCTGATCTCCATTGCCGGGCACTAGGCCGCCCCAGAAGCCAACATCTATGTAAATCTTGCCACGGGCGGTTGACGTCTTTGCTTTTAGCGCCTGCACGTTGCAAGTGGTGGGCGTGGCATTGCTGCGGGCATTAGACTGTAGAAAGGTGTGTGTGTGTGTGTGTGTGTGGGCCAACAGCTGAGACAGCTACTCACGTGGGTCGATCGATGATGGTTGTGAAGCCGCCGGCAGCAGCCGCCTTAGTGGCCGACACAAAACCCTCCCAGTCCTTACGGCCGGGCTCGTTAATGTGGACATTCGCATCGATTAGTCCGGGCATCAACACCAGATCCCCAAAATCATAAACAGCCTCCGATTCCGTGTTGTATAGATAGCTGTTCACCTCCTGCTGTGTGCGTAGGACTGCAGCAAAAATAGTTAGCGATGCAAAGAGAAAGAAACAGAGAAAGAGAGAGACAGAGAGAGAGAGAGAGAGAGAGAGAGAGAGAGAGAGTAAAGGCATAAGTGGCTGTCTATCTCTCTTTCGATCAATCTCTTTCGCTTTCTGTAGCTTTGAGTCCCTTTCTCTCTCTGGGGATGCTGTTTCGACTTTTCCATTTTTCTCAGCTTCATCTAAACCTCTGTTTTCTATATCTTTAAATGTCCATATCTATGTACCTCTATCAAGTTAATATCATATATCTCTTTCGCTTTCTGTAGCTTTACGTCTTCAGTACTCTCTCTGCTTTGTGACCCTTTACCAACATTTATTAGAACAAATTTAATTAGTACATAGCACGGAAGAGATTCTGATAAGAGCCATGCTCAATATGAGCCAAATGAATTGTAAAATAAATTATGCTACCAGAATTGATTCAACGTTGACAATATCTATTCATAATAACATAATTGATATTCGTCTTTGATTAATGATTTCGTGGACGTGACTTTCACTCTTTCGAATTCATTGCAACATCCAACAGGCAACATTTACTCGTCTAAACTAAAGAAATATTCTAAAGACCAAAGCATTTGATCCAAGTATATTAAGTATTTAACAAGTATGTAGTTCTATATATCACTCACTAAGAGATTTTCAATCACACAGATGATACCCCTCCCTCCCTTCCTCTATATTTGTCGTTCTCGTTATCGTTATCGTTCTCGTTCTCTTTCTCGTTCTCGTTCTCTTTCTATATTTATATTTCTAGTGAAGAGCAACGTAAAACTAATAAGTGTCAAACATATGCTCATCAGCAGATACATACATATATATATATATATATATATATATACACAAACGGATACGTAATAAATAAATAATATGTTTCGCTTACCGCGTCGCACGATTCCTTGGGTGTCCACAATAATGCCACCGTGGAGAGGCGCCTCGTGGCTGCCATCGCCCAGATAAATGCGCCGGCTGAGGAACAGTAAATCCATCGAAGCGATCTTCTCGAATCGGAAACCAAGAGATGACTGAAGATTCGGCAAATTACTTGGCTATTTCTGTACGAAATAAAGAGATCAAGTTTGTCTCACTCTCTCCACATTATGTCTCACTCTCTCCACATTGTGTCTCACTCTCTCCACATTATGTCTCACTCTCTCTCTCTCTCTCCCTCACACTCTCTTGATTTCCATCTAAATTGCATTAAATCGGATTGCGAACTTTTAAAGCTTTACAGTCAGCCAATAGAGAAGAGGCAACAAGAATTTAATTGTCGCCAAAATTCGACCTAATCAAATCTCAATTGTGTGTGTGTCTTGGTGTGTACATGTATGTGCCTTTTCTTGCCCGCAGCTAAGTTGTTTACGAAATGCCGGACATTTTCCTCCTTTTTTTTTGTTTCCTCTTTTTGCTTGAATTTGTTGCGCTTTTGTTTTTTGGTGCGTGCTCTAATTTGCCGAGCATTTGGTGGCGCTACCCAGCGGAAGCTTTTCGCTTGTTGCGTTAAATTGTGCTTTTTTTTTTGTTGTTGTTCTTGTTGTTGCTGCTGCTGCGGCTGCTTCTTTGCAGTTGAGCTGTAAAAATTGGAAGGCAAAGCCTCAAAACTGAAAACGAAAACGATTCGCATCGAGCGAATACACAAAACACGAATGTCGCTCTGCTTGCATGTGTGTGCCTGTGTGTGTGTGTGTGTGTGTGTGTATGTGTGCGTGCTTTCCCGAATGCATAAGCCTAGAGCCGAATGGCAGATGAAGTTCCACTTGTTGTTGCTGGCGGCGCTGCTGCAGAGGGCTCGTCGTTGGTGTCGACACTGTTGCGTCTCTGCTGGTAGATACACACGTATAGGAAAAGGCCATGTCCTTAACACCAACACCAGCGCAAGCCGACGAGGCTGCAGCAGCCGAAACGGCAACAGTGAGAGTCAAGGCCCACCGAAACCGGCCCCATCATCAAATAGAAATTGAAGCGATTTGAGTTCGAAATGCCTTCCTCGTTCACATCTTCGTCGTCCTCGTTGTCGTCGTTTGGCATTGTCCTTGCCATCGTTGGCTGTGTCGTCGGTTCGTCTCGCAGTGGCCATCGTTAGGCGCGTCATTCTCGTTCTCATCGTCGTCGTCGCTGGCAACAGAACTCAGAGTTAGCGCTGCCGTGCGCCGCATCCTAAACTTCACTCTGCTCTGGGCAGCCTCGCGACAACCAGTTGAAGTTCTCCATTGAGCAGCTACCTTGACGCCAAGTCTTTCAGTTCAAGTTCAATTCAAATTCCAATATTAAACCAAATTAATTCATTCACTTAATTTAACAATTTTAACGCATCCAATTGGCCGTACAAATTCGAAATTAAGCTTTTCAAAACTAACCAAACTAAACCAAAAACAAAGAGAATCAAACAAAACAAGTATTTATTCAAGTGTGTTATTTGAGTTTAACGGTTAATCTCGCAGTGAATTGATTCAAACGGTGAGCGCAAAAATTTCAAATGTCGTTTTTTATATGTGTTTGCCTATGGCATCAAATACTTACCTGACATCAAAGTTACAATTTTTTTTGCATTTTTTTAATGTTGTTCAGGCCATAAACGAAGCAAACGCATTAATAAATTGAGAAGTGACAAGAACAACTAATTCATAAATACAAAAAAAAAGAAAGAAAAAATTATGATAACATATAAATTAAATTTAAGTTTACAAAAAAAAAAAAAAATGTATTTGCATTGATGGCCATTGTTGTTTGTTCATTTGTATATGACAAACATTTTGTTTTTTTGCTATGAATTTTAATCATAGCCAAATTTTATACACGCATATTTTTTTTTAATGATAGGTACATTTATATAGATATTTGATTTATCAGTACGCAATTTTTAAGCCCATATTAAAAATGAATTATTATATGAATACTTAGCTTAAGCTGCTTTATGTTTACAATCTGATGTAAATATTTTCTTCTCGTATATAGGTGTGACATATTTCTGAGCTGCTTTCCAAGAATTCTTGTTCTAGTCATTTTATAACACACACATCTTGTGTATTACGCTCGACTTTGACTTTGACTACATCCCTCCCTTTGCCTGTGATCCCAACACGCAACCTCGTTCCCCCATTGGAGTTAGTTAACTCACTGGGACGAGTACATGCAGATATGTTTGCATTGCGCACATAAGTCAATTCATCGGAATTCTGTTTTAACTATGATTGCGAGATTGGCAATACCAGCCATCCTTTGATTAAATTGTTTTCCAAATAACCAGTCCGGTAAGTAATGAATGAGCAGTGCAAACATTTACCATGAAATCACTTTGATTCCGATTGTGGCAAATATTCGATCAAATAAAAAATGCATTTTCATTTTTTTTTGCTACTGCAGATAGATACATGTACACATGTATTAATATTTACATGGAAATCGCATTTTTAAAGTTTTAAATTGGCAAAAGACTGCTGCTTAATTTACCAGAAATCTACAAATACCAAAAGTTATTGCAAAAACATAACTTATTCAACTATTTAGCTGACGGCGTTTTCAGCTTCAGGAGTTTCAGCTTAAATCTGGTTTTCCTTGCCTGCCGTAATCGGGGCATAAGTACATTTCTGTGGTTTTCTGCATTACTTGAGTAAAGTTTGCTTAACATTTGGCAAATATTTATAAATATAAATACTCTTAAAGAATTTGTGGTTTTTTATTTTCTGCGAAGTGTGCAGCAAGTAGATTTATTTTTTTAAATTGAAAAATAATTGGGATGCATTGTGAAATTGGTTTGCTGCAAAAGGCTTTTTGCATACTTTTTTTTCTTTTTTTTTTGTTTTTTTTTTGTAATGAAATTGCAGCTTAATTGTTGGCTGTCCTGGCCGCGCCTATCACCATAAGCGAATCGAAACTTATTGCCACAGGTCTGCACCATGCACAATAAATTCCATTTTATTGCGCCGCCAAAAAATATGAAAAATATATATATATATATATATATATATATATATATGAGAGAGTGTGGGTGTATGTTTGACCGTGCCTGTGTGTGTATTATGAAAGTTGTCGAAAGTGATTTATACACGATTTAATGCATTTCTGCTGCCGATTCTGTTGCTGTCGTTTTCATTGCTGTTGCTGTTGCTGTTGCTGTTGTTCTTTGACAGCTGTTGCATTTGTTGTTGCTGCTGCTGCTGCGATTTTCAACAAAATTAATTGCCTGTTAACCATTTTGCAACATTTTGCAAGTACCACAAACCGAATGATTGCCGTGCCAAATAAATTATACAAGCCATGCAAAAAAATGAAAAGCAAGACGACGAAAAAAACGAAACAAACAAAACAAACAGAAGTCGAACTTCAGAAGCAGCAGAAGCAGCAAAAGCAGCAAAAGCAGCAAAAGCAGCAGAAGCAGCAGAAGCAGCAAAAGCAGCATCAGCATTAGCATCAGTACCCCATATAAATAATAATAAAGTAAAATAAAAGCAGCGCAAGGTAATAAAAATAAAATGTAATAAAGAAAAAAAAAAAATAAATAAAGAAGCGAAACAAAGAGGGGATTCCCAGTGTGTGGCACACAGCTAGCGATAGCGTGGGGAAGCCAAAGTGTCAAGTAAGCAAACATTTAATTTTGATTTATTATTAATTTTCACGCAGCACGCACACAAATAGACAAGCCCAAGCCCAAACCCAACAGCAGCAGCAGCAGCAACCGCCCACAGCCCCCACCTTCCACACTTGCCACTCTGTGCCACTCTGGGCCACTCTGTGCCACTCTTTGCCACTGACTGCGTTTAAAACCGTAATAGCTTTATGTTTATTTTGTTTGGTTCGCTCTTAGCTTTTGTTTTTTTTTGTTGGCTTGCTCTCTGTATTTTGTAATACTTTGTGTTTTATTTGATTATTTGGATGTTTCTATTTATTTTTGTTTTTTTTTTTTGGTAAAAAGGCCAAAATAAAGGTGTTTAAATACCGTTAACAGCCCACGCCAAATTATTGTAATTACTGTTTTCCATTATTTGAGCGTTTCGTTGGCCGAAGTACAGGAAGCGCAACCAAAAGCATTTAACACACACACACACACACACACAGAGACGCACTCAAACAGAGCGACAAAAAGTGTAGCACACAAAAAAGGGCAAAATGGAGAGAAAATGGCGAAAGTGGCGCAAAGTTGTGCAAAAACGTGCGTTTATTTGCGTAAAAACTTGCCATGCCTTCATACCCCCCCCCAACCGCTGCTTGTCCCACCACTCGTACTCGATTTGTTGTACCTTAGCTCTGCACTGTGGAGTGCGGGGGGCGCACTTGATCTGCTGCCCATCTCGCTAGCGCTTTGTATCTCGCTGTGTGTGTGTGTGCTGGCTTAAATTTTTGGTTGTAAGAAACAAAAATAAAACACGAAAAAATAAAATTGTTCTAATCCCGCTTTTGTATCTCTTTCTCTCCCTCCCCCCTCTCTCTCTCTCTCTCTCTCTATCTCTGTCTCTCTGTGCGGGTGTTCGACGGACAGCTGTAGAAACTCGCCCAACAAGTTTCGCCCCTTGCCTGGCTGCCTTTTATCGCTGTTGCCTTTTTGTTTTATGTTTATTTTTGTTATCGTCTTTGTCGTCGCAGTCGCTGTTGTTGTTGTTGTTGTCGTTGTTGTTGTCGTTGTTCTTGTCGTTGTCGTTGTCGTTGTCATTCTCTTTGTCTATGACTTTGTCTTTGTCTTTGGCATTACTTTTAATGATGTTCGCTGTCTAGATCTAAGGCTTTAATTGTATTGATTAAATGCTTAATTGTGATGCGGATGAAACAAAAAATGAGAAAAAACACACACACACACACACATACACCCAAAAAAAAAGCAAAAAGGGAAACAAAATAAAAAAGGGCAAGAACAATAACAAAATGAAAGCAAAAGCCAACATTTAATTGTTATTAACAAGCGCGCATTAATTACTATGATTAAAAACGAAACGAAACGAAACGAAATGCGACGAACGGACATTCACAATAATTAGTCCGATGGACGCTCAGGTGTTTAATTAAAACTAATAGAGTCAAGCGGCAGCAGAGAGCCCGACTGGGCCGAGTAGATACAGAAGAAGCGCAGACGATTTAAACGTGCAACAATTAAAGGCGATGGCATAAAAGCCACGGCGATAACAGTAACAGCAACAGCAACAGCAACACGAACATCAGCAGCACCAACTGCTACAAGTAAATAACAAGGGCAGTGCAGCAACAGCAATAATAACAATGACTGGTTGACAACAGCAGCAGCAGCAGCAGCAGCAGCAGCAGCAGCAACAAGGTACATCAACAACATACAACAACAAGTGCAAGAACAACGGCGAGATCAACAATGAAACAACATTGAAATTGTAGTAGTTTTACTAACGATGCAGCAAAAGTTGAGGCATTTATGAGGTGTGGCAACTGCTGCTGCCTGCTGCTGGGGTGGCTTGCTACCTCGCTGCCTCACTTCCGCTCTCCTCTTCATCGTCATCTGCTCTCTATTGTCCTATTCTATGTTTTTCGTTTCCATTCAGCTATGCCCTGCTCTGCTTTACTTTGCGTGTCTATCGTTTTGTCTGTCTGTCAGTCGTGTCCAGGCCAAGTCATGGCCAATCGGTGGCCGTGCTCCCTACGGCAAACAATTGTGCGCTCTGTGGCAAGTTGTATGTGGCAACATATACGCCAAGGTCTTTAGCGCTCACATCAAACTCTCCAATTAATAATGCAAGCCACAACTATTTGCCCGTTAATTGAGAGTACTTCAATATTTGATATCTAATTACTTGGTTACTTGGTGCTGCTCATCGCAATTGGATTATGCAAAGTAAGCGCAGTTGCAGTTGCAACGCCACGCAAAATGAGTAGTTGATTTGAGATCTATAACTATATAAATAATAAAATTAATAAATAATTTATCAAATTTATAAATTGATTATATATATTATATATCTTATATTTTAAGATATTTTGAATCTTGCTTGATTAATATATTAATACAACATTTCTGATGTTGCTGTCATGTGTGTCAAGCAGAATGACAAACTTGAAATTCGCCTAACTTAAACTCGTTTTCTCGTGCACATTTTTCTTGACGTTTCGCCTACCAAAAAGGTAGCTGAGAAAAAAAGTCGGCTTGTTATTGACACTTAGATGAAAGTTGAATTTTTGCGACCCGCTCGTTGACAAGATGCTGTCAGCCTGTTGACAGAGCCGCACATAATTTTAACACTTTGTTGACAAGTGGATAACTGAGTGAGCGAATCGACATGTAACCCATACATACATATATTTAAATAAAACTGGATGTCAACTAATCAAGCAACGCGAAACTAATTAAGTAATTGCACATCAGGATTTCCTTTCGATGCTGTGTTGAAAACAATTCTCAGTTATTTGCCCTGGGATCTTTAAGCTGACTGGCAATAAAAAAGCTTAACACGTGGGGGTGTGCGTGGGTGGGTTTCGCACCTTATCGGTTCGATGCAGCGTTCGTATTGAGGCAGTGTCCTTTCTGCACGACACTGCCCCGCCCCTGTGTACATGGATGGAATTTTAATCAAGCTGGCAACCGGTGACAATATCAAGCACCCTTAATCCCATAATCTCTCAGATCTCAGATTGCAACATGCAACGGCATGCCGCATGCTGCATGCACTAAGCAATTTTGCAATTCGCAAACTGACCGTTGCATGTCGAGCAATGTTTAGGGATGTGAATTCCGCATGGCACAAAGCTGACACAAAAATCTCATTACGTTACGCAACGTCACGTCACATCACGTCATGTCAGGTGTGTGTGCTACGTGTTCGCCAGCAATGCCGACGGTGTCTCCCAATGTCGTCGTCGTCGTCGTCGTCTCTCAGATGCGTGTTCAGATTGCTGAGCTCGTCAAAATTGTTTCAAGCTACTTTTCTACTACTCCTTTTTTACCTCCCCCACCCCCCCGCTAATTCTCTCGTCTCTATTCTCTAGTCCCCTCCATTTCTTTATTTTCTTTATTATTATTAGTCGCTGGTTTTTGACGTTGTTGTTGTTGTTGTTGTTGTTTTCTTTGCGTTCCTCTTATAAGCCAATAAGCTCATATTAAACTTAAGCGAGCAGCTCACTCGGCTGGGCAGGGCTGGGCTGGGCTGGGCAGGGCTGGGCTGGGGCTGTGCCAGGAGCGGATTGGGGGTTCGCAGGGTGTTGCTGCTGATGTTCGGGCTTTGTTCTCATTGGCTTTGGCATTCGCTTTGTCTTTGGCTTGTGATGGGAATTTGCTAAATTACAAGCGATTTATTAAGCTGTCGTTGTTCTTGTTGTTGTTGCTGCTGCTGCTGCTGCTGGTGTTGTTGTTGTTGTTGTTGTTCTGCTTCTTATGGGCTATTAACTCGCCGGAATCGCAAGTAGTAAACACAACTCAGCTGAGGCAGTGGGCTGGCCGCAAACACTAATAGACAAATACAAACACGATGCAATTATTTGTTTTGGCACCCATCTTCGGAGCTGCCGGGACGTCGCGAATCGTCGATTATTTTCCGGAATTTGGCAAAATAAATATATATACAAAGAGCGAAAAAAAGGGATGTGTGAGTGGGCAAAGGACTACAAATTGCTAATACCAATTCATTTAAATTTTGACAGTCTTATTCGGTATCTAATCGGGTACGTTCAAGTGGTTAGCGATTGAGTAGCTGTGTTTACCAACGACTGGATACCGATATCTACGGTATATTGCTCTCACATATAGTGAAGGGAATAGATTTTATTCGTGGCTACAGCTTGACTTCAATGCTTTAATTTTCAAAGCTGATCAACGTTAACGAAGATCTTTAATCGATTTTAATCGATATGTCATCGTTCAAATAAAATACACTTTATAAGCGTTTGATATCAGAGAACTTCTCCGTTGAGATTGACTGATTATTATAAGACAATTAGAGCAGCTTTCAATTAGTTTTAATTAGTTTAGCGAGTGTGAACTTCTACTTAAATGTGATTTCCTCATTTCCATTGACTGTTGGCTAATGGAATGCTTTTTGTATCTTGAGTCACAATCTGCCCGGAAATCGCACGCATGAATCTTATCGACTTGGTTGAGGCAGCCATATCCTGTGTTGGGGCATTAAAGTAACGCTTTAAACGCTGGACACCAGCCACTAAGGCATACAAGTATATACACATGTATGTATGTATGTATGCGATACACACACACACCTACACACACAGTTGCACACAGCTGGTAGCCAGGCGAATCCATTATTGCCACCGTCGTCGTCGTCGTCGTTGACTTGTTGCGCGTTTCTTTTAGCTCGCAGACGTTGCGACGCCGACGTGCACTTAAAGAAATTTCCAAACGATTTCCCAGCTGGCAAGCACACAGACACACACACAGACACACACATCAGCAAATAAATATAGCGGTCTATAAATGTGAATGTGTGTACGTAGTTGGTAATAAAACCAAGGCTGGGATTGAGATGCTGCGTGACAAGTTAAGTTAACACTAGTTAGTTGGCCATCTGGCATTTTCATTTATGTAGGCGACCATTTTGTGGCGCACAGATTTGAGGCACAATTAATTAGAGCAGCCGCCCCCACATGCCCCCACATGCGTCGCCTGCAATGCTGCAGCTGTAGCCCGAAACGATGCTGAAGAAGCAGGTTTAAAAGCAATTAATGCCAAACTGCTGGCTGAGCGATTTTATTTGTACGTTGCGTATACGCAGCATAAAACGCGCTGAAATGGAGAACATGCGCTTTGCTTGAGTTTCGCCGTAAGCCCATATCCACAGCTGCCCCCCCCTTCCCCGTTTTCGACAGTTGGTAACTCCCAAACCGCAAACCGTTTAATTTGAGCTCAAATTTGACAGCTATTGGACAGGCGAACGAGGCAACGAACATTCTAGCTGGCACCAGGGCTTGTGGCTGCAGTTTTGAGGCTTGCCGAGCAGCGACGGGTGGCGACGGGTGGCAACGGGTGGCGACGGGTGGCAACGGGTGTCGACAGCGACGGACAGCGACGGGTTGCGACACGGATGCGCACTTAGAGTCCTGCCAAAAGCTGTCAACTGCGGCCTCCAGTTGACAGCGGGGCGAAAGCAGGCCTAAACCTGGCCAATTGATGATAACACGTTTATGATTCATTAATTTAAGCAATAAACGAATTTCCAAGAACAATACAACTATATTTTGCAGAATACACATAAATCCTACACTTGGCCTAAATAATTGTGGAATCAGTTAATAATCGTAATACTAATAATCTTGCTTGATTTGCCATATTTGAAATTGATTTAGTTACATTCGATTTGAAAATATTTATGAATTTTGAATACATTTAAGCCGAGCTAAATTTGACAGATTAGTTGTATTTGAAATAATTTCGAAGAATTCAATTAATGAACGCGTTCATGCGGACTAAGCCAGTTTCAGTAAACGCTTTCGAATTTATCGCTTGCGTCGTGTTGAGACAATGCAAAACGAGATTAATTTCGGATTCAATGAGTTTATTTTTATTACTTTTTTTTGCTGTTGTTTAGTTTTTATCTGCCTGCGCACATTTGTGAAATTAAATGACACATTTTAAACTGAGGGAAACAAAAAAATATATATATATATAAATATATATTTATATATGTATGAAAGAGGGCCTCAAAACGTTATTGATTTATGCGTCGTCATATTGTTAATTTCATTCCGCTGCTCGCACAATTTAACATGAATTGTTCGTTGTCAAATTGAGGATTATAACAATACAATAAATTTGGTAACTCTCAAGCCCGACATAAGCGAACAGCGAACAGCGCCCATGCAATACACACACACACATAGATACACAGTTACACAGATACACAGATATGTACATAGATACATAAATACATACATATCTACAGCTGTCAATTGCAGTTGTTTTTTGAGTGCGTACTTTAACAACTCCCATTTTGTTGTGCACACTCGCTGAGTCCTTTAAAGGGCAATTTCTTAGACGCCTTTCGCGCAGTGTATGTGTGTGCATGAGTGTGTCTGCTCTGACTGGGATTTGCTGTAGGTGTGACACGGCAACAAGCCGACACCAAACCCATACACGCCCCAAACAGTGGCACCAGCAGCAGCACCAGCAATGAGAAACAGAAAAAATGAAGAAAAATCGAAAAGTTGGCAAAGCAACAAGCTGCGATGGTGACGATGATGAGAGTGATAGAAATTTGTGGGTAGTAGCAATGGTTTTACATGGTCACAGTTGCCTGGCTTGTGCTCTCTCTCTCTCCCTCTCTCTCTCTCTGTTTCTCTCTGTCTCGCTCTCTCTAACTGTCTTTATGTGGCTCTGGCTGTCTCTGTCGGTTTCTGTGCATGTGTCGCGTCTCAGTTGTGCTGCCTGCCTGTTGCGCCTTTTGCGTGTCACTTTGTGCGGCTCAGTTGCTTACAGTTACTTTAGCCAGCCCGTCAGTCTGCCAGTCTGCCAGTCTGCCAGTTTGCCAAAGTATAACAATGGGGCATGCCAAAATGTCTCGTTCTGCCTTTTATAACAAGACCCGTTACCAGCTTCAGGAGCGCACACTTTATCAATAGCGTCAATACATCCCTCATTCCTCCATTCAACAACAACAACAAAAAATGCTATTATGTGGCGAAAATAGCATACCCTAACAAATCGAGTTTGTTTTAAAAGTAGATTTACTCACAATAGATTGGAGCGCACATAATGACATCGGCTTTGACAGCAGCTATATGATTTGCCCAACTAACTAATAAGTATTAGCTGCGGCAAATTTCAAGCAGATTGTTTCAAAACTAAGAGACTACTTTGCATTGCTAAACGCGACTCGGCTGTTAAGGGCCTATATACATATATACATACATATGTATGTATGTTTATACCTTATGGCAACACTTCTCGACAACACTTCCAATACCACTCCATGGCAAGAGTATTAAAACAGTGAGAGAGAGCGAGTGAGATAGCGAATAAAATAAAGGAATTCTACTTGAATGTCTGCCTAGTTGTTCAGCTGACGTCTCTTCTATCGCCTCATCGTTGTCTCCTTGTGTTTGCTGCTGTGGCAACAATTTGAGAAATAACTCCCGCAATGCCAGCGCGAAACTTTTGCGACCTCCTCGCCCAAAAAAAAAAAAAAAAAAAAAATAAATAAATATATATATTTATATATAGACACACACACACACACACACACATACACAAACATTGTGTTGCACACTAATACCAATGGGGAGCAATTCCAATAGCACTGGGCGCCATGGCGTAACAGATACACAAACTTAACTTAACTGAGTGTGTAAGCAATACACGAGCGACGAGCTGAAAATTGTAAGAAACGCAAGTGTAATACAAGACGCTAGCTCCCAAGGGGTGTGCGTGTGTGTGTGTGGAGGGGCACAACCATACGGCTGTTGTGCACGTCTCTGTGTGTATATGTGGATGGGGTTTTTGTGTGTAGCCCATTATCACTGGCCCAGCGCTCAGCTGTGTTTCGACTTAAGTAACATTCAACGTTGCGAGGTCGACTTCGTCGTCGTTCGAGAAGTTTGCATACATACATACACATACATATATATATATATATATATGTATATTATATTCACTTACATAGTGGCGCACAGTGCTGGCCAATTGAATGGGGACAATTGTGTGATTGTGTGCATCGGGGGAATAACGCAATAACTTAAATATATATGCTACATATATGTATAATCATTGGGGCATCATCATCATAATGCTGATCAATTACAGTCTTCTTGGAATTTGGAAAATAATCTGCTCATCTTGATATTGTGTTTACTTTTCATTTGGTTTCTTGGAAGACTATCGTTATTAAGCAAAAGGCTGCCTTCAAATATTCACTTGCCGAACATAAAACCAAATAATATATATATTATAACTTTTAATCAGCAAATTTCGAATTTGCCGAACATAAAACCAAATAATACATATTATAACTTTTAATTAGAAAATGTGTGTATCAGGTTTCGATATAATTTCTGGTTTTGCAGTTGCAGTCGCTCGTTGATTGTTGGAAATCGAATAATTTAATTTGATGTATTCCATTAGTATTTCACTTGTCTGATGTGCAGTTGAAGTGCACATAATCCACTGCATCGAATTCAATTCAGTGATAGCAAACAATATAAATGAAATTTGCAATTTAATTAATACACAATTTTGTTGTTTTTCGTTGAGTTTTGTTGTAAATCAAAAGATTTATTTTGCTCTGTAGGTTTCAGTTTCCCAATTAGTCAGTTTTGCTTCCATTCATTTGTGTGGCGCTGTTAAATATTTAGTATGTCTTTCACTTGTGTGTGTGTGAGTGTGTGTGTGTGCTTGTACTATACTTAAATGCAGCCTTTTGTGTTTCCTTCTTACGCACACAATCATCGAAATTTATAAGTAAAGTTAAGCAATGCAAAGGCAAATATTTTTCAAAGTTGGGCCGCGTTCATTTCGCGTCTTGCAAACTGCAAACTAAATCAACTTAAAACCAGTCGATGGGTTCACTTCGCTTGGGTCGAATAAGGTTGGGTTGGGTGGGGTTGGGTTGGGTTGGGTTGGGTTGGGTTGGGTTGGGGTTGGGTTGCGGCCTGCGTTGCGGTTCCTTCATTATTGCTAAAACCCTAAAAGCAATGTCTGACGACGATGATGATGATGATGATGATGATGACTATGACAATGGTAATGATGAGCGTGATGATGGTGGGCAACTTTATTGGCGACGTCGTCTGTCGAACTACAAAATATTTGATAAAATTTTCAAGAGATTTTCTTTCATTTCTTTTTCTCTTTTTTGGTTTTTGCAATTATTTTTAGGGATCAATAAAATAAGTTTATAAATAGCTAACTGTACGCAGCACAGAAAGACAGGGCGTGTGATAGAAACAGAGAGCAAGACAGCGAGTGCGAAAGACAGCTAGAGAGAGAGAGAGAGAGGGAGAGAGAGAGAGAGAGAGAGAGAGACAGATGAAAAGATTGTTGTTGCCGTTGTCAGTCACAAAAATCAGCAGGCAGCTAAAGAAAAATCAAGTTTAGGCAACTTTGTTTACTCAATTAGTTGTTTTTATTATTTGCTGGTTCGCTGGCTTCGTTAAGGCAGCTTGATGACCTGCCAGACGAATGAAAGGGGCAAGCGGTAGGTGGCGGTTGGGGCAACTACCACACTAATTGGCTTAGAGCGACAAGCGAAAATTAACTTTTATTTTCAGTTGAGCTGCCTCTGCAATAATGTAAAATAAAATTTTCCATGCCCATGAAGTAAAAAGTTAACAAAGCCAAAAAGTTGCCCACAGCAACGGCAAAGGCAAAGGCAAAGGCAGCGACAGGAGCAGCAGGAGAATTAGGAGCAGCAGGAGAATTAGGAGCCGCAGCGACAGGGACGTAAGTGGTAGAGCCAGAGAAATCGGTAAAATCAACAAAACACACGCAAGATAAACATGGCCACAACCACAAAGCTAAGAGCACAAAAGCAGCGCCAATTCTCATTGTAAAGCGCCACAATGCGTAGCCGACCTGTTGGTTATTTGGTTGGTTGCTTGGTTGGTTGGTTGGTTGGTTAGTCGACTGTCTGCCCGACAGCGCGTATAAGTGCCACTTGGCTTTGCGCATTGAGCGTTGGCCATTGGGCATTGGGCATTGGCTTGAATTTATGTTGGCCAAATTGCAATATCAATAAGCAGGTAGCCAAAGAAAGCAAAAAGTAGCATTAAGTGATATAAGAGCAAGTTTTAATGCGCCAAATGTCAGTAATGGAAGCAGAAAGAAACTTTTGCGACAACACAGCTGAGCAATCATATATATATATATATATATATATATATAAATATATTTAAATAATACTTACAATACGGAGCATATTGAAGGACACCTGTTTGCTGATATATGAGTAGAGGCCAATGCACACACTCAAGTACACATATGCAAATAGAGTTGTTGGCACAGCAAACATTTAAGTTTGCCACACACACAAACTCACACACACACAAACTCACACACACACAAACTCACACACACACACACACATGCACACGCACACACCACCTCAAAAGGAAAACTACTCGGCGTATGTGCAGTATGGACAAAGAACGGCTTAAATTTACTGCTGTGAACATTTTATCCAGTTATCGAATTATGGCTTATACTTATATTGGCAAAAGCCACAACATTGTATGGCATCAGCTTGTGTGATAAATCGATTTAAGCACAAAGCCATCCAAGCGCATTAAATTACTTTTCGCAATCAGTGTATTTTTTTTTTTCAACCATCTATTTTTAGTTTAATCCGAAATGCATTGCTTGGTACTTGATTCATCTGGTTTGTTGAGTTGCGCCACCTCTGTGGCATTCCACATAATATTGTCTGCAATTGCACTCCCAAGAGCAGAACAATTCCAACTGTCTGGGCGCCGTGCCATCTATCTGAATTTCAATTAGCATTTGCCGCACGTGCGAAGCTACTTCAGTCTGTGCCTGTGCCTCTTGTTGCAAGTAGTAGTAGTAGTAGTTGTCCAGTTGCTCAATATATGTTGCAATTATGGGGAGTGTTGCCAATTTGACATCGCTAATAATTTCAAGATAAGATAAATACTCGAAATCGAATATTGTTTCCAATATTCTTGGAAAAACTGTAAGCTGAACCGATTTTCAAGGTCATTGATTGGTCAAAATTGGCAAAAATTTGCCAAACTGATTTTCGCAGTTACTTTTAATGAAAGGGGATCAAGGGCAAAGTGAATAAGGTTGCGCGTGTAAAATGTGAAAATGCGAATCTAAAATGCGAATGCGATTGAGAAATGCAAGCAAGGAAATGGGAAGCAGCGAATGAGCGAAGCAGCCAGTCAGAGCCTGCCGCAAATTCCCCCAAGTCATCAGAGCTGCACTCCCTAACACATTTTCTTTTGCTCTTACTTACCGTTCTCTCGGCATCTTGTGGCATCATTTCTCAGTTGCTGCTTGATTGGGGGTTATGCCCCCGTTTCTTACGGTTTGCGTGCATTGCATTTGGGTCAAGGCTGCTTCTCGCTTCTCGTTGCTGTTGGCCCGGCTCTTTATGGCACCCGCTCCTGCTGCTGCTGCTGCTGCTGCTGCTGCTCCTGCTGCTGCTGCTTCTCCTGCTCCTGCTGCTTCGTCTGCTGTGCCAGCAAAGTTTGATAGCACATGCGAAAGAGTGGCCAATGCCAGCATCAAATTGACATCAAGATCACGGCCAACTGGGGACAGCAATTCTTTTTATTGCATTTCCTTGTCATGGTGAAGTGCAAAAAGTATAGCATACTTTACAGCTATGTGGATTAACAAGTTAAATTACTTCTGCTTTGTGTAAGAGGACGTTCTCCGCCACGACATGGTGGCATCGTGTGGACAGAGACACACTCAAACTCATACAAATCCTTGTCTAAGTCCAATTTCAAGTTCAGGCCATGGCAATTTGTACACGCCGCCGCATTCAATTCGTTTCAACGGCTTAGAGCATCATCAGTTTGTTTGTTTGTCTGTGTGTTGCTGGTTGTTGTTGTTTTCCCTAAATGGGCGTGACTGTGGGCTTATCAGCTGTGGCACAGACTCAGTGCCATTGCCACTGCCACTGCCACTGCCACTGCCACTGCCACTGCCAGTGGCGCTTAATGATCATTAAGCATTCATCTTCCTCTCGGCTGGCAACGCTAATGCTCATTTAATGGCCCATCTATGCTCTGATAATTATGCGATTCTTGGCCCAGTTATTTTCCCAGTGCTTTTTAATGGGCCACCACACTCGTTGGCCCTCGTTGGCTGTTGCTGCTGGTGTTGTTTAGCCAGAGCTGTGCCCGCAATTGCTCTGTGCTTTATTGATGGCTTTATGGCAGCTAAGCTTCAAGCTTTCACATGTAATGGCCGTGTTTGTGCGGCTCTAAAAGTTATGCCTCTATCTAGCTTCAGCTTTAGGTTCAGTTTCGGCTTTGGCTTCAGCCTCTTGGTCCTTTCACTGCCTGGCCATTACGGCCACTGGCTAACGTCATTTTATTTATTTTCTTTTTTTTTTTTTTTTTACTGTGCTCTGCCTACACAGAGAGGTTCTGTGCCGAGGGCGCGTCGCATAACTTGATTTATATCCATAGAGTGCCGAGGGGGGCTAAGATGAACTGTCCTCGGCCACAATGGACGGCACTGGACGACACTGGATTGTATTGGACTTTGGTGGATTGGGTAAATGCGGGTATTGAAGCTGGCATGCAGCTTCTGACATATTTATTATGCGCCCCAATGGGTCTTCCACCCGTGACATATAACTTGGCGCTCCATGTGATTTAGGAGGGGATGATGTTCTCGCACAGGGACAAATTATGGTTGCAATTATGTTTATGTATGACAATTACAAAAATTAAGTTTACACCAAAATTCATATTTTCCACTGGGCTTATTTTATTTCAGCTAGAGGATTCAATTACACTTTTCATTTAATTTATCAAATTAACAGCGTACAAACAAAAAAAAATTGATTGTGGTATTAAATTTGCATAGCAGTGGGTTTCCAATGAACATATTTGCAACAAGGTAGATGTACATATGTTTGTAGAACGCAAAGATCTTGGGAAAGCTATAGAATATACATACAGTGGGGGACAGCTCAAGACGACCAGGGTCAAAGAAAAAATTTAATTGCCTGCCATAAGCTAATCATTCATTATTTTTCAAAAATTCCAAAGACCGATGGTAGGTACATGTATTAACCACCTAAATTAATATATGACCCCAATACACTGGGGTTTCCCCACCTGCTAGGTAGAATGATGTATAAAAGTAGCCTATTTTCTTTGACCCTGGTCGTCTTGAGCTGTCC
This sequence comes from Drosophila kokeensis, assembly GCA_035042145.1. NCBI lineage: Eukaryota > Metazoa > Arthropoda > Insecta > Diptera > Drosophilidae > Drosophila > Drosophila kokeensis. Next base: position 502,669 of record JAWNLT010000194.1, read on the forward strand.
CCCACTGTACATATGTTCGTAGAACGCAGAGATCTTGGGAAAGCTATAGAATATACATATATATACTTGTAATGGCTTTGATCATCAAGGTACAAGCTCAAACTTGGAAGACTATTGCTTAAAAATTTTGGCTGTTATCGATAAAATGAAATAAGCCCGATATGGGCCTGGTATACGAGATATTTAGAGCACAATTTATGAAACTTATTACTACAATAATAATAATAATAATAATAATAATAATAATAATAATATGCGTAAGCTGTGACAAATGATTTTCCTAATTATTGAGTTTTCTTGTTAGTAACTTACTTAAAGAGGCAGCGCCGATATATATTCAGCCAGCATTGTTGAGCTTCTCGCTTGTTTGCCCTCAATTTGGCAGTGGGCGCATCGCCTGCCAATTTGGCAATCTGCCGCGTAATCGGCCACAAATGGGCAGCGGTGTACCACGAGTACCAGTGCACCAGCATCGGTGTCCAGTGCTTGTCTATGTAGTCCGTTGGAGACCGAGTATTGCCATTGTGTTCAAAGTCTCGGAAGGCTTGTGGCTGGCCAGATTGCAGTCATGATGATGATCATCACCGCTGCCTGCCTGCTCGTCCATAATCACTTTAATGTTTGTTGTTGTTGTTGGCATCTTGATAGTTTTGCTTTATCTTTTAACACTTTAAGTTGAGATTTTTGATAACTTAATTGTTGTTTTAAAATGTATTTATCAACGCTTGCTACTTTGGTTAAGATTTGATCTCGGATTACATTATGTTCTGTAATTATTATTTTGTTATTAAACTTTACTTCGTTTGCTTGTTTTACTTTTGTTCAGTGTAGTTAATAAATGAAGCTGTTTCTGTCTAATATTCTTAACATTTTTCACATTTTGTTCCGTTTCCTTTTTTAATGATTTCTTTGTTGTCTCGTACTTAACTTAGCTTACAAATAATTACCCCATTTGCAATCATTCCCATTAGCATTTTATTTTCCCTGATGAACGCAAGATATTTGATTTCCTTGGAAACGTTTGTTCATTTTCTTGAATTTTATTTTTAATTTACCGTTCGCTTACTTAAGTTCCTATCCGAATTTCCAGGAAGTCCAAGGCAGTGATACGGCGTTCCCTTTGCTTGCCATTCTTTTATATTTATATTTATATATATATATTTATATTTATTTGGCCTCAACCTGTTCAACATATAAAGTCCTGTTATCCGCTTCTGTTTGCACGCTCGCACATAATTCTTTACTACCAGATGGTAAAGTTGCCACGCCAATCAAAAGCCCAAAATATTCAAATTGCCAAATGAAACGTTAATTATGGGCATTTCAATGTCATAAGTACTAATACCCTTACACACATTCATCCCCACACACTGCACACCCCTACCCAAGTCCATCCTCAACCCCAAGCCACACACATATCCCATTTGTCCGCATGTGTTGTGTTCTCTGCTTTCTCATTCTGATTCTGATTCTGATTCTGATTATATTTCCATTTCAGCCTTATCATTTTCACATTTACCATTCGAAATTGATTGAAATACAATTTTTGAGGATAATAACAGGGCAGCAACAATGAAAAGGACACCAAAAGGGCGTTCCAATGGCAGTCCGCGAATTGCCAAGCTGCCAAGCTGCCAAGCTGCCAAGCTGCCCACTGCCAATTAGAAATCACTTAATACATCCTATTACCAAAATACAAGTGCAAATAAGTGTGACTGTCTGGCTCTGTGTGTGTGTGTGTGTGTGCATCTGTATCTGTGTCTGTGTGATTACGTAATAGGCACTTTATTACCATTAACTTTATTTACATTTTATACAAATGAGGCGCGAGTGAAGTGACGAACGTGAAAAGGGTAAAGGGTCTCATACATGTATCAGCAAGTGCGTGTGTGTGTGCGTGTGTGTGTGTGTGTGTTGCTGTGTGTATGTGCGTGTCTGCGGGTGTCTGTCTGTGTGTGTGTATGGTCATGAGTTTTTTTTTTGCTCCTTTCAGTGTGCGCGTGTGTGCATTGGAGCTTGTGTATTTTCAAAAGCATATTCAGCAGATATACATACATATGAAAGTCCCATATGCACTTTGGCAACTGCCTGCTACAAAATACCCTACAAATAAATAAGAATATTCATATTTTTGGAGTTCAACTAAATTTCATTTAAATACTTTACTCAAGATATATCCGAAAGTAAAACACTTCGATTGTAAGTAACATGCAAATTTTCCATTCAAATTTGGAGCTTTTGGCGGACGTTGGGCACAAAAAAGAACATAATAAATTAATATAATATATTAATATAATATATAATAAACATAATATTTGAATACGAAATAACAAAATGGATCCATTGTGGATCTTAATTTACAGTTGTATATTATGATGTTCCAGTATATTCAGATTTTGGTCCATTTGCGTCGCTTATTGAATCATGGTGGCATGTACATGTACATGCCATAAATGCCAAAAAATATACTCCCACACACACACACAAACACCGAATAAATCCCATCAATTTTACTTCAAAAATTCAATTTGCAGTTTTTTTTTTTGGTGTGGCACTGCTGTTGTTGCTCCTGTTGTTGCAGTAATAGACAGTTGGACAGCGAGGAGCTTAGGAGGGGATTCTGCTGCCCGCTAATCTGATAATGAGTGTAAATTTATGATCATGTACATGCATTTAATGGGGCACACCCAGACAAGCATGCGCTCAACCAAACAGGCAACCTCCTAACTGTGCTAACTGTGCTGATGGCAAACAAGTCCTCGATTCGCAGCTTAGCTTAACGCATGCAAATTGAGACACTTGTGTGTGCAGCAAACCAGGCAAACAAGATGGAGAGATGGTGTGTGCGTGTGTGTGTGTGTGTGTGTGGAGTCTGCTGACACACGCCTAGGGGGATTACATTTTTCATGCGACCATGGGCAGGTTCGAGGACAACGCATCGAGGACAACGACGCGACAAGACCAGACCAGACCAGGCCAGACCAGACCATACCAGGCCAGACCAAACCAGACGAGATGAGACGCGTCGCGATGGCTGGCATCGGCACTCGATGATTTTGTCAATTTGAGTAAATCTTTTTAATGGATCGCAAAAATTAATCGTGTGGAATATATTTGAAAGCAAAAATCAAAAATCCCTTAATATTATTCCACCCTCTCTCTCTCTCCCTCTCTCTCTTACTCGCTCTCGTTCTCTCTCTCTCTCTGTTCCATCTCTGCTCCATCCGAATGCATGCATGAAATTTGCCCATAGTTATGTGAATGAAATTCGGTCAATCTGATGTTCGATTGCGAATGTGAATGCGACTTCGAGTGCGAGTGTGAGTATTTTTTGAACAAGTTCTTGTGCTCGTATGCGAAATGCCACTTAAGTTATTTGTCAAGCGGAAGTGGATTTTAGTTTTAAATTATTGCTGCCACTTGCCGCGCACCAAGCAATGGCAGTAGCCGTATGTGTTGCACAAGCACGTAGCACGACTTATTTTTATTTGATTTTATTGCGCAGCACAGTACAAAAAGTAATATGTGTGTGTGTACAAAAGTGTACACATGTGTGTGTACTTATTATTTATATATATATATATATGCATATATATATATATGTATATATATATATTTATATATATGTTTTAATAACCTTGTTGAGGGTATTATAATTTTGTGCTAAAGTTTGCAACGCATTGAAGGAGACTTCTCCAACCTCAAATACACATATTTTGCTTTATATATATATACATATGTATATATATATATATATATATATTATTGATCAGTTGAAACTTTTGTATGCAAAGTTATTTTTTTGCGAAGGAAGTAGCTAGAGGCCATATAGCTGCCATATAAACAATCGGTCAAGAGATGAGTTTTAAGTTTTGGAATCGAGATAGGCGGAATAAATATACACTGGACATGAGAAAACATAATCATAATTAAAACTACCAACTAAATTTTGGGACGATTTGATAACTTGGTAAAGTATCTTGAGTTCATAGCAGTTTGGTTGATTTAAATGTTTTTTGTGCTGGTCTTCTGTAGGTGAAGTTAATTTCTTAAAAGTTGAAACTTCTTGAATCCAGGTATAATCCAAGGAACACATTAGATGGCGTAGGAAGTAGCTGCTTCAGCTTTGCATTTATTATTTTATCATTCACAATATACACTCTCAATTTCAATTGTGGCTCCGCTCTTTGCTTTCGACTGTCGTCATAATGTTTCATTTTGGCATTCAAGTGTTTGCCTTGCGACAAGTGCCACTCAGCCAAGTAAGTGCGAACGAGATGAGGAGCAAGCGGGAAAGGTGAGGAGGAGAGGAACTGAACCAAGAGCCTAAAGGACGTAGGTTCTATATTGGAATTGTGTTGCGGATGGGGGCCATCAGGCAAATGAAACCGATTGTGGACATTGGGTTGAGACAGCTTAGACAGCTGAAGGGCTTGAAATTGAATATGTTGCACTTACCCCCGTATGTAGCACATGCATCAACACACACACATTGGAAATTAGCTTTAATCGAGCGTTTGTAAACGTAACCCGATATTAAAATACTTAGTCCAGCAAAACTAATCGATAGCTTTGCAGTGCAACACAGTATTGATGCCAATATAAGCCAAGTACGGCTGACATTAAGTGGGAAAATGGACAATAATATAATTGAATCAAAGTATGCAAGTCATTGCCATATGTCCAAATCGGTCGCATACTAAAACTGACGAGTTAATCACTTTGTAGGACATCAACTTAATTTACAGTGCATTCCTTACAATGACCAATTAAAGATAAATCGTGACATTTACATTTTAATTGACAAACTGAAGGCAGTCATATGGTTATCTTAATTCAAGTAAGTTGGCCTAAACGCCAATGCAGGCAAGAAGACTAATGTGTGTGTAGCTATTCGATTTTACATTCCTTTAGAAGTGTAAAGTTAGTAAATCATTTCCCAGACAGACAGAGTTCTACAAAGGAGTTTGCATATTTATGAATTCCACGTGGAGCCACAAATATTATTTGGGGAGTTATTTGCTGGGTTGTGCTGGATGCTTAAGTAATTGTAAACGTGCCTCGGCTTTGGCTTTGGCTTTGGCTTTGACTTTGACGTTGACCAGCCTTTCATTTTTGCATCGACGAAAGATTAATTTGAGAAATATTTGCGGTATGTGCAAAATAAACTTTTGTTGTTGGCCCCAAATCGAGCTGGCAGACTGTTAACTAAGTTTATGGCTTCTGGCAGCCATTGCTTATTGATTGCGCCGCCAAAACCCGAATTCTTTAAAAAATTAATAAAAAATGATTGCGAGATTGCAGCAAATGAAATAAAACTGAATAAAACTGTTCTTTAAGCTTTTGGTCAATTCGAAAGCGTATGCCGCAAATTGTAGATGCCATCCGTCCGGCCCCGTCTTGTCCATTACCAATTTCCATCTCCATTTCCATTTTCATTTTCCTTCTCATTTTCATTTTCAATTTTTATTTTGTTCTTGGCTTTATTTGTTTGCATTCTGCCATAAATCTTTAAAAGTAACACAGCATATGTGGAATGGGATACAAAGTTGAAAGTTGAATATGAGGCAACGGGATGAGGGGCCATATTGGTCATGGCCACCAAAAAAAGGGGAGATTTTGTTTGGTGTGGGTGTGGGAAAAGGAAATGGGCCGAGGGTCAACTCCAGGGACTGGCGCTGCTCAAATATTCAACAATTTATTTCTTTTATGCTCACACATTCTTGTATGCGAGTTGGAAATCTCATCACCATGAATTTCGCAACTCGAATTGAATTTCAAACAAATCGAAACTTATTGATTTACACATCGCTTGTGCGAGTTTTGTGTTCTCTCTCTGGTTGAAAACAACATCAAATAATTAAGTGTTATTAATTTCTCGTTTTTCTGCGGCTTCGACAAAGTTAGCGAAATGCAACGAAATTTGGTGGAAAGTGCTTAGCTGAAAATATATGGCAAGCTATGAAATACAATACAAAATGTGCCATGGTCTCGGTATAAATTCTTTGAAAACTGCAATTTGGATTAAATTGATTTGCAGCTTTTAACTGAGTAACTATTGAAAACAATTTCAAATGATTGCCAACAGCTTCAGAAACCGAATTCGTGCTGCGGAAAGCACACAAAAAAAAAAAAAAGAAAAGAGAAATAATGAAAAACTTTCACTAACATGTACTCAAATACATGCTTACGCCCCTGCACGAGCGAAAGGGGCGTGGGTGTGAATGTGGACGGAGATGTGGATGAATGTTTGGTGTTGAGCTAGAAAATTTCTGTTATTATGTATGTTTTGGTATTGGAGCAAAGAGCAGCAAGCAATGCTTGGCTTTTATTTCTTTTTCAGCTTTCACTCAAAATGTCAGTGGGCATGGGTATGGGGAAGGGCGAAGACAAGCTGCTTGGCAGCTCATGGGTACATAATAAATTTTTAATTAAATGAAAGCAGTCAGGAATCTAATCGATGCGATGCGATGCGATGAGATGCGATGAGATGCGATGCGAAAGCAACCACATCCGCAGCAGCAGCCGCCGCAGCAACCGGCGGATGTGTGTTGCGGCGGCGGCTTGCGTGTCACAGTCGAAGCGAAGGAAGTTAGTTAGTTTGGAATTTGTACTGGTAATTTGGCATAAAGCCTGCCGACCACAAAAATGTCGCAAAGCAGCCTGCGAACCAGCCAGGTGCGATTGTTGCCGGAATTGCAATCAATTATAAGCAGTCAACAATGGATCAAACAATACTCAAAAAAAACCTGTGCATTGTCATAAATATTTCATCATATACACTGTCCATAATTAGTTGATAAATTATGCATTTAGTTTGATGTTTGTCGACTGCCTTTAGTTGACGTTCAATAAATAAATAAATAAATAAATAAAATTCTATCATATCTCACATTTCGTGGCATGTAAATGTTTATTTACCTATATATTTACTTATGTTTCATTTGGAGCCTGCTGATGAATGCAAACATTTGCATTTGCCACATTATTATTTTCATTTTTTGTTCATTTTTGTTTAATTTATTTGAGGAATAGGAAAAAAATACAAAATTCAATAATTACAAATTCGAACGATTTAGTCGCAGATTATTTTAATTTGTGCAATTATTTTTGTAATATCCAATATATGTACTTTTATACTCTGTTACCGAGGGTACAAGAGTATATTGCTTTTGTGCAATGTGTTTCCACTCGAATGTTTGTTTATATATTACGAACTTCTCTGTGTGCTGGCACCATTCGATAACTGTAATTTCAAGGCCATCCCTTCCTTTGTTGGGATGTACAGTATGTTTCTTAGTTGGGCACCCGCCCGCAATCAGGCAGCCATCCAGCTCATATTTAAAATGAACTCTTCCCTTTAGCAGTGGCTATAATAATATGGTTGGCAAGCTTGCAGCATTGTGATTGCAACACACGTTCACATTCACACACACACACGCACAGACACAGTAAACTGATGGCACGTGCATGTAATATGTAAATTTCTTCTTCTTTTTTTTGGCTTCGCCTGAAGGCAATGCAAGTATAATTAAACCATAAATACACTATTGTGGCAGGAGATATTGAATTAGTAACAAAAAGTGTACAGAAAATGTACTGTATGCAGTAATCTGTTGAGCCTCCTGATGCCATTGCGTCTTGGCAGCACTAAATCAAACTATGCCTGCTCTTTGCCTAGCCAATGGATCACTAGATATGCCTCAGAGGCAGACCAACCGTTTTTTCAGCACAGACTCAGCACAGTCTGCACCTTTGTGGCAGGCATTGTTTAACCCATAAGCCGCTTACACACTGCCGTTAACTCTTCTGACGTTTGCTCAGTTGATGTTTGGTCTCCTTCCGTCCATACACACACACACACACACACACACACACACAGAGTAAGCAGAGTAAGCAGAGTGAGCAGAGTAAGACAGGTTGGCTGGTCGTGTGGATGTCAACAGCTGAATTTTAATTACCAGCCAGATTTAATTACAAAAAAAAAGTTAATTTATATATATGTATATATATATATATATATGTGTATACGACTAGGACAAATGAGAAATGCGATTGTCAGACAATTGATGGGCTCTTGTTCTCTTTACTTTTTTTTGCGTCTCTGTCCTAGACACGGGTCCTTGTGAAATTAAAATTTATTTTATCCATAATCTGTACAATTCAATGAACAACTTGCGAATCCAATTGAAATCAATTTGATTAAATTGGAAGCAGATCCGAAGAAAAGCCAGAGACTCGAAGGAGAAGGACCAATGCCAATCCAAATGCCAAACCAATGCCAATTTCAACTCAATGGCAATTCGAATTTATATGGTTTGCTCTGCTCTGCTCTGGATTGGTCTGGTCTGGTCTGGTCGAGTTTTGGATCTGAGTCATAAAAGATTCATAGCCAGAGTCTGGGCCCGGCTAGTACAAGTCGCCAAGCGACACTGTGGAAAAGAAAGAAATAGGCTGAGTGTGCGAGCGAGTGAGAGAAGGAGAACACAAAATGGGACAGTTAGATGGCAAAATGGGACAGTGCAGCTGGCCAGATACTCGGGCTCAGATTGATGACTTGGCTCTCGATGGTGCATGGCATTAACGCAACTTGATTATCATGCAGATGGATTATGAAGTATGTGTTTCCATGGCATTGCCACTGACCATTTCATTAATTACTGCTACTGCAGTTCGGATTATGGCTAACAAAGTGTGTGTGTGTGTGTATTACAGAAAAGTTCTGTAAGCTGCAAATTTTTGAAAATTTTATTATAAATAACAATATGAGAATATCAGAGTAAAAGAGTTTGAGCAGCACTCTAAAATGAAATGGAATTTTAAATTAAATCAAAAACTTTCCAAAACATTTCCCGGCAAGTGACAGCATACAGCAACACTACTTATTAAAATGTAATACCGCTAATGGACTTTCCTATAACTAGATACAAAAATGAAAAATGAAAAATGAAACATGAATGAAATCAGTAGATGGTCGATAGGTCCTTGAATGGGCATGGTCAAAGGTTCAATGCCAGGAGCACTTTAGCTTCTTTACGACTTTCATAACTTTCTAATTTTTTCATTTCCCTATCTGCCTCTTTTTCTGCTTCGTTATTGTACCTAACTGGTGTTGCTGGTGCTGTTGCTGTTGCTGTTGGTGTTGGTATTGCTGTTGGTGTTGGTATTGGTGTTGCTGTTGCACTTGTTGGTGCTGGCTGTGCCAAATGCATTTACGTGTTAATTCGTTTAAGAGCAAAACTGTGCATGTGTGTATGGGTGTATGGGTGTATGGGTGTATGGGTGTATGGGTGTGTGGGTGTGTGGGTGTGTGGGTGTGTGTGTGTGCTAGTGGCTGCTGTGCCATGTGCCATGTACTGCAATTCAGTTAAGTTTTGATTGCTATTTTCGCTTCGCTTCCTGCCAGCGGCTGCCTCCGCCTCATTCCGCATTTGAGTCCACGTTGGCGCAGCCACTGCCTCGGCACAATGTTGCCAACAGCAGCAAATGTGTGACATATCCGTTTCCGCTTGCTGCGTTAATGTATTATGGCAGCTCACACACACACGCACACACACACACGATGTGTCACATGGATGCCTTCTAGCAATATCAAACACACAAAGCAGTGGTAACTATTTACAGCTACTTTTCGGTTTTTGTTTTATATTTTTTTTTTACCCTATAAATTGGCGCTGCTTTGTATTTTGTTCGCAAACAATGCAACTGACAGAAAACATAAAAAATGTGATGTTGGGACACTGTTGCACAGTCGATTTATGCTTTATGCAACGATAGCATTGTTGTTCAAACGAAAGACGGATGGCCTGCAACATGGCGGCATATTCCGTGGGGCTGACCACCAACGGTTGCACCAAGGTCTGGAATGGACTGGAAGTGTTTGGTTTTGCTTTATCTTGCTTTGACATGTGGCTTTATCGAGTTCCCTTTGTATGTCAAACGCAACAGGGGCCAGCTTCCTCTCAGGCAGCTCAAAGCCAAGGCCAACACAAATCACCGTCTCGCATCCAGCATCCAGCATCCGGCATCCAGCTGTGCGTTACGAACAAATAGTTCCTTTGACATTGGTTTTGGCGCACATCAACTGCACTCAACATGTCCTTGCCTCCAACATACATACGTATACATAATTTTATTATTGCATTTAACGTTTGTCTGTAATTCAAACGAATTCCTTACGAAATTCCACATTGTTTTCTGTGGTAAGAGAAATCTTTAAAACAAGGCAGTTGGCAGTTGCGGTAAATCATAACTTGATATACATTACGTATACGTAACTTATGTTTTTGAAATGCACATTTGAAATACATATATGAATCATTGTGCAAAATGTATCAGAATTGAATACTATGCTATCAGATGTGCAGTTATGCAATCGACTTAAGCATATATAGATGTTGTTGTTGTTGTTGTTGTCTGTTAAGGCAGCAAGATGCCGATGCCGATGCCGATGCCGTAAACTACAGTTTTATAATCCACAAGCCCAAAATCTCAGTCTGCCTCTCATTCTTGTTGCTGCTGAGTGTGTTTTTTTGCAAAATGATTGTGCATGCATGGGGCATTGGAGGCAGCGGCTTTAAGGCTTTCCGGCATGCAGCATGGAAAATGTTTGTTGACGCTCGATTGTAGAAAATGTCAGAGCATCATTGCACCATGCGACCAATGTTGAGTACCAATTCCAGACTGCATGCCAAAGTCAGTGCGTTAAGCCGCAATTAGGTGAGCTTAGTGGTCCCAACGTTAGCGCCTTCCACTCACAGCCATAAAGACACACACACACACACTCACACACACAGATGCACACTCACAAATGCACTGGATTTAAATTCAGAAAGTATTTTCAAAGTTGTGTTTGGTAGTTATGTACTTGTACTTGTTTGTACACACACATTGATGCAAAATGCAGTCGAGCAAAGCAAACACAATTTCTGTGCACAATCATCTAGTCCAGCAGCTGCCCAATATCAGTTGGACGTAGTACATACATATGTACATACACATATATTTAAGAGTAAACCCCTCTTGGCAAATTGTTCATAAAATTGCACAAGTTGAAGCCACAGACAAACCGGCTACCTGAGACCAAAATAGAGAAATCAGTTATCGACGATTTAAGAACTGTTCTGATTCAAGTTTTTGATTTTGCTATCTTCCTTCTGTCCTTTCCCAAAATCCATATTGATGGGTCCGGACTATGTTGCCAATGGCAATGGCAATAGCAAGCAACCACTAACGTATTCTGCTTTCGCAATGTGTTCTGCCCTTGTGGAGGGTATAATGCTTTTGTCGTGCAGTCTGTCTCCGATCCATTAAAGACTTTCCGAAAAATTTTAAATTTTTTTTTTTTTCAAATATTCACTATTATTATGGAATGTTTGAACGCAGCATAAATGTATGAAGCTGTGACAGAATCCTTTCCGGGTCCACCACACAATTGATACGAGTACAAAACAGGATTTGTGATTGTGAAACATTTTTTCAGCTCTACTGAAATTCATAGAAATATGATGCTTACGCTTCTTCTTCTTCTTTATTCCGAAAACCAAATTTTAATTAGTGAAAATGTGTTTAGTTTTTAACTCTGTGCATTAGCCAGAAATTTGCTGTTGCTGTTGCTGTTAGCTGCAATGCTAATTTGCTGAAATCAGTCAACGATAAACACATAAGCAAAAGTGCTCGCGCTAATAGCAAAAAACTTTATAATTATTTAAGCCCGCTGTAAAGTTTATACCTGCTGCGTAGCATGCCCCAATCATTACCTCTTCCCTCGTCTCTAATCCCTTATGTATTTTTGATCAGCATCACTACCCGAGTCCATGTCTGTTTCTGTGCAATTTAATCCCTCACTTCCGAAGCTAGTGCACATTTCGCAGTCGGAACCGGCCGAATCGAAATACTATATCATATAGCAGCCATAGTAAAGTTTGCGAAATACTTTTTCTTGTTAACAAGATAACCCAACCAAACGTCAAATAAGGCAATATTATGTTTGCCACATGAGGAGAACAAATCGTCGAGCTCGGAATACTATAATATTAGAAAATCGAAAAATTAGAATGTTTATCATGCTTTTATAAATAATTTCTAAACACAAGAAATTATTTTTAATTAATTTTTTTTTTTTAGAAATATTCTCTACCTTTGTATGACGAATTTGTAAAATTGAGAGCGACTTTTTTCTGAGTGTAGCTGCCAAGCAAACTCATCAGTTATTCATGTTATTATTCGTCTAACTCTGGACTAGCATATCATATATGTATATTTCATAGAAACAATCGGTCTCTTCTTGAATTTGACTCAATTTGTCTCCGGTTTAAAGGGTATGTCATCTTCGGTGTGCCCCAAGTATACCATTTTGCCTGTTTTTTCCTCTTGCATTTCAATTGTCATGGTTTGCGATTTTGCAGAACTGTAGTCCTTAACTGAATCTCAGTGCTTCTCTGTCTGCATTTATGTCTGTTATATTTAGTTCTTGATAGTGATGGACATATGACATGAGATGGATGAGTATTACGAGGGCTACAGTTAGTGCATTTAATAATTCCACTTTCGAAAAAACTCAGGCCTCAGGCTCAGAAGTTGATTCAGTGTTGAAGTAATGCAAATTTCAATTCTCGAACGGACATTTCTAGGGACTTGGGAACTATGCTTGTCGACAAGCACTTACCAATATACATATGCATATATGTATATATCCTATATATATTGTACATCCTAGAAGCTTCTATCCGTTTAAAGTAGTTTTCAATGTAATTTATAAAAGTTTTCTGTGCCAGTTAGCTAATATAGTTCCAGCTATATTGAGTAGGCAACCGGAATGCAGGTCAACAGCATCAGGAGGATAAGCTCGCAAAGAAAAGAACGAAATAGGAAAGGACAGGACAGAACAGGATAGGGCAGAATAGGACAGGATAGGAGAGGACTCAACAAATGAGGACACGGCACGCAACTACTAACTGTCACAGCAGTGTCAATCTGTCACCGCGGCTGCAATCTGCCAATATACCAATCTGACAAACTGTCCATCGCTCAATAATTTTAAATAGTTTCGTCTGACATCTGGTCAGCGATTCATCCGATCAATCAATCACAATGCAAAGCGACGCAACAGAATAAATACATATACAAATGGAGCGTGCAAGAACTGGGCAATCGGAATGGGGAAACTGGGTGACTTTTGATGTAGACAACGAAACAGAAAGATAGATAGATACAGATAGAGATAGACAGAGAGAGAGAGAGAGATAGACAGAGATGGACAGAGAAAAAGAGAGAGAGAGAGAGAGAGAGAGAAGGAGACAGCGGAAACCGCAGGCATGTTTCCTGCCACGTTCAAGTTAAGGCAATTCAATTGGCTGCCCTTTGCCATTTAAGGTAACAAAAACAGGAACTAGGAAAAAAGGTTGGCCCACAAATTTTGAATAAGGCTTTTTGCCTGGCCAGGAACCACCGATGCTCCCATGACAATGAGGACATGCATTTGTTTGTAGCACGCACGGCCAGGCCGGGGAGTGACAGATGTCAAAAGGTCGCTTTGGCCGGCATTGTTGTGGGTGTGTTTGCATCCGGCCGCAGCATTTTGTAACGGCATTGACGGTATAATTAACCTTAACACAAAGCGGTAACTTTGCTGTTGATTGCCAATTATGAAGCCTAATGGGACCGCGACTGCAGCCCAACTTGACAAAGGCAACCAATTTGGTCAACTGACCCACTTGATATTTTCCCAAACAATGAATGCAGCATAAATGTAAATCCTTTCCGGGTCCACCACACAATTGATTCGAGTACAAAACAGGATTTTTTCTGGGTATATTTAGATGGTGAAACATTTTTTCAGCTCTACTGAAACTCATAGAAATATGATGCTTACGCTTCTTCTTCTTCTTCTTTATTCCGAAAACCAAATTTTAATTAGTGAAAATGTGTTTAGTTTTTAACTCTGTGCATTAGCCAGAAATTTGCTGTTGCTGTTGCTATTAGCTGCAATGCTAATTTGCTGAAATCAGTCAACGATAAACACATAAGCAAAAGTGCTCGCGCTAATAGTAAAAAACTTTATAATTATTTAAGCCCGCTGTAAAGTTTACACCTGCTGCATAGCATGCCCCAATCATTGCCTCTTCCCGCTGCTGCCAATGAAGTCCATCTACTGCTGCCAACTAGCATGCCTCAATTTAATGTTCAAAACTGACGTCAAAGCAAAACTTCCGATGATAAGCGGTCGTGTTGCAAGAAGTGTCGTTTCCTGGGCAACTGGTTGGTTAGCTGGTTAGTTGGTTGACTAAAGGAATCGAGGTATGGGTGTGGGCATGGCCTGGCCACAGCCGTTCGCCATGGCTACAGGTACCGACCCTTGCGGTATTTGAGTAATGGTAAAATGTAATTTCAACTTTTGCATAATTTTATGCTTATTATGGCCACTGCGAGTGCCCGTCCCCAGCATCCAGTGCACACACACATATATATATATATATATATACTTATTTGTATATACACAGACCCAGCTATGGGGGAGCAATATGGAAGTAAGGGCAGATCTAGCGAACCATCAAATCCCAAGACAGTCGATGGCATCGCAAAAGCTTTAATTACTTTGATGCATGATTTTCCTGCCATTTGCAATTTGTAACGAGTATAATGAGCAGACTGAGATGAATACGAGCTGGCTTTATTTAACCTGCCTCACACACACACACACACACACACGCACACACGCACACACGCACACATACGCACACCAGTTACACATATATTGACTGACTGTCTATTTGATGCGTGGTTTTCTTTCGGCCTTTGCAGCAAGGACACGCACAGAGGACGAGCGAATTCCCAACTGGCTGGCAATTGAGCAATTGTTGAAATGGGTAAGTGTGCGAAATGCCGCCGCACGTTGACAACAACACTAATGAACGTCCATGGGGGAGAATGTTTTACCTCCGTTTCGCCATTTATAAGTGCTTCATATTTTCATCCTTTTTTTTATGCTTTCTGGTACAGATGCGCCTCGTTTGCGTGGTCCGCCGTTTGTACGTTTCATCGGTGGCCCAGGCCAACCACAACAACAACCAAATCCCCATCCCCATCCCCATCCCCATGCCCATCCTTATCCGTATGCCCATCCACAGCAACAGCTACATGCACCGGTATATGTTGGGCACGGACTGCAGCAGGAGCCGCTAATCGTTGTGGAGGAATCCAATTTACCGGAAGAACAAGAGCCGGAGAGTTCGGAAACCTTTTCGAATCGCGCTAGTTTGGACATTGATTCTCCAGTCAATCCGTATTTATTGTCACCGTGGCGTGATCCGCGCGAGGCCCGCAAACACTCGTTGCCGTCGCAGCAGGTAACCGATGGCATCACCGCCAGCCAGGTGCGTCGTCTATCCGAGCGTGGCGGCGAGGGCTCCGGCCCAACGCCCAAAGAGGCCGCATTCTTGGCCACGCTTTCCCAGTCGCCAGCTCCGGCTGGGCGTCGCCACTCGGTGGTCACCATATCAAAGGTGCCAACTACATTTTTTGGACGCACACGTCGCGAATCTGTTTCCGCATATCCGTCAAACAGTGGGTAAGTCATAGCTTTGATTATTATAACCAGTATTTTGATGATGAAATTGATGATGATGAACCGGAAAAATTGTTGATCTTACATTTATATAGTTTAAAAAGTTAAAATTGAGTTGAGGTTTTCAATTGAATATTGCAGTAGCAGCCGAGTGCTTAATTCCCGACGGGAGAGCAACACGGGACCGCCATCGACGGACCCCATTGGCAGCATTCATAATCTGCAGCTGGACATTATGGATGACATTTATTTGCAGTCGCGCAAGGCACGCTTGAAGTTGTGGACGTCGAGCAATGAGAAGGTGTGCGAGGTGCAGACGGTGGATGAGGCTGGAGCTGGTGCACCGGGCAAACGCTACACCAATCGGCGATACTCCGAATGCCCACCGGCCGGTGCTGGAGGCGCCAATGTATATCGTCGCGCCTCGGAGTATCCGCATCCGCCGAGTGTGTCGCCACAGATGCCGGCATCGGCACGTGCATCGACGCGACGCAAGAAGTCCGGCAGTGGATTGGGTCTGCTGGGCAGTCGCACGGATTTGGCTGGCATTTTTAGCTCGCTGACCGGTTCGAACAGTTGCATGGATCCTGGCCACCGTCCAGATCCAGATGGTGGTTCATCCAGCAGCCATTCGTCGGCAGCCACTGGCAACAGTGCCACGAGCCCGTTCTTGAGCCAGACATTCCAGCAGGCGGCACGTGGGCGCACCACCAGCGCCGCACCCACTCCCTGTGCTGGGCAGGGTGGTTCGAGCATGCTGCTTGATCCGAATGCTGGCCGCTCCACACGCTCGAACAGTTTTGATGTGTCCATATTGAACAATGCCAAGCAGCTGGTCACCGAGGCCCAGGACAACAGCTCGGCCGCAATTTCGTGTTGGTTTGGGATGAAAACGACTCCAACTACTCCTCGCAAGAAGAGCGTGCGCAGCAAGAGCAGCGCTATGGCATTGTCAAAGGACATGTTGGAGCGTCTGCAGAAGAAGGATCCAGTTGGTGGCGATTCCGGCAAGCCCAAGCTAAAGCCGCGCAGCAAGAAGAAGAGCTGGGCTGATGCCACCAAAGCGAATATTGTGGATGCCAACGTTTTGGGCACCGCCATCGAGGGTTTTTTGCGGAAGAGCTCCAATGCTAGCATGGCTGGCAGCAGCGGCAATCCCGCCGGCGCCTCGACATCGTCTGGCATCCGTTCGGGTGGCAGCAAGGATGGCAGCAAGGGCGCCGTACCAAAGGAGTCGGGTGCCAGTGGCAGCTCCGGTGGTGGGCGACGCTCCCGCCAGTCAGCTGTCAGCTCAGCTGCCAGCTCTGCTCAGTCGCACGCCGGACGTGCGATGCGCACCACGCTCAGCTGGTTCGGCAAGGGCGACGAGGATGATTCCAAGGATACGTGTGACGCCTCTTTGTGTGCCACACTTAAGGATCTCTTTGTCAAGTGAATTTTCAATTAAGAAAAGCAAGTAGACACGGACACCCGTGGATGATGGAATCACGCTGCGAGTGACGGAACAACAGGTAATATATCTTTCCCATTTAATTCCCAATTACTATTCATAATTAATGAATATTGCATTTCAGCCATTCACAATTAATCATCTTTCGTTTCCTTCATTCGCAGTGGGCTACTTGCATTTCTGATGGCAACATTTTTGTTGCAAGCACAAAAATCCTTTACGAACACTATTCACAATTGTCACGGCAAACACAAATTGACAGAAATTGACATTGGATAAGCGCGTACATTTGAAACAATAATGATGAATTGTGGGGCGAACATTTTAGATAAGTTTTTACCGATAGCAGAGAAACAAGAACGATACAAAATTTGTATTGGAACATTGCAGGTGAGTTTTGTGATTAACGCAGGGCAGGGAAACGTGGCGAATGAGTGCCGATTGACATATTACCTTCATATTGATAACAATATACATACAAACATATATACATACAAATGTATTTCGATAGATATACATACATGTATTTACATACATTTACATTTTTATCTCTCATACAAATACCGAAATAATTATAAATAAAATAAAAACCACAGAAAAGAGTACAACAGTCAAGTAAAGTATAGTAAAGAAAAGACAGCATAGAGAAATGACAGATATATATAAATATATACATATATGTGTATGTGTATATATTTATATATATTTATCACTATTTTTTTAGATGTGGAGCAATTTTTGAGAATATCAGCCAATATAAATGTGTCAACTAACTATAAAATATATAACAAGATTTTTATCTCTCATACATATACCAAAGTAAAAATATTATAAATAAAATAAAAACCGCAGAAAAGAGTACAACAGTCAAGAATAGTAAAGAAAAGACAGCATAGAGAAATGGCAAATATATATATTTATATATGTATATCACTATTTTTTAGATGTGGAGCAATTTTTGAGAATATCAGCCAATATAAATGTGTCAACTAACTATAAAATATATATCAGCAAATACGGTTATAAATCAATTTTTTTTTTAGATAATGAATAATGCGAAACAAACCAAAAAATATCAAGCTATGCATATACATATACAGAAACCGATACATATACAAAATAAGAAAGTAAAATATCGATATGCATATGCAACATACATACATATACATATATACAAATACAAATACAAATACAAATATACAGCAAGAATACAATCGAATACGTTGGGTTCAGTTCAGTTTAAGCTAAATAAACATATTGAGTAATATTGGATAATCAATATAAATGTTATAAGTGTGCAATGACCTTGTGTAGCAGTTCCTTATTGGATATACATACATACATACATATTGTAGACCGTTTTTTCTTACTTTTTTTTGTGTGCAAATCTTAAATACAGAATCCATAAGCAGAGAAACTGGGAGACGGTCGTAAGGTTCCATTATAATAATAACAGTAATACTAAAGCAAAGCTGCTTGAATAATATTCAAGTCTATTTAATACACATCCAAACAGACATACGCACATACATACATACATATGTATGTGTAAATCGTACAACAATTGGAAGTTGCATGTAATTACGAATTGAATGATTTAACTGTAACTATGTGCAATTTGAGCTTACTAACAAATTAATCGTAATTAATATCCAATTAAAAGAATATTAATATTAAAATTAATGCATAGAGATGCAATCGTAAGTTTTTATTGATGTTAAATGTTGTATGTGTATGAGATATACATATGCATTACTACTGTACGTGTACATATGTCAATACATCAATATGCTTGTCATCCAACTCAAATTCGAACTCAAGTTTAGGGCTGCGTTGGGTCGAAGTGGGCTGTGTGGCATTCATAATGATGGCAAATTGCACGGATAACTTTGTTTATTGAATTATGCAAAGGCAGAGGCAAAGGCAAGGGAAAATAACAAAAAAAAAAAATATAAAAAAAAGTTGAGAGCTTTAAGGAATTGGCAATTTTTGGTAGAAACGCATGGAAAAGACAAACAACAAACAATCAGTCAATATTGCAATCAATCAAGTATGCTTCAATCATTCTTATAGGTGTACAATACTCTTGCACACACACACATACATATATATACACATACAGACGCATATGGTTGGTTCTATTGACAAATTTGTATGAATCGAATAATCTACACTCTGTGGAAGAGATGCAGGTGAAAATGTGTACCACACATGTCTGCATCGACTCGCTTACAAATGTTCTCATTTACTTATACACAACGGTATCAAATTTGAATAAATATATATATATATGTTTTATATGAATGAATATGAATATGAATATACATATGTGTATGTATGTACCGAATGTACTTCTATATCAATGTGCCCAATTAACGTATTTAGATTTCCATGTGTGTTTTTGAACAATACTTGAAATCTGTGCGGTAACCCAAAGTTAACTTTCACTTTCAATGCTAAATATATACACTCAAAACATAACTATTCCAAACAAAATAACAAAATATTCTAGTATAAAAATAATACATATATAAAACAAATATAAATGTATACATTTGAATGGTATTTTAACTATTTACAAGTCAATGCGACCGTTATTGGTCCTAATATACATATATACATATATATATAAAAGAAACGTATTTAGTGATTAAATGTTGTTCTAGTTTTTTACATGTCCACTTTTTGCTCGTGTTAGTTACAACTGTTGTTGTCATTGTTGTCGTTGTTCAAGTTGTTGCTCATGTTGTTGTTGTGCCGCGTTTTTTCTCTTTTCCCACCGCAGCAACAACATGCAGAACTATTTATATACAATGAATGTGTACAAGAAAATAAAAACCAATCCTAATACAAATAAATATACAATACAAAAATAAATTAAAAAAACAAAAAAAAAAAAAAATAAGAAACATTTACAAGATATTTGTAAAAACTAGTAAAAATTAAAATAAATAAATCAACTAACAAAATCTAAACGTAAAGTTTCCTTTGTTCTATTTTTGATAGTAGTATTCTATATTCGAAACATAGCGTATGTACTTCAAAAATACTAATGTCCAACAATAAATGTATTTTCCGATGCCCACCACGACAGTGTGCAATCAGTGTGCATCGATTTATAAAATGTCAACTCTAGACTCTAAACGTGCAGCTCTTAACTATCCAATCAAAGAAATAACTATAGCTACAATTATTTACAATATGAGTGTCCAAAGTGTCCAAAAATACAGCTATGCTTCCAAAAAAATATGCGTCTATTTTTTTAAGTTCTTCAAGTCTGAAATATAAACTTACAATACGCGACAATATATCATTTAATTTATATAGTACAACTTTACGATGACAAAAATTGTTTGATTTATATATAAATGTATGTATGTGTACATACATATATACATGTTATTTGAAGAACAATTCCTAACCTATACAGAAATATCATATTTTCATTGTTTACTGTTAAATAGTGTTTGGCACTAAAAAAAAGTGCATGTAAAAATAAACAAAAATAAACAAAAAAAAAAAACCGAACAGGGTATCATCTAGTGTGATCATCATCCATTTCCGCTTTTGGTTTGCATTTATTTATTTTTTCGAATTTTTTAATTTTTTTTTTCTTATAATGCTGTTGGGTGGAGGCATCCGGAAGTCAAATAAACTTGATTTGCTGTTGGTACACTCCAAAAAAAACTTGGTCTTGAATTCAATAAATCGTCTTACGTTTGACATTAGTTTTTGAGTAAAAAATTTCAGACCATTTTTTCCCAGAGTGCATACAATAATCACACCAAATTTGGTGCTTCTGTCTGTTTTAGTCGATGTGATATTTGAATCACACTGACGAGCAGACAGGCTTTGCCGATCAAGAGTATGAGGGCTTTGCAGAGTTGGTGATGCCTCCATCCACCTGATACACAACTCGTTTGATGATTACAGTGTATACAAGTAAAGATAATAAACCAATGCTTCCAAAGAGTTAACAGTTGTTAACTTAATGCTATGCAAATGTCCAATTGATTTCAAAATGCAAATGAGCCAAGCAATTTTCAATTTTCCCTTCTTTTTTTCTTGTTTGCACAATCAGACAGACAGACAGAAATTGAAGACTTGCCAAAGAAAATAAATAAATCAGATATCTCTCTCAAATACAAAATACAATTGTTGCTTGCTTGTCGAATCTAATTGTTGTTGTTTTGTTGTTGTTGTTGTTGTTGGTGTTGTAAGCTGTGACTAATACTAAGACTACAGAAAGCAAGCGGTTACCACCGACTAAAAATACTTTAGTAGTGTTAACTAAACATACCAAAATAATCGAACTTAATATGTCTGTTGCGAATCGTAGCCTCTGTGTTGCATGTGGCAAATGCAATAGCAAAATGCAAATTAATGATAATTACTTTACAATTTTCGTGGTTTTTGCATAGCTGCTCAATAAACACAAATTGCATAAATCGTACATACATCACGCTTGTGTGTATGTATGTATGTATTCATATACTACAATATATAAACAATGAGTGAAGCGAGAAATTAATATATGAGTTTGCAAATAATATTTTGGCACACTGTGAAAGCAATAATTGTAAGCGTTGCAAGTGATGGGAATGGAAAATTAACGAAATTCAATCAAATTTCATTTTCGATTAGTCGTTTTTGATTTATCCTTTTTTATAATGCTACAAGCTAAAGCCTATTTCATATGGAACTAGTCACTAGGTATAAATTATTTTAAAATTACTTAGAGTAAGAAATTGTTTTAGGATTGATTTCAAATGTTTAATTCATTGATTATCAGTTGAGACTTGGCATAAGAGTTCTTCTTTATTTGTAGTGCATAAGTTTCATTTCTATATTCATATATTTATTTAAATCAATTTTAAGTTATCTGTTCCTTATATTTGTAAGGAAATTAATTTCAATTTATTTAGCTTTGTAAATTAATTTTCTTAAATATACACTATTAAGGTTTATGGAATGCACATTTTATGAATTTATTTATTTATTTATTTTATAAATAATGTTATTTTTTTTTTTTTTTTTTTTTGTGCGCAGTTAAGTAAAAATTGCAGAAAAGCAGCCAACCGAAAAATAAAAATAAAAATAAAAACAAAAATAAATGAAATATTGTATGTTAAATGTACACTCTAAAAATCAACCAAGCAAACATGTCAAGTATGTAAATTGTTAAGAGGTAAGAGCAAATGGAAATGTTACTCCTTGAGTAGTTCCATTGATTTCATTTGTTGGCTAAAGTGTTGGCACCCGGGGGAAAAGTGGGCAAAACTACGCATAATTTAGTATACAATGAGTAGACAAAGAGAAATCAAGGACAACAGTTGTCGCAGTTTAGGCAAGTGCATATATCAAATGTATATATATGTTCCTCCAAACACTTACATATATAACGATGTAAATAATGTTCAAAAAGTTTCTCGTCAATAAGAGAAAGAGAAAGAGAAAGAGAGAGAGAGAGAGATAGAGAGAAAGAGAGCAGTAGATATGCGTAGCAAAGGAGTCAGAGTTAGGGAGATAGGGAGAGCATAAGAGATATGCAAAATGTATAAGTCGATAAACATGTTTCGAAAACACAAAAATACAAAAAAAAAATTATAAGAAACAAATTCAAAATGCAACTGAATGTAACAATCATATGATGACACATAATAAACAATACAAAAGCTACAACTATATATAAATAAATATATATATATATATATACTATATACAAATACATACCTATAAATGAGATGTATACACATACCTATACATGTAAGCACTATATATTTACATATATATATATACATGTATATATATGAGAAGCTCCCCCAAGACCCCACGTAAATACGTATACCCAAATACAGATGGCATATGCATCTGTTTGTGTGGATTTGAGGTCTACATTTGTTGCATACGCACTAATGTCCTGTGAGGTCAAGTTCTTTAACTGCCCCATTTACATACACACACTTACATATGCTGTATTTACATACATACATATACTCACACATATATATTACAAAATAAATAGTTCTGTGTATGTGTTTGTCGTTTTATTTTGAAGGGGGCATGGAAACAAAAGGTAAGCTTACGCTCCAACATTTAGTCGACTCCAATACTATTTTGGAGACAACATCAGGCATAAGGACGATCAACAAATAAGATTTCTATATCTATTGATGATATAAGCTTCTATATATAGTTGAAGAATAGCCAATAATCGAACGAGTTATTTTTGTTGTGCGACAGCTTTTGGTTTGTTGCCTTTTGTGTGCGCAATTAATAATAGTCTATCCAGCGCAACGAAGGTCGATATTGCAGCATGTTGTGTGTGTGTGTGTGTGTGTGTGGGAATGTGAAAAACAGCGGGTCATAAATCAAGCACGCCACGTTGTATGCAACGCAAATTTGGCACCAGACAGTCAGAAGTCATTAAGTGAGTGTGAGCGAGAAATTAAAGGGAAAAGCCAGATAAAACAGACAGATAGAGAGAGCGATAGAGAGAGAGAGAGAGAGAGAGAGGGAGACTGTGCCGGATCCAGTATTAAATCTGAATACGCTCCATGTGTACGCATTTCGCATCAGAGAGCATCTCCAGCAGCATTAGCAACGGTGGTTAGATTAAGCGACCAGCTGCGAGCATTTGGCCAGGTGATTGGCAAAATGGTCACCAAACTGAACGAAGTTAGGTTGCATGCAGGGGTCCCGCTGTTCAGTTGCGCCACAGGCTGCACCATACTTGTGGGCGGGGCACGCAAACGCTTGGCTTGTTGGTTAAGTGCTGGTAGGGGTCAAAGCACAGAATACATGCAACTAAAAATGAAAATAAAATGCAAGCCATTGGATACATAGTATACACGGTTTTATTGTTCTCTGTTTTTCACTCTAACTTACAGTTTTTCAGAGGACATCCGTAAAATGTTATAGTTAAAACGAAGACGACCGAATTGATGCTAATCCAGTGAGTAATATATATACACTTGATTTTAGTTATTTCTGCTGGTCATGAATAGCCAACAATTAAGACGGCAATAATCGAGTGAACTTGACTAAGAGATACCCTGAACCCAATTTTTAAAAAGATTATATTTCCCATTAAGCCGTTTTACACACTCAAATTTAATCAGATGTGGAGTGCTATCATTTATATGAAATATTTTTTATTCACAAGCCCAAACTGAAATTATCGCATGCAAATGCATACATACATATGTATGTATCTGCGAATGTATACACATATTCATCGATATTGCCTGGTACACACACATTTGCACATATTTACACTCGCTTCGTTTATTGTGCCCCTTACCAGAGATGCATGCGCAGGTTTGCGGATACAGGAAATGATTGCGCCCGCTGAGTGATGTGCCAATCAATATGAGCATACGTTTATGTAATAACTTTGATGTTTCCTATCTGGTCTGGATGAAATCTTTATAGTTGCCCAATAAGTTATTGATCACATAAAATAAGCTTGATATGCGCATGGTATACGAAAATATTCATAGCAAATGAACACTATTTCCATAAAATATCCTTCAAATGCAATAAACACATTTTAGTGTTTAGGTAGAGAAACAGAAGCATTGACCATGTTAAACAAAGCTAAAAATCAGAGTTAATTAATATGATCATATATATATAAAATGTAGTACAATTTTACTTTGTATACATAATATGTGAACACTTAATCTAAATAAGGTAAGTGAGCTAAACAATAAAATCAGTTTGAATTTTCACTTCAACGTAAGAAACAGTATCCTCTGATATTATTGCATAGATCTAGAGCTAGATCGACTCTGCTGTGTATGAATATACTTTATATATATAGAGTACCTACAAATTTGAGTGACGAAAGGAAGGTGTTCAAATGTGCTTGCTGGAAGCCAGTGCCAGACATTTCCAAAGAGTAATGAATTTTTGATATAAAATACTTTTTTTATAAAAAATTCTTACTAATATGAATATTTTTATTATTATTATTATTATTATTATTATTATTATTATTATTATTATTATCGCATTTCCACGTACTTTAAATGAGAACGGCGTGTATTTGTTTTACATATTTCGTTTATGTTTACGTAATAACACATACATAACATTTATGTATATAAAATGTGCGTAAAAGGGGCTCCACTAGAAATTACGTTTTGCTGCAATGTTTAGTCGAGACACAACCCACTGAAAGCTTTGAACATGGACAAACACCTGCGTATGCCGCAAAGACCGCCTGCGTACGGACAGTGTGAAAATAGAAACAAATTATACGCATACATATTTAAACACAACCTCGTAACACAATTCAAAGAACGGGTCTGATTCATTGAGCATATCCGCTTGCCACGTACATTGTTGTCTTTCAGAATATTTCCTGGCCTAAATGTGTCTGTGAATGCAAATATATTAGTCGCGTAAGGAAAATTCCCAATTTATTTACTTAATAATATTTAATCGAATTACAGTTTATATTCAAATTGAAATGTTTGCTGCACATTTTTGGCAACCAACAAATATTCAAACAATTTAATGAGCTCTGGTTTCTCTTTCCTCCTGGTGGGAATATGAGCGTGGAAGGGAGCGTCTAAGTATTCTGTGTTCTAGTAGGCAATTGAGGAACGTTCATTAGGATTTTTGAGTATTCTCTATTGCCTGAAGTGGTCCACAGACTGTCTGCAATACACAAACTAGCCTTGTGTAGAGTTTTACTGGTCTAATGGGATAATGCTGTTGGTTATGCTATCGCAGAGGATCTGCGGAAATCTGCCCGAGAATGCAATGGGAATGTCATCAGCATACGCAATGACTCGACCGCCGCCAATTTCAATAGGTTAAAGTAGTTTGATTAATAGTTTAAGGTACAATCAGAAAACCTGGAAAATATTCTTTTTATCAAATGTTTCCACCAAAGCTCACTAAATTATGTGAATTTTTGTAGTGCCTAAAAGTATGCAGCACAAACTTCTTGCGACATGACGGTCTATTGGCATATTAAAACTCTTAAAATTAATATTTTGAACTTCATTCCGAATATTAACCCTTGCTCAGGATATTATATTTTATCATCATACTTTAAGCTATATGCTTGATACTTATTTAATTATTTTTTGTCTAGGCTCCAGGCTCTCAACTATTTTTCGACTTCTAATTTTTTGTTGTCCATTTTTTTCAATGAAAATTTTGCATATTTTTTACGAATAGTGGATTGAGTAAAAAAACGATATGCAAATGATGTGAATACATTGGCACAGAAGTACCATACAAATAAACATATATACAAAGCAAATCATATAATTTTTTTTATGAATGAGTCTCTCAGTTCAGTCAACTAACTATTATTTACTTAAATGATTAGCTAACTCAGTTTCCTATTTCTATCTGTTTACTTGCCCGGTTCTCCAGCACATCTCAAGCCTAGCCTGATGTTCAGCTTGCCGCCGTGTAAGGTAAGTAAAACCGTAATTTTACAGTTTACAGCTTGGACGTTTTTACAACGTGACGTATACGTAATGTGACATAATAAGTTAATATTAAATAGGCGGACAATGTCAAATATGTATAATAATGCGTCACACAGAACAATAAAAAAACCCGACCAAAACAACTAAAATAGCGTTGGACTTGTTCTCAACCCATCAATTGAGGCAAACAACTCGGATTCCCCGATCATTGTTCAATGCAATTGAGAAGAGCGCCAGTTCCAAAAATAAAAGCTGTCTTCATACAGCCAGAGATGGGCTCGACTCTGACGTTGATGTGCTCTTCTCATTGTCTTTCTATGTGTTGTCACTTAGTTGCCCCATAACGATTTTTTGAGTCTGACTCGCATACTTTTGGCAACGTCACACTTGACAAAGTACTTTCCATGCCCACATTCCTAATGCCATTTAAATGAGTGTGGCAGTTGTTAGTGATGGTGATTGTGCTCACTACTTATGATATTGATGACGAACAGCTGTCGGCGTCCTCTCTGAGCAACGTCTAAGTTAAGCTTGCACTGTCAGATACCCATTACGTAAAAAAAGATATGCAAGAAATATATATGAAATATATACATATATAAACTTCAACTTCAAGATGGCCTTATTAGTAATATATGTTTGCAGACTTTACTCAGCTCTAGAGCTAATGATTCACGCCGCCTGATTCATCAGTTGGCTTGGCTTTAGCGGAATATCAATATAGAGCATTACTCGTACATGCCTATAATCATAATCGTCATATCGTCATAAAATGAAATTCATTTGCTCTCGATTTGTCACAGAAATAAAATATAAACATCTTATACAACATAGATTATGAATATACAAATTTGCAGATTTGTGTATGCCGTTTATGGACTTACTGTAATACAGGGTATAGTAATTATGCATAGAATAAATATTGCGTGTTGGGTTTCTCGCTCGGTGATTTACCTGCTGGAAGCTGCCGGCTGTCGGCTGTCGGCTGTCGGCTGACGACCGCTAGCTATCTATCTCAGCTGTCAGCTGTCAGGCAGCAGCTTTGTCGCTAAGCTTGTCTATGGTCAGTAAGCTAGTCAGATTGTTCGATAGATAGACAAGAGGGAGAGATAGAGAGAGAGAGAGAGAGAGGGAGAGCTAGCGAGAGCGAGAGCCAATCAATAGACCGGACTAAGCAGGTGCTTTGCTTTTGGGGAATTTCCAAATGCCAGTTGGCTGTCCTCGCAATTGAATTGACTTTTATTTTCGTGCCATGATTTGAAAAGATGATGTAGCAAACTCCGTGCCCGCCTACTCGTCTGCTCGTTGTTGTTTTTTGGGGCCGTTACTTGTGCTACAAGCAAACTGAGCGCTCAGCGAAAACCACAGGGGCTTGTTAAACTTGCTGAGGTAGCTGTTTGAAATGCCTGATTGATCATCGAGCGCAGCATCCGCCTGCGAGCCGCAAGCACCCTTGCACTTCACCTTAGCCCTCTCTATAGCTCAAATTAAAAACTCATACAATCTAACGTGTTCTTATCGCAGTGTCACTGTGTCATTGACACACCGTCAAGTGCTGCTGATAAGAAATATAATTTATTGCCGTAGTCTCTGTAAATAACAGGGGAACAAATTATGAACAACGGAAATGCACTTCAAATATGCTGAAGCAGTTAGTATTTTATATTGATATGCTTAATTCAATTAAAAAGATTTCCTTACTGATGCAATATGGCATTTTGAAGTTTCGACCTAAGCCCATATATCGATACATCGATTTTCAGGCTATAATTTTTACTTATCTTCCGACTCATAATCACTTTTTCAACTTTAAATGTAGGATTGATTTAGGGGCAAAACTATGATCAAAAAGCCCTCGCTTTTCAATCTAAGTTGAGTTTTGACGAAGTTATGGCATTTTGAAGTTTCGACCTATGCCCAAATGCCTATTTTTAGGCCAGTATTTTTACTTGTCTTCCGGTTCACGCCTTTTGCGCTTGCATCACCCAGCAAGGCACAGGAAACTGAGGCATTTTTAAATGCAGATCTCGATCCTGTACAACCGATCACACCAATCGCCCCTAATGAGGTCCGCTTGCAGATTCGCAGATTCTGGTACACCAGAGCAAGTTCATCGAGTAGTACAGCATGTCCTCGAGGCCTTGGAAAATAAGCAGTACAGCTCTGCTGTCTTCCTGGATATCCAGCGAGCGGACTTGCCGGTTCCGGTAGCCAGAAACACGCTGCTTGCCACATACGCAGATGACACTGTGTTCCTTGCTAACTCCTCCACTGCTTGGAGAGCAGCAGTGGTTACGCAAAGGTTCTTGGATGGTTTTAGTACCTGGGCCAATCGGTGGACCATCTGCATCAATGAGAACCAAGAACACTGTACGTTTACGCTCAGGAGTGGTAACTGTCCAACCGTCCGACTCAACAACACAATCATAACTCAGGAGACCCATGTTCGCTACCTGGGTGTGTATCTGGACAGGAAACTTATACAGAAACACATACAGATCACTGCAGCAGCGTGTAGATCCAAAAGGGCGAAGCTCAACTGGTTGCTAAAGCCATCCAGCAAACTCAGCTTGAGCAACAAGCTGCTGGTGTACAGGAGCATCATCGTGCCTACATGGACATATGTGATTCCATTTTGGGGCACAGCGGCAAAATCTTGGGTTAACCACATTCAAGTTCTGCAGAACAAAGCCCTAAGAGACATCTCTGGTGCTCCACCCTATGTGACGCTGCACAACGACTTCTGTGTACAGTCCGTCATTAGTCAAATAAACCGCCATACAAGTCGTTACAATGACCGGTTACATAACCATGTTAAACCATTGGCTTGCTTACTAGGGTCGAATACAACCCGCAGACGCCACAACAGCGACCTCTGGACAGCTGGACGCTAATTGTAACGTTAATGTGCAACAATGTTTACAAGAATACACAGGGTCTGACCTAAAAATGCAATGCGTCTGACTAATGCACAAAAAACTAATAAAAAAATGAATAAAAATAAAGCATCAATATAAATTCTAGTTCACATCAACGGAATTATTAAGAATGGAAGCCGGAACGGGTAGTTAATAGATATTGCTATCAGGCGCTCAATTAATGAATGGTTTCCTCGTACTCGTTGATACTATTTACTCATTAAATTACGAACTGTGCGATTCCAACGATTTATTCATATGTTGCTTGTGGTCATCCCAATAACGGATACGAGTGCGACAGCCACTCTGGGACTGGGACTGTGACTGAGACTGCGAGTGCGACTGCGATAGAGGCAGCGGATGTGAATTACGAATATTTAGGACGTCACTATGCAATGTGCTCGTCATTTCTAAATAAGTAACACTCTGTAAAGAGTACCCTTAACGAGCTTCAAGTGACGCTGCCAACTTCTTTGTGTCAACAAAAATGAGCACAATAACAACCCCAACAACAACAATTGCTTAATATGTTCATGGATACATACGTGTATGTATGTACATGTGCAAAGAGACACAGATAAGTTGATATCGTTGTCGCTTCGCACCTCATTTGCGAAAATTAGCAGATAAATTTAGTGCGATGTCATCGCCGCAACAGGAGGAGATACTCTGTGGAAACGGGCCGAAGGGAAGGGTTGTGGGGGCGCCAGCTCCTAAAAAAAATGAATAAATCCATTTACATTTGGGAAAGTTTATGGCATACATTATTCGCATCACATAAGCAAATTGAGATGTATATTTTTAGATTAGGCAAATTGTAGGGTATGTATGAATATAATAATATGATTACCATTCAATTACTTCTAAAATCAGTTATAAATTTGATAAGCCGACAAATTGCCATCTGATATAGTAGTCCGATGTTGATTTTTTGCTCAAATTTTAGCAGCATAATAGAACTCGTAACTTATTAGTTACGTGAGCATTTATATAATTTATTTTGTATTGTATATATTTGTTTTTTATGTTTAGTGTTCTATATACTATATATATATATATATATATTTATTGACTTAACACTAATGCCTATGTTAGCCGCTGCATTCAATTGGATGGGCCACATATTTTCAAGTTGCACGTATGAGTGATTTTGGACTGCATTTAGTAGAAGAGTCGATTTAACTCGATGCGACTCGACTTGACTCGAGTGGGTAATACGACTCTTATACAACATATGGCCATTCTCATTGTTGCCTGCAGTTTCCATATAGCAATAAACAATCGTTGTTTAATTTGCACACACTGTAGTAGCGCGCAGATCGGAAATGCCAAAGCCAGCCGGAAGGCATTGCATAAGCATTAAGTACAATAAGTGCCGACAGCAAAAAGTAAAAAAAAAACACACAAGTCAAGAGAGAGTAAAGTGCAATAAAAAATATGTGAACACAATATAGGTGAATTAACACAGATGCTTAGTAAATAGCAAACAGAAAATAGAAAAACAAAAAATGAAAAAATTTATGGATTTTCTATTTGAAAATTATATTGTGCCGGCATAAGTTGCCTAAGAAACTATGTTGCAATGCCAAGTGGAGGGTATCTGGTAGAGCAAAATGCAACTGTAATAAATAATGTTCGCTTGTGGGAGTAGAGGGGTGGTTGAGAAACCGGGACTGTGGCAGGGACACAGCAGACACACAAACGGAAGAGCGGAAGTGCAGAAAGAAGAGGTGACTAGAAAGCAGTGCCGCAAAACAACAATGACAACGACAGCCGGAACAACTGAACAACTGAACAACCGAACAACAACAACAGATACAAATCTAACTAAAAATCCAGCAAATAAACATGCAGCGAAGCATTGCAAAATTCAATGTCACATCCGTTTTGGGGCATGCAACGTGCAACGTGCAGCGTGCAGCGTGCAGCGGGCGCATAAATTAAAGCTCTCCCCGACCGAAGAAAGAATGAAGAATAATAAGTCAATAATAAGCAACAAGTACCAGCAGCAACAACAACAATTCAAAAGCCAACATTGCCGTTGAGTCATGTTGAGGCAGCGACACCTGTCTCTCGCCCTCTATCTCTCTACCTCTCCCTTTCACTCTCTCACTCCCTCTAACGTTACATATGTTTTCGCTCAAACTTTTGCTGCTGTCGCGTGCCAAGAATAGAGTCGCGAGAGTTAAAGTCAACTCTCAGACTCTCTCTCTCTCTTACTCTCTCTCTCTCTCTCTCCGGACATCAAGTCATTGTCTGCGACGGCGCTTTTTGTGTGCATCTTTGGCTCTGTGTCTCTGTATCTGTGTGTGTGTGTGTGTGTGTGTGTGTGTGTGTGTGTGTGTATCGGTGTGCGTGCGTGTGCGCGTGTGGCCGCTTTGCCAACACACGATTGGCTGACAATTACTGTCGACCCATTGTCGTCATCACTTGTCTTCGTCACTTAACACCGTTGTGTACTTGTGTATTAGAGGTTAGCGTTCGGGCCGTGCTCTCGCCCATTATTTAAATGCTGCGCGCGCAACCAAATTTCAAATAGGTAACAGATCTTGACGTGTTAACTTGTGCCAGTCGATTCAAGCAACAACGGCAAAACAAAAAATCAGCAAACAAACCCTTAAGAAAATTCCTATTTACGTTCGCATTCGTGGTAATATTGTTTTTCAATATTTTTATAATAACTGTGCCGCGCATCAAATGACAGAAACAACAAAAACTGTAATGGCAACAACAACAACATCAACAGTAATGTTGAGCACATGCAGCGGCTTCGCAACGTGCCGCAATAGACAAATTCAAGCCGCAGCGTCCTGCGCAAGTCCAGTCTCCTGTTGCTGTCGACTGCAGCAGCGTAAAGGCTGCACAACAACAACAACAACAACAAAGGCGGTAACCTGCCTACGCCTAGGCGCCCAACAGTCTTGCAGTCTCATGTGTAAGTTTGTGTATACAACACGGCACACAGTGTTTACTCGTGCAACAGTTGCAACAGTTGCTGTGCTGCATTTATAGTTCAAGATGATTCACCTATCACTCCGTAATAAACTCGAGTCTCGCGCGCTTCTAATCTGCTTTGTGTGTGTGCATATTGTGATATAATGTGTGTATTTAATGGACTTCACAGTCACCGCAGCAACGAAGACTCAGCGACAACATCAACGTCATGGCAAAAGCCCAGTACAACAATTCTCACGTTTGCGTCTTACGATTAGATTGTAATAAACGTGAGTCAATGCGTGGGAAAACCTGGGGCAACATTAATTAAGTTAATTTTATCCTGAGGACAAATAGCGAGAGAGAGTGTGTGAGAAAGAGAGAGGGGGGGAGGAGAAATCATACACATATAATGATAATTAGAACAAGTAAAACTACTCTTTTGTTGACTCGGCTATTCATCTTGATCCGGAATATATGTATGTATATACTTTATCTATCGGATCTGTGTTTTACATATGTACATTTGCTCAACTTTGTTATATTCCTTAAGCCCATTCTACAGAATAGACCCAAGAATATAGCATATACTGAAGCGATATTGTTTCATAAATCAAATTTGTAGCAAAAGGAATAACTTAAACTTAACCAATAACTTTGTGAGAGTAACTTGTTGATGGTAATCGAGTAATGTTTTCATATTTGCAGTAAAAATAGTAAGGTTGATTAAGAGATTGTAATTGAATGTTTGTTATATTGCTACTTGCAGGCACTGGCAACTATCGGCTGTTTGCAACAGTGCTGATAATCCTCACAACCTGCTATTTACCGAGCACAGCTGCGTCACCACGTCGCGCACTTGGTCGCCACTTGATATTGCCGCATCGGCATCACGTGCACCTACGGTCGGCGGGAATGGAGCATGGCAAGGAGAAGGTCGGGTTCAATTGCAAGCATAACATGGATGTGACCATCGAGACGTTGAAGCATGCCGAACAAGTCAGCAATACAACTTGCAGATCCATTGAGGAGCTCCTCATAGATTGGGTGAGTCTTGTCACAGCCCCAAAAATTTATTGCGGTTACTCCTCATGCTTGCAAACCAACTAATGCGATTCGGAATTCTTCTCTTTCTTCTTGCAGCTGGATAAGGAGATGAAAATGACGCTGCACACAGCTGAGGAGAGGTATAGCTGGCACAGTTTGCCCATCGACTATGCGCTCATGAATGAATCCTCCTATGACTCATACAATGGCAGCGACACCATGAAGCCTGATGACGAGCTAAGAAAGATTGTCAGTTCGCTGACAAAGCTCAATCTGCTGCTGACTCGTATAATCGGAGAACTGCCCTTAAAATCGAATAGGGATATCTTCAATATATTCAAGGAGAAGCTGGATCATAACATAACCGAGGCAGAAAGCATGTTGGGCTGCAAATGGATCGATGTGGTTCCGCAACCGCTCACAGGTGGCTTTCCTCTGGCGGAGTTCTGCATTGTCAGGGATGTCATCCGGCTGCTCAAGGTAATCAGTGTTAAATATAGGTTTATGCACGATCGAAAGGCGAGGGCAAACTCTTAAATCAGCGAACTACCCCCTGCACCCTTGATCCCCCGGCGCATTGAACTGTGCCCCCAAATGTGTACAAGAAAATGCCAAAAAGCTGGAAGACAAATACTAAAAACAAAATTACGAATCTAAGCCAAGCAGCTAGTTGAATTCTACAGCATTATAGAATGCTTATTTATTTATTATTTTTACTGTCCCACATACCATCGATAATTATTAAGCAAATTTATTTTATTTATTTATTTTCGCTCATTTTTGTTATTTATATATTCATAAATACATTTATAATGCATATATCATCGTCTGAAAACTTGTACTTAATATGTTAAATTATATTTTAATTGTATTGTTTCTTATCTGAATATAGGATATCTGAAAGATAGGATAAGACAACTGTTTTAATAGAATAAATGAAGGAAGCACAAATTATTAACGGAAAAAGCAAGATTCTAAATGGGTTATGAATAGCAAAATTGGAACTACAAGTTTGAAGAAGAAGAGGCAGAAAATTCCTTGCATTTCTGATCGGAACTGTAAAATTAAGTTGGCGGATTAACTCCGAAGAATCAATCTCATCGTTTGTAAGCTAACACCAAGCATTGTTCTACGATCAGAAAGAGAAGCCGTTTAGGCCAGCAAGCACATTTTTCGTGTGATACATTATCACATGGCCAGCAACAAAGAGAGCCCATCCTAATATTTGCACGGACCTGGCAGTTTTTATTGTAACAGACATTCGGCATATTAAAGGGGGTGCAGAGTAAACAGACACACAATAAACCTTAAGTATACAAAAGATGTTGTGTGCTTACGTACTAAAACAATGTTAAGCAAAAAACAAAAATAAAACAGCGATCGAAAAATGAATGCAACCGCGAATGAGTACTCATACTCTTCACTTGCAGCGATGCATCAGTCACTAGCGAACTTTGCTTGAGTGCACACCGTTTGGGAATCTTCGCCCCACCAAAATGGGTGAGCTTTAAAAATCATCTCATAGATTTATTCGCGTGTAAAATATGAAATCAATATAGCAAAAGAGCAAAGGGCATAACTCAGATAGTAGAAATTTGGAGAATATGAGTAATAATAATTGAATAATAGTTTTTATGCAGGCCGGAAGTAAAAGTTAGGCTAAATTGTGTCAGGGTTAAACTCTGTTAAATATAAAATAAGAATGTTAATGATATAATTTTACGAATTTCACAATCGAATCTTGTTAATTTTTTTGTTACATAGTCTTAAGAAGTCCACTTAATATTGGAAAAATAAGAAAGAATAAATTAAACGTAAATAAAATACATTATCTTGCTAAAGAAATGATAAAAGATGAATTTTTTCCTGTGTTCAAACACTTTCTTGACTGGATAAGAACATTTGTCTGGGATGCTTAACCTAGCAAGAGCTCTTGGCTGGAGTGTACATATAGTATATAAGCAAGTTAGTAAATTATCGAGTAGAGAACCTAAATAAGTGTTGTTAATCAAAAGTTTGTTAGTAGTTGTATATTAAATGGCTGAAACCAATACGGCATTTGAAAAAAGTGCTGATGGGGTGAGTTGAGGTTATCGTAACAGGGCGAAAATTAATTAATAAATTATGGGGAATTTCTCAAATAAAATTAGTAGTGAGCGGATTTGACTGATTGAGAGAGTTGTTTTTGGGTTAAGAAAGAAATAAAAAAGATTGTTATCGCGCTTGAACCCCACCTAAGCTGATAGCTAGCTGGCATATATTGGTGCTTCCGATGGGCAAGATGTAACAAGCTCCAAAAGCTTCATATGGATTTTGGTTATTTGTGGGATAGTTGCAGAGAATGTGACTAATGCCGCAGAGCAGCAGACCGAAGCAAAAAGTTAAGAATTCAGCGAAACATTGGCAAGTGCGAAATTACATCCGTTTTGTGGAATGCAGCAGTGTGCGCATAAATTAAAGCAAATCTATGAAATAAAGAAGAAGAAACAACAATACGCAGCAATAATACGCAACAAACAACAAACAACAACAAACAACAACAACCAACAACAACAACAACAACAACAGCAAGAACACGAGCGTCTGCGCAAGCACTTCTTGTTCCGATTGCGATTGTTCCGTTTCTCTCGTGTGGGTGGGCTGAGTGCGTAGCGTTGGCGACTCATGCAAAACCGAGCGGCTGTGTTCGGCACGAGTTCGTTCTGATTGCGCTGAGAGCGTGTGGCGTCTTAAGCGTGCGCGCGTGTGGTCGCTCTGCTATGATTGGCTGGAGGTCGCAAAATGACTGATGACGACACTTGCCACCGCTGCTGCTCCAGCTACATTAATATGGCTGCAATTCAAATAAAAACTCAAATAAGTCACAGATCTTGAAGTGTTCACTAGTGCCGATCGCCCCAAGCAACGCGTCAACAACCTGCAAGGAATCGAAAAGCCTAACAAAAAATAAGTCAAACACTAAGATTCCTGGCAATATTTGCTTAAAAATATTTTTGTAATAATGACATCAACAACAAAAACTGCAATGCCAACAACAACATCAACAGGAATGTTGAGCACACGCCAAAGTCAGGCCAGAGAGTCCTGCGCGAGTCCAGTGTCCTGCCACAGTCGACTTGTGGCCCAACAGAGCAAAAAGGCAGCTGTCTGCGCACGCCCCGGCGCCCAACAGTCTTGCAGTCTCACATGTAAGTTTGTGTAAACACTGAGTGTAAACGTTGTGGCGCACTCATGAATCAGTCTGAGCGCTATGCATGCTTCAGTTTCGCAATGTGTGAGTGCAATAGATAATGTTCATTCATAGAAATATTTCCACGTTTTGCTGTAATTATAATTAGATTGCAATAGACGGCAGTCAATGCACACATTACAAGAAGAAGTGTGTGCACACGTCCAACTAGTGCATCCAATTGGCAAACAAAGTGTCTAAATCTGGTGGACAGTTGTTCATTAAGTTCATTTTGTACTGTTACCACAAAAAATTTCAGGCAACAAATCGAGTATTTGCTGGTTATAGATTGAGGTTTTCAAATCATAAGAACATAAAAGCCGATGCTAATCTATCCTCAATGTGAGCATTATAATTGAATGTTTGTTACATTGTTACTTGTACTTGCAGGGACTAGTAAATTTCGGCGGCTTGCAATAGTGCTGATAATACTCACAACCTGCTATTTAACGAGCACAGAGGCGTTACCAGTGCAGAAGGAGCAGGGCACGGCGGTGTCGGAATTCAGCTGCACGACTCCGAATGTAGACAAAGATCTGAAAGTTGAACAGGACCGCACCAATAATATGACCAAGTCCATTAAAAAAAGGCTGGAAGATTGGGTGAGTTTTGGCACAGTCCCAAATTGAAATGAGGGCTCCCCTCCTGCCAGCTAACCAACTAATACCAATCTACGCTCCTCTCTTTCTTCTCAGTTATTGAAATATACAAACAGGACTATTGAGCAGACTCAGGCGGCCCATGACCATTGTACAGTGCCGTCCTATTCGCTCAGGGAGGAAGTCAGTACGGTGCTAAACCGTAGTAAGAGCTGTGATGAAACCTTTGAGCGTAATATGGGCAAGATGGAACAGATTGTCGAGTCTCTGACGCAATTGCACGGGCTTGTCTCTCACATAGAGTCCCATCTTACAAATGACAAATATAAGGAATTCTATCAATTTCTTAGACACCATCTGATAAATTTCAAGACTAGTGCCGAAAATTTGGGTGGTGGAAATAAGTGCAAATGGAATTATGTGCCTGACCCAAGTATAAAAGGAGGTAATCTAACTTATATTATAGAGATTGTTCCCATTGAAGTCTACGGGCTGGCCAGGCTCACCAGTGATACCTATATGGATCTGCTAAACAGCAATGTTCTCGTGTCGAGCTGAAAATGCCAAAGAAGATGAAATAAGAATACCAAAAAAAAATATATATATATATATATATATTTCTAAGCCACTCAGCCCCTTTAGTTGTAACGCATAACATCATTGGTTTTTCATGCATATATGTAAGGTGTTTTTACTAATTAAGCATTTTACTGTGTTACATACTAATACTAATAGCTTAGATTTTTAATAATACGAATAAGTTGCGTAATAAACACATTGATTCCACAATATCAAATATCATTCTCTTATTTATAAACGCTGTTTGAAAGTGTGCACTCGGATTCATAACTACATCAGGTTATGGGTCAAAAGTCCAATAGAATTAAATATCTTAAATTATGTTTTACGTTGTGCTGCTTCTTTAATAATATTATTTAATTTAACATCGTTTTTTCTCTGTTCTAAGCTTTAAATATGATCACTAATACAATTGTACTGTCTGAATA
The DNA here is from genome assembly GCA_035042145.1 of Drosophila kokeensis. Classification (NCBI taxonomy): domain Eukaryota; kingdom Metazoa; phylum Arthropoda; class Insecta; order Diptera; family Drosophilidae; genus Drosophila; species Drosophila kokeensis. The sequence continues at coordinate 540,873 of JAWNLT010000194.1, forward strand.
AATGCAAACTTAATCTGTACTTTGAAAACTTGACTTTAATTTTTGATATAGTTGCGCCACTGCACCCAATTCTACTCTAGGATCGGTTGTAATCTGTACCAAATGTAACCATAATATATACAATGTAAAAATCTGGCAACTCTGATCTTATGTCGAAATGCAATGTTCGCTAATCATCGGAAAGACGTAAAGAGAAATAGCAAAGGAAAGAGAAGCGATAAAGTGCAGCGCGAGGACAGAAAATGTTTCAGCTGCGGTAAGATTGGACATTTGACGCGAAATTGTCAAAGTTCAAAAAAGTTTGAAAAGAAGAAAAATGAACAGAAAATGAACTGCAAAAATGAACTGAACATGAAGTGCAAAACAAATACACTGCAGAAAACGATGAGCTTTCGCTAAACGCGTTTTTTCGCGGCGTTTTCTGCCCATGAAATAAAAATGGTTTGTGGAGCCTCGATAGTGGTTGCACGGCACACATGAGTTCAAATAAGAACATGTTCACCGATATTGCAAAAGTCGAAAAGAATTTGCATTTGGCAAACAATGAGACCACACGGATTAGTGGCATTGGTAAGTAGTTAAGTAGCAGCAGGGCAACGGGCTGACTTAACGCTGAATTATGTGTTCTATATATCGGATTTGCGCCAAAGTTTGATGTCGGTTTCCAAAATCAGGTAAACAGGCAATGAAGTTAAACAGTTTTTGAAGTTCATTTTCCGAAAAATGAAGCACTTATTATGAAAAAAACCGAAATTTGGCTACGTGCGCAAAGATACGGTAATTTGTACTACTTGAATTGCGAAAAGCATCAAGTGAATAGTATAATGCATGGTGGTCAAAACGACCTTGATCTATGGCATTATAGAATGGGACATCTGAATGAAAGCGATTTGAAATTTTTTCTCTAAAAGTGGTAAAGTCTACGGCATGAAAGTATGCGAGAATGGAAAATAGCCGAACTGCGAAATATGCGTATGTAGGCGGCCTAAAGAGAACGCAATCCCTGGCAGGATGTAAATACTTTTCAACTTTTATAGATGACTATTCGCGCTTTTGTGAAGTTCACTTTCTTAAACAGAAGTCAGATTTATTGGAAGCTTTTAAAGTATATAAAGCTGCAGCAGAGAACTTCACGGGTAGGCAGATTAAGGTACTTCAGTCAGATAACGGGACTGAGTACTGCAGCAAAGAGTTCGACAAGTATATGGAGGTCAACGGAATCCAGAGACGCCTCACACGCTTGGCAGAAAGAAAGAACCGTACCCTGATCGACATGCCACGCTGTATGATGAAGCAATCTGGTGCGCCTCCATCCTTTTGGGCAGAGGCAGTAAATGCAGCATATTATATCAGAAACAGATGTATAACGCGGGGTCTATCCTGCGATATTCCCAATACTTACTGGACGAAGAAAATTCCTACAGTGGCGCACTTACGTATATTTGGTACGAAGGAATAAGGGAAAATTTGTATCAAGATCAGAAGAATGCATAATGGTCGGCTACTCAACTACTTCGAAGGCATATCGATTATATTTACCTAAAAAAAATACTAAGCAAAGATGTCAAGTTTTTTAATGTTCCACGACTGGGATCAGAGTAAACCTTGTGATGGATCTACCAGCAACGATAACAGTTCACTTGAGCGACCCAAGCAAACGCCAGTTGAGCAGCAGCGTGGTAGAGGGCGTCCCAAGATCGAGAGGGCCGTAAAATATATTAACTACCGGTACAAGTCAACAGCAGCTCAAGCGAGACATTCGAGGAATGCGAAATGGCATTCATAGCTGCGACAGATGATCCAACTACACTGAAAGAGGCCGAAAGCCACGAGGATTGCGTCAGTTGCACAAAGGCAATTGAAGATGAATTTCATGCGGATGGTGGAACGCCCGGATCGGAAGATCATTAGTAGTAAAATGGTGTTTCGGACAAAAAACAATGGTACCGTTTCAGGAAAAAAGAAAGTGCGATTAGTCGCTAAAGGATACTCACAAAGGCCTGGAGAAGATTTTCATGAAACGTATTCACCAGTAGCACGATTCACATCAGTCCGACTTTTGGTGGCAATGGCAGCGGAACTTGATATGGAGATACATCAGATGGACGTGGTCACATCCTACCTGAATGGTGAGCTCGAAGAGAGAGTATATATGGAGGCACCAGAGAGCTTCAATGATTTCATGGAAAAGTTGGAATCGGGCAAATCAATTGGAACGAAGCAGGATTGGATTAGAGCCCACGAAGCAGGACCCATGTCTGTTCGTCAATCGGCAGGTGAAGAAGATTCTCCTAGTGTCCACATACGTAGATGATATGCTGTTGGCGTCGAATCATCCGGATTGGTTGCAGCAGACCAACTAAGTCCTCGGAAACGCATTTGAGATGAAAAATCTGAAAACATATCTGGGCATAGAATTCAAGCAGGATCGGAAAGAGTACCGGGTAGTCCTTGCACAGGAAAAGTACATTGAAGCCTTGTTGAAAAGATTCGGGATGACTGAAACAACGCACCGTCGCTTTGTCAAGCACAGAGTCTGAATACTTGGCAATGAGAGAAGCAACCAAGGAGACCTTACACTTAAAGGCCATACTCAATCGAATTGGCAGAAGACGTGATTCGGTTCAGCTCCTAAACGACAACCAAAGCGCTTAAAAACTAATTAAAGGTTTTGGTTTTTATCCACGCACAAAATACATCGATGTGCACCACCATTTCATCCAACAGAAGCTCCGGAGTGGCGACATCCAAGTTGACTATATGCAGACGGAGCAAATGCCAGCAGATGTCCAAGCGAAGGATCTAAGCAATGCCAAGCATCATGGCTGCATCTCTTCATTGGGTGTCACCAGCATTTAAGATTACTTGTTACCATGTAACAATCTGGCAACTCTGTGTATGTTATATAACGATAACGGGCAACTCTGATCTTATGTCAAAATGAATTTCATCATAACGCGCAAAAGTACTTAGTTTTAATCATACCCAATAAATCAATGAGTATTATAATTATATTTATTTATTTATGCGGTAACTCTCAAATTGCATCTGTTTTGTCTGAATGCTCATGCAACTGCTAAAAGTGGCATGAGTAGTGCAAACCACAATTTTTCAGGCTTTTTACTTAATTTCAGGAAGCTGTGCACCACGAAAAAAAATTGGCTTAAATTTTACAACTTTGCATACCTTCAAGATTAACTCATCTTATTGTTCTGAAAGCATATTTCTTAAAAAACACGGTTTATCTAAATCACAAATATTTTAATTTCAAATACGTTTTTCTTAGTGTACATGCTGTGCGATTTCTATGGTCGCTGCATATTAAGTTGCGTCAACGCCGGCGCCATTGGCTTAGAAAAACAATAATTTACCGTTGCGCACAACACACACTTTGCTGGCTTCACAAGCCTGGGCATCCTGTGCTGTGCAGTATGAGTGTGTGTGTGTGTGTTTGTGTGTATTTGATAATCGGTAATCGAATCCATCTGCGGTTGGTAGCTGCGCGTGGCAATGGCGTTGCCAGTCAGGCAGTCAGCCAGTTAGCCAGCGGCAGATAACTAAATCGTTGCCATCACTGCTGGATTTGTTTTGCCAAATACCCTCACTTGGCCCACACTCGCTATCTGTCTGTTCGAGCTAACTGTTTACCCAAGCGCGTGCCGATTGAATCAGCAGCGACAGCGCCGCCAACGTAGGCAGCAGCGTTTTTATGAATGAATTCAACCAGCCGCGACTGCAATGTGTCAACAGCAGCGCTGTCGACAGCGGCAGTGACAGCGGCAGAGAGACAACAGGTGAGCGCAAAACATAAATGTGAACACACAAATCAGGTTATTTGCGCTCTTGCGCTCACCCATACTCATACCCATACTCTCTCGCTTGGCAAGCTATTGCACTCGGAGAGCAAGAAAGATGGAGAGAGAGAGAGAGACAGCCGAGTGAGCGCGTTCCGTAAGTTGGGATTGGTTGGCTGGCTGCCAGTTTGTTTATCATCTGAGCGGAATTCAAGTGTCTATGCACCAATAAGCAAAGCGACTCACACAAACACAGATGTACATAGCAAGGCACATATACACACACACTCAGGCACTCTAGCTCTCCCTCTCCCTCTCCCTCGCTCTCTCTCTCTCTCTCTCCCTCTTTCTCTCGCTGTCAATGCGCTGGTTTATGATGCCGCCCCAAAATGCTGGCTTCTCAACATAAGCGAGCTGACTCAAGCAGTATTTTTATTGGAATTGCGCTGGGAATTTCAATGCGACAAATTTGTACGCTTTTGTGCGGGCGCAAAAATAACATTTATATGGTATTTGACTCTGGTGGATTTTCCACCGTTGGTAATAACCCATTAGGCTCCTTGGGGAGCAGCGTTGAAATCCAGAGCGTAGACTTTATTTGCAAGTGCGTCAAACGTCTTGTCAAATATTAGCGAAATTTCTCGATATGTCGGATATTACCGACAATTTTCAACATAGTTTCGTCCATAATAAGATTTTTGGATATATTTGTAACTAAATGCTGCAGCTGAAATGGTATTAAAAAGTGCAAAAGAAATGAAATAATTAACAAAAATTGTTCTGCACATTCATAGAAAACTATGCATTAATTAAAGGTTGACAGGCCACACCGGATTTATGGTTATTATACGGTTTAATTATGAAACCCGTTAACAGCAACAGCTGGATGCACGAGTTCTACCTTAAATATTATTCGTCTTGCGGCACATTAGATAACAGCCAGTCTCTCCATTATTTGACATAAGTGAATAGTAATGACGAAAGAAATCTTTGCAATACAAATGCAGCTGTCGAACATTTTTCAAATATAATCACTTAAAATTGACCGACTGATCTTTACTTCGTTACTTCATTCAGGCAATTGAGATAATATCAGGCTCATCATCCATGACCGATGCCAATTGCAACGCTAATTTGGCAAATCAAGCAGCAGCGGTAATAACAACAGACAGAAACAAAACAATCGAGTAACTAACCGTTGCAATCCATCCTCGGACGGGGCACCTGAAAGATGGCCGCAATGTGAGAATTGCAGTAAAAATCATGATAAACGAAACGATTTTACGCATAATCAAAACAGCACTAGCCTCTAAAATCTCACACCTCAGTGCAGTTGTTGCACACCCACAAAAACACACACAACACAACACAACACCGGGCAGGACTACATAGATGAGGAAGGCTGACGCTGAGGGTCGAAGTTCGGGTTCGGTTTTGGTTTCGGTTACCGATTGGGTCGGTTTCTATGTGCGACAGGAGCTAAGCAGCGTGTAATGATTATACCCTATAATAGCACACGTAATGGGTACATCAGTGCATATCCAACAACTCTTTACCTTATCGCTTATCTACATGTTTTGCAAGTTCTGAGGAGAACTAGCTATTATGCATGCAGCAGCTGAAATATACTGTATTAGAAATTATCTGAAAAAATTCTAGAAATAATTCAGAAAAATGTGAAATAAGAAAACAATGTAAAAAGTAACAATTATAACTTTCAAATTAATCTAAAATAAAAATTAAAATCTAAATACATATCTGTTTTGAGACACATCAACGTGCAACTTAAACTGCGAAAGAAATGCGGAATGAAATGAATTCTGTATATTTGAATTAAAATGGAAAACTTAAATATATCTCCCATTTATAGGGTATACAATAGTCGATGTTTTGGCAGTTTGGCAAGGGAGAGCTCGGTTAACCATCTACTGGTCTACCCCGGCCGGTACCCGGTACGAGGTCGAAGGTGTTCGCCGCTTGGCGTTAGCTGTGGCAATTTAAGCGTATCCTTTCGATTAGATACGGCCGGTAAAGAAAGGAAAATTACAGCATGACTGCGGATCGGGGACCGCACACAACAACTCAATTTTGTAGCAAAATATTTTGTTGTCCAGAACGAATCGCAAGTAAAACATTTGTGTGAGCGACTGTGGCGAGGTCAGCACTGGGAATGGGAATTGGAATGCGAATGCGAATGGGAATGGGACTGGAACTATGACTGTCGGTGGCAGCCGACGCATCGGGTCCTTTGCACGGGGCGTCCTGCCGAGCCTGCGCACTCCCTGTATGCAGACAGCAGCAGCAGGAGCTCATCAATGCAATAATCGTGTTTGTTGTCCATGTAGATGAAGTTGTTTGGTGCGAATTGGACAGTTACATTTAAAGATACGAGCAAAGATACAGATACGCACACAGATACCCAAGGGATGGGCATACAAAGGACGCTGCCATATTGATATATGTGCTTCGCAGCGAGTCCAGGTCCTGTGTGTGTCCTCAGTGTGGCGTGCGGCAAAAATCAAGGCGAGTATCCCCGCTGCGCGACACGACTGCTTCCTGCTGCTGCTGTTGCTGTTGCTGAGGAGTCTGAATCTGAGGCGGCCTAGACCAACAATTGCACTTACGGTTAGACGCAGTACTCTGGGCCCGGTCGATGGCGGCTCCTGGCCAGTCCAAAGCCCACGGCCCGAACACAGCTGTCCTGGCTAAACAATGTGGCCATAATTTTGTAGCAGACTCACACAAAACAAAACCAAACAAAACAGCAACTAAATTTAATTAGCTCGTCAATTGTCCCACTTCGATGGCAGGCATAGATGTGAGCGAGCTGCGAATTGGCGAGATACTCGATGGGGCAGGCACCCTTATGGCCCAGGTCAGTTATTTATTGACCGACCGAACGACCGACAGACCGCCCAGCAATTGAGACCAGGTACTCCAGGCAAGAGTAGGCGCTGATCATGGGGCGTTCGTTCCATATATGTATGTATAGGATATATGTAGGTAACAAGAACATTTAACATTTGCCCAAAAACTAGCTAATCATAAAATTACAGGCTGACCTGCTACTGCAGCTGATTGCAGCTGAGGACGTGCCAAAAACAGATGGCTGGCTTATTTCCAGCCGTCTCTCTCTTTCTCTATCTACATATATATATATATATATATATATATATATCAGATAATGAAGTATAAATATGCAAAGCGCTTGCTAGATCAATCAGTGCGCTCAAAGTGCTTGAGTGAACAGAGCACAGATCGAATAACTACAAATCAGTAAGCAACATTTGACAGTTTTCTTAGTTTATTTTTTTTTGGTGACGTATTTGTATAATCTTAAACTCCATAGCTGCCTGGAATCTCTTCCAGTAGACTAAGCCAAATGGGATTTGGAATATCTCGGACCATATACCAATTGAAAAAAGGCTAACCTAGGAAAGGCGAGGTATATTTAAAGTTTACTTTGATTTTTAAATTCCTTTTTATTTATATTATTCAATTCATTAATTTCCTTTTTATTATGTTTATTATATATTAAATTTTTTAGATTTGTGGCATGTTCAGCTGGCACACTGATCAATTTGGTCTTATTATGTTGGCATCTTGAATTAGTTATAATATTCTTAATGTATAGATTATATAGTCAGTGCAAGTATACGTAAAAAAGGATAAGTATCGTCCTAGACAGTCAAAAGAGCAATTTTTTCGGAGTGTATTTATTTTATTTATTATATATGTAATAATTGGTGTAGTGCGTGTAACTAATAATTTCCATATATTCCCTTTCAATAATATTACTTTTTTATGTATATAAAGATTTAGTATTCAAAGATTTAGTACACATACAATGATATGATAACTATAAATATGATTACGAAATCATCTGAAGATTAAAAAAAAAGTTGCTCAAACTTATAATCGAGGAGTTTGTAAATAATAAAGATCAACATACATATATTATATGGAAGAATTACAGGCAAGGAAACCAAAGTAAGCATACTTTCCGGCGAAGAGGATATCGATCTGAACTCAGGCTTATTAACAGGTAAGTGAGCTTTTAGCCCAGTTAAGAGGCTAAGCTCAATTGGGAAACCAAGGTCGTCGGGGGAACAGCTGATAAGTGCTCGAGATGTAAAGAAAGCTAGCAATCGACTGACATAGAGAGGGAAATATGCACCAAAAGAAACAGAGAGAGATGCATGGAGAAAGAGAGAGAGAGAGAGCGAGAGAGAGGGAGACAGGCAGCTGTTGCCTTGGGGCAGGCGTATGGCCTCCGCACCGCTCATGTAGATTTCTATGAGTGCACTTTGAGTGAAATCTTTTCATTGGATAAGTGGCAAATGAGCCTGGTGCCTATCAACACAGCGATGGCGACACACTCGCACACACACACACACACACACACGCCCGGACAGGGACCGGCTTAAACAGTGCTCGACTAGCTGGTTGGTCTGCCTTGCGTTGGCGTTCGTCGTTGGTCAAAACAAGCATATTGGATGTGAGTGCAAGAAGTGTGCGCCTGAGTGTGTTGGCCTGTGTGTGTGCCTGTGTGTGTGTGTAGGATGCATATCAGGTAAAGCGAATAGAGCGGGGCAGGCCCAGTCAAACACTCGATCAGGCCTGACAGGCAGGCACACAAATGGACATGGACGTTCAGGCAGCGCTGCCTCACTCACACATACACACACGCACACACACACACATCCATAGAAATTCAGAATCAGAGGCCCGACTCTGCCCTGGCTTGGCCTGGCCTGGTCTTCAGTCTTTTTTTCTTTAACGTACCGTTCGTTTTTCACATAGTCTTTTCGCTCTGTCTCCGACTGACGTCGCGCGGTCGCTTCGGTTTCGGTTATCGTGTCTCTGGTGTGGTGCCTGGTCTGTTGCTGTCGCTGCTGCTGCCGCTGCTGTCGCTGTCGCCGTTGCTGCGGCTGCCGTTTCTGTCTCTGCTGCTCAACAAAGAAAGCTGGTCGAATTCAGCGCAACTTTTGGCTCAGTTCGGTTTTGAGCCTGGACGTGAACAGTAGTGCTCGGGAGAAGTGTTCTTCAAACTCTAAGAAACAGAGATAACAACAGCAGCTCATCATCATCAGCAACTGACTATGCAATTCTGAAAAAAAGACTAGAACAGACAACAGAACAACATTCATATTTGTTGCAAGTTTATCAATCAATTTTTTTTTTGTTCGTGTATTTAATCCAAGTGCAACGCAATTAATTAAATTAAAACCAACAACAACAACAGCAGCGAACCAAAAAAAAAAAGGATTAATCTGCAAATTGTTAATAACAATTTCAGCTGACGAACTTTTCATCGATAATGCGGTGTGTGTATTAGTTTTGTTTTGAAATGATCTATTTAAAAAAAGTAGAACAATTTTTAGTTTTATTTTATTTAAATCATTTTTTTTTAACGTAATCCTTTCATTAAAAAAAAAATCCGATCAGTTGAGAACTGCGCATGCGCAGAGTTTAATCCTTTGTATGCTGAAAGAGAGCGCCCAATTTTTTGAAGTTTAACATTTTGTAATATTTTTTAAATAACTCGATCTTGATCGTTTTGAAATTCCATTCAAGATACAAATTTTCAAATTGAATCACTTGCTCAAAATTCAAAACTTATCGAAATTAAAAAAAAAGGAAATGGAAATTAAAAATAAATAGGCGGTTCATTTAAATGCACAAAAATATGTGCCAAGATCCAACATTTCTGGGGTCCAAGCAAGTTGCATTTTTGACCGAATCAAGTCCTGATCGATATTAGAATCCATCGCCGAGAAGAATCACTTGCCATGTTAATCACTTGATAGGCATTGTGTGTTTATTTTATTTTCTCTTTCTGTTTTTTTTTCTTCCGAATTACTTTTTCAATCCGCTTTTGGCAACATTCTTTTTTGGCCCATTAAACACTCACGATACAAATTCGCAAGCGAAAATTCCACAAAATACTAAGTCATAATAAATCATAGCAAAATTCGAAATCGCAATAAAATATCAATATCGTTATATATATATATATATATCCATCGGACAGTTGGTTGCCATTGCGCTGCAACCAAAGTTAAAGGCAACAAGACGGCAGCGCCAACGGCAACAACAAGGACACGGACGCCAGCGACGGCAGGGATAAGGGCAAGGACAACGCATATTGCGCGGCAGAACAATGCGGATATGTGGTCCACTCTGCTGTTGCCACTGCTGCTGCTCCATTTCATCCAGCTGCATGCCACCGTCGCCATGGCCACAGCCAGCGGGGGCCTCACCGTAATCGAGGGCGCCAGCACAAGCAGCAGCACCATCACCACCACCAGCTCCACCACCGCCACAATTAGCAGTAGACACAGCAGCAGCAGCAGCAGCAGCAACATGGCTCTCGCTGTCCCCGCTCTCAATCAACGGAAGCGACATCGCAAGCGCAACAGCAACTGGTACGACTATCGCAACTACAGCGAGAACAACACGGCTGTCGAGTGGATGAATCCTTGCGGCGGCTCCTACTACACCCCCTCAGCCACTGAGAGTCGGCGCGCCCAGCGGCCCAAGCAGGTAAGCAATACTAAATTAAGGCTCTCCCCCTCTCCCCTAATTAACTGAGCTTTCCTTGTTTCTTGTTTTTGTTGTGTTTTCACTTAGATCTTCAATCAGTTGAAGCGTGCCGCTGGCACCGAATATCGTGAGCTGAACAGCACCCAGGACCACAAGGGCATCGATATTGGGGACATGCAGGTGTGGTCGCTTCACAAATACAACTACAAATTTCTGCCCAAGTTGAAGCCCAATTCAACGGTAAGTTAACAATTAACACACAATTATGCATATTTCTCTCTCTCTCTCTCTCTCTCGATCTCTCTCGCTCTTTTCTGTCTTGCTGCTGTTGCTAACAAAGTCCGCTTGCGGCATTTTTTTTATTATGTTTCTTCGTTCACAGATCGCCTTGAAGCGCTGGTATCGCAACATGCAAACGTATGTGGCAAGCTTTGCGTATTTGCGGCGCGTGCAAATCAACTGGGATAGGCAGAATCTGAAGCGGGAGTCCGCCATCGCCAAAGAGCTGAAGAGGCTGTTGCTCAGCTCGCGCAGCATGCTCTGCGAGCTGGAGACGGCCGTAAATCGCACATATCCGATGCCGTTGACGCTCGGCGTTTCGGCCAAGCAGCGACGCCAGCCGCAACTGCCACAAATCTCGCGCAATGACATGAACAGGCGGCTCAAGTTGCGTAGCAAGATGCGACCAGCGGCAACAGCAGCAGCAGCGACAACAACTGAAGCAGCATCGCTGGCAGCAACGGCAATCGGTGAGGCAGATCCAATGGATATGCGCTTTGTGAAGCATCATTACTATGAGTTTCTGCGCACCATGTGGCAGCTACTGCGACGCGACAGCAAACGCGAACGTCAGCAACGACGTCAGAAACGTCAGCGACGTCAGCAGCGTCAGCGAGAGCAGCGGCAGCAATCGTCGTTGCCAGTCTACCAAGAGCAAGAACAGCAGCAACAGCAGCGACATCGTCAGCGCCAATGGCAGCAACAGCATCAGCGTCAGCGTCAGCAAGTGGGGCAGCAACAGCGATTGCAGCAATCGCTTGACGGTGCTGGTAATCGCAACGAATTCAACGAGGTATCCAAGCCGCTGCCCCTCGGTGTGGCAGCGGCCGCTGGCGGGCGACGTGGCAAGCGACAGCAGCCGCACTCAGTAGCAGCAGCAGCAGCAGCAGCAGCAGCCAATCAGCGACAACTTCGCCGCGTGCTGCGCACGTGAAATAACTGCATAATAATACGTTATGTACAATATTCATTCGAACCACAAACCCTAACGATCGACTAGTTTAATTAAATTACTTAATGCAGGTATTGCAGAACAAGTTTGGTCAGCTTTCTCCCTTTCTCCCTCCCCCATTGTCTGTCCCTCTGCCTGCCTAACTTTGCCCATGCTTAAGTATTATCGTATTGTATTATTTATATGCTTAACAGTTATTTATTTATTGAAAACAACAACAGCAAACAAACAACATCAAAATCATGGCTAATTAAATTATCTATCTAAGCGATTAAATTACATCTAAGCTCAACAAACAACCAACAACCAACAACAAACAACAAACAACCAACAACAAACAACACAAAACACCCTTCAGCATCAGCTCAGCAGTTGCCGTTCTAGTCACATAAGAGCAACCGTATCATTCAGCACTTAACATTCAACATTCAACATTGAACATTCAACATTCAACATTGAACATTCAACTTTAAACATTCAACATTGAACATTCAACTTTAAACATTCAACATGCAACATTCAACATGCAACATCCAACTCCAATATCCAACATACTTTTACCAATACTACATTCCTATACGTAACATTCCTAGCTATATATCTAGATATATTTGGCATCCAAACCAGCTCAAAAGTATTACAAAATGTTTTCTCAACCTAATATTTATATGCTAAATATTTTTTTTTTTATATATTATTTTGGTTTAGTTTGTAATTTAAATGATTTATATATATTTATATATATGTTTTATATACATATTTAGTATGCGTAGTGTGCTTAATTCTTTTTTTTTTTTTTTTGATTAGCTTTTAGGTTATGTTGAACTGTGATATAGTCTCGAGTGTTAATCGCAAAATGCTTACCTAGTTTGTACCTTTATTTGAATACGAAATTGTAAAAAATAAGCTAAAGCAAACACACATTCACCTTTTTTTATATAACACACACACACACACACATATATATATATATGTATATATATATAGAAGCATGATTTGATAAGCTGTAAAAAAGAGCAAACAATAAATGCAAATATTGAAAAATGCAATCCGAAATTGATTTATTTTTCTGCAAGCAAAAATAAAATAAAAATAATAAACACAATTTTGATGCGCATGAATTTATTTGGGTATATATATATATATATATATATACATATATAAATGTATATATACATATATGATTTGATATTTGACTACTTTCTGGATTCTAGGGACCAACTGTACTTATTACAAAATAAATATTCATCATAAAAAATAATCAGTTTGAAAGTTTAAAAAAACATTTAAAATGCTATATTTGACAAAAAAAAGGTTTCCTCATTTTAATCAAATCTTAAATACAGTCTGATGGACATTTTCGAACGCATTCGAAACTTCTCGATTCGTCTGGCAAGACGGCTTCATAACTAGTTTGTCAGTTCATTTGTTGATAGCTCCGCAGCCCAAAATGGCAGCAATGCAAACAACTTCTTTTTGTAGTCTAGCTGCCCATTTTTTATTCGCCTTAGTTCTTTTATGATCTGGCAGTTGTCTGTGCGTGTTTATGTGGGGTCCACTGATCGTTTTGTATTTATGGCTGCAGTGCATCCAGCGAGCTGAGCAGAGTGAGGGTCGCCTTGCACCCGCCACTCAATTGTTAGTTTTATGATCTTTGGCAGCGGCGTCAAACTATTAGCACGCGCACCAGCCAACAACTGACCATCAGCAGCTGCATGGAGTCAGCTTGAGAGGAGCCTCCACCTGGCCATCACCTCTGCATTGCCCATTGGCGAGCAGGTGAGCTCAATGAAAACGTCATCGATATTGGCCTTGAGCTATTGTCGTCAGCATCTCATCAATGAGCTGTTGATTGCCGCCCAAATCTTGGCTTACAGCTTATAGTTTCTGATCTGAGCCAACTAACTCAATGAACTTTGGCCCGAGTGGGATGAGCTGCCTTTTAGCTGGGCTAAGTAGCCCACAAGGTAAGTGCACTTGTTGCTGGCTAAGCTCCTGCCTATATACATATATATATATATAAATATATATACTCGAAATCCTTTACATTGTTTTAAGCGGATTTATGCAAATTTACTTTTTAATACCTTGGCTTATTGAGCCTAGTATTGAGCCAAGCTTCGTTTAGGGCGCTTAGTGGCACCTCTGAGCACAAGATCCTTAGCAAGGATTAGCGCAAGCAAAGCGGAAGCTGTCTATCGAGTGAGCAGCTAGAAATTACTGTCTACACTGCACTGCAGCCGTGTTCTGCTGACCAGGGCCAAGTGTTGACACGCAAATGGATTACAGACCGGACCTGCAACAGACAGCAACGGCAACAAGCGGCCTGCCAGCAACAGAAGCAACAAAAATATTTGAATATTATGATGCTGCTGCCGCTGTGGCTAAGCCGTTTATTGATTGCAATCGAGCAGGCCAGGAAGCTGACCGTGTTAGTTAAGCCTGGCCAAGAGCAAGAGGCCCTAAGCCGACCTCTGCTCAGTGTCAAGTGTCCCCGTGTTGCTGGCCCAAAAGGGTCTCCTTGTCTAAAGTAGGTGTTGTTATGTTTTTAGCTGTCATAAATATTATAAAACTTGGTAAATATTTAAACAGCGTGCACAATGAAGGCAAATGGCAGAGGCTCACTCGGGTTCGGATTTTGGGTTCGATTTCGAGTTCGAGTTTGCGTTCGAGTTGTAGTCTGCGTCTGCGACTCCTTGCTGCCCCCGGGCTCTATTGTCCTTGCCTGCCCATAACGGTGGTTTCTTTGCGGCTGCAAGGGTATAAGAGAGCGAGAGAGCTAGACAGACAGAGAGACTGAGAGAGAAAGAATGCGCAATAGAGTGATATTTTACCTGTGTGCGTGTGTTTGTTTTACTTACTTTTGAAATTTGAATATGGTCAGGGCCATGGCTAAAGATTAACAACATTTAATAACCCATCATTTTTCGGGCCATTTTTGGCTCGTCCTGTTCTGTTCCGTTCGGTTCGGTTCGGTTTGGTTCGGTGCCTTTGTGCACAATTTTTAGTGCAGATAACTGCATTTTGTGTCTTGGCCATCCTTTGTTCTCCCAAATGTCTCTATCTCTGTTGCAGTTGCAGTTGCAGTTTCGGCCACTTTTTGCTTTTGTCCTTTTTATATTTTACAATTTCTTTTTATTTTTATTTTATTCTGTTTTCTTTTTTTTATTGTTTTGCTGCAGTTAGCATTTCCTAGAAATTTTGAATACCGCCTTGGCCCGTAATGATATTAAGAGCGGGACGGCATGAGATGGCGCATCAGTTGAACAGAGATAGCCTGAGAGCCTTGTGGCAAACAGCAATTTGCTCAGTCGCCTGCCGAGTGGCAAATCAATTATCAGCTTTTCTCTGACAAACGATCAATTCGAAACTCAATCCATAATTTGTAAACACACATTAATGGAAATTTCAATTTTTTCGCCAAATTACTTTCAATTATATCAATGATCATTAGCATTATTTGGATTATTTATCGAGTACTTCTCTATAACCCATCATTTAATTCCCAAAAAGCTTCAATAAACATTTAGCATTTGCTTTCGTCTCGAGCCTAATTGAATCCAAAATAAACATTTTTATCGAGAAATTGAATTTTCTTGTGGCTGCTTCAATTCATTTACTGTTCATATTTTGTTTATCGATCGATGTGTCTCTCAGAGTGCCAGTAGCTAGATATTATAGAGAAATATGTAGCTTTGTTTTCACAACAATAATCATAAATATGAATTTTCGATTGAAGTCTATTGCTATCCACGGCTTCTGGGTGGTATCTGCTAGTCGAGCAGCTGCTGTTGTTTTTGTTATTATTTGTGTTGTGGGCCCGTCTTTAAGTATTTCCCGGCATTCATTTGATTGGCAGTCGTGACGCAGTTATGGCTATAAATGTTTATTTTCAAGTCGAGTAACAGGCCTGATTTTTGCGTCAGCCTCGCTTATCAGCAATAATAACGTGAAAATGAATTATTGATATAGGCGCGTGTGTTTTTTATGTTGCTGTTTTGTTCTACACCATATTATGAATAAGCTGAGTTTTTTAACGTCAGCTTTTGCGCTGACTCCGATCTGGAGTTGAGAATGTAGCTTCTCTAATTACATAATAATATCTGCGAGTGTGTGTGTGTGTGTGTGGTTATTTGTTTATGTTGTTGTTGTTGGTTTTTTGCTTTTGGTTTTATTAACACACATTTTTATGATCGTTTATGTAATTTCATAGAGTGCGGCCACATAAATCAGAAAGCGAGTTCTCATTTAACAGTCGAAGCTTGGGAGCTTGTAGCTTGGGACTCCGGGGCTCGGGGCTTGGGGCTCGGGGCTCTGGGCTGGGGTCTCGCTGACAGGCAGACCTAACAAATTTTGCGTATGACTTAATAAACATGTCGTTGAACTGTCGCCAGCAGCACTTTGGTTAAGTTTATGGCGTAGACGCGCCTGCGTAGAAGCCAATGTGCTTGTTGTTGTTACTGGGCATTTAAGCACCTCAAAACACTTTTTAATTGTTCAAAATTGTTTTTTTTTTTGGTTTTTTTTTTGTTTTTTTTTGTTTTTCTTTTTTAACCGTGCACATTGAACTTGAGCCGACAGCGAAAATAAAAGCAAACCAGCAACAGCGCAGCACAAAAATTTTAATTACCATGAGTAATATTTTATTACACTTTGACACTGAAGGAAAAACTTCACAAGAACAACGGCTAAGGAGTGACAAAAAAGAAAAAAAAAAAAACAGAAACAGAAACAATCAGAAATAAAAGAAGAACCGACGAGCAGAGAAAGGCCAGCCAGACAATAACAACGAACTTGTTATGCTCTACAAGTACTTGAACCAGTTCTGCTGCCACATCATAATTTATAGTTAAGGCTCAGCATTGTAACTGTTATTCTATATATACATGTGTATATCATCAAGCTGCAAGTGGAGCATAGAACTTGTCGCTGATATGGGCAGCTGCGCAAACCTCTGCAAACTACTGATAACAACAAGAGAGAACTGAAGGAAAAACTAAGCCAATGTGAAGTGAAAATCACACAATAAAAAGTGCAACAAATTCGTAAATCTTTGCAGTACTCAGCAACACCAGGCGAAGAGCATAACAACAGCAACAACAACAGCAGCAACAGCAGCAACAACAGCAGCAACAGCAACAGCAGTAGCAAAAACAACAACAACAACGTTGGCAACTAACTTAAGTAGCGGTAGCAACAGGCTACTAACATGTTTATGCTACTTTTATGAGGTGGCAATAAAATCGAACCAAGTACGAAAATAAAAATGAAAAAGGCAAAGGCAAGAGAGATGCGCGCTTCCACTCGCACTCAGCAGTCGGCACTCAGCAGGGCTGCAATGCTCTCTTTCACACTTAACTGACTGGCTGGCTGGCTGACTGACTGGCTGACTGTCTGGCTGGCTGTCTGACTGGCTGGCTGGCTGGCTGTCTGACTGGTTGGCTGGCTTGCAGGATAGCCGCACACACAATGACTTCATCGATTTATAGCGGTCACGAGTGACGACGACTTGGTCTTGCTTTGGGTTTGCGTTTTGAGTTTTGAGTTTTGGGTTTTCGACTGGCAACTGGCAACTGGCAACTGGCAACTGGTAACTGGCAACTAGTAACTGGCAACTGGTAACTTGCAACGGCAACGGCAACGGCACCGGCACTCTTAGTTTTGCCTTGGTTTTTGGTTTGCACTCGGTTATGGGCGACTTGCGCGGCAATTTTATGATGATATTGTTTTGCATTTTACGCATAGGACTTTTGTTTCTCTCACACGGTTTCGTTTTCATTTCATTTGGCATCGGTGTGTGTGTGTGTGTGTGTGTGTGTGTGTGTGTGTGTGTGTGTGTGTGTGTGTGTGTGTGCGGTGCGTGGATTAAGCCACGTCTAGGAGCGGCGACACTCAGTACACAGACACGGACCCTGCACCGAAATGCGTATTCCTGGAAGCCAACGCAGCAGCATAACTCGCGACGCCCTCTGCCGCCGCGCCTCAACCTCGGCTGCATTTTATGGTTTGTCGTCATAATCACCAGCACAGCATCTCCTCCAGCACTCAGCACTCAGCACTCAACATCGACATCGACATCGACATCGTCTTTGTGCCACTGACACACTCAATGCGACGTCATCCTTGTTGCAGCTTCTCCAAGTCTGCCACCCACTCCATTATGCACACACGACTTGATTTAGAAATTGAAAAACTATAATTTAATGCCTTGTTTATTATCCACCAGCAGTGGAAGATTATTTGTATTTTATTTTTAATTTTTATTTTATTTTATTTTATTTTTACTTTTATTTATATTAACTTTGTTGAGCAAGCTTGTCCAAATGTGGCTTGGCCAATAATGTTTGACGCATTTGGGCTCAACTAGTTGTAGTTATCGAGTTACCGTTAACACTTCCGTTATGTTGTTCCTGCCTTGGACTAATTGTTGTTGTTGTTGTTGTTGTTGTTGTTGCAGTTGTTGTTCAGGTGTGCCGTGTAGTCCTGTGTAAGTCCTTTGTGGCAGATGCCGTTGTCAATAGAGCGTAACAAATATCAGGAAATGTCATCATTTTTGTAAAGCAGCATGGAGAATTGAATAGGACCAGGACCACGCCGGGGAAATTGAATTGTAGAAATTGCTGCACACACACACACACACACACACGCAGCATGATCGTGAGCATGAGAGAGGGAGAAAGGTAGAGGGAGGGAGGGAGGGTGCGTATGTTCGCACGCAGGACTCGCAGGACCACCGAGCCACACATGGCGCAAGTGTTGGAAGGAGAGTTGCCTGCTATGACACACACACACACACACATACACATACACACGTACACACACACACACACACGTACACAGATACACGAAGACAATCGCAATCACAATCGATACGCATCCACACAAAATGTCACTAACCAGCTGCGCAGTCGCCGTCGACGTCGAACAGCATCTTTCCCTCAATTTCCCCCCCTGCTAGTGTTGTTGTTGCTGTTGTTGTTGTTGTTGCTGTTGTTGCCTTTAGCTCGTTTGTTGTATCAGCGTCTTTTCTACTCTTGTCTTGTTTGCATTGTTCTCGCTCAACAGATTTGATCAGTTTTTAATGAACTTCATTCATGTTTGAATGACTTTGATCAGTTCCGCTTTGGCCTCGCCTTTGCCTTTGCCTTTGCCTTTGCCTTTGCCTCTGCCTTTGCCTCTGCCCTTGCCTTAGCCGCTGATGTTGCCTTTGCCCTCCATCTCATCTTTAGCTCTGACAAACAATAGCAAATACACAAACCTTTTAAACGCGTGCGGCGTTTGTCGCTTGCATGCTGTTGTTGCTGTTGCTGTTGCTGGTGTTGGTGTTGTGACAGTGACAAGAAGATGCTGCACGCACAATGTTGTGTCTCTCTCCCTATCTGTGTGTGTGTGTGTGGGTGTGGGCCTGTCTCGAATTAGAAAGTCCAAATGGCGCACGGGTCGTATGTGCAATGTGCCTTGATCGGTCGGCCAGCCGGCATTCCGTTGTGATCCGTTCAGTGCAGGCTAATCCCGGCAAGCGTTTAAGCCGCTTTGCTCAGCCTCAGCAGACATGTCGACTAAGTCAACCTTCAGTCCGAGCACATCATATCTATCATCATCATCACGATCTTGATCATGATCATGAGTCAAGATCAACGAGGCGTACAAAATACTTATTTTCACCAAGTGCCGACCGACGACGACGACGATGGCCCCAAAGAACAACAGCCACGATGAACGCCAACAGTGCCACTTTTAGTTTTGATGTGAGAGCGCGAGAGAGAACGCAGCTAGAGAGAGAGAAAGAGAGAGAGAGAGAGGCAGGCAGGTGGTGGCACACATTGATTGAGGGTCCTTAAAAGGGTACAAGTAATCAGAAAATTTTATTAAATGTCCCACATAATGAAATGAAATGAAAAGAGCAAGCATAGCAGCATAACAGCAATACTGACTCTGACACCGCCGACCCCGACTCCCGACCCCCGAACCCCGACTGCCGACTCCTGACCCTCTCTAACCATGATCATCATATTGAAATTGTTATTGTGCATGTCAGAATCCGCAGCTGGGGCAACAGAAGTAGATGTAGAAGTAGAAGAGATCTGTTAAGACGACGCGTTGAGCGTGATGATGATGATTATCATTATTGAGGCACTCTTGCTTTGATCTCTGGCAACACACTTGCGCCCAGCCCAGCCTTTGCATTTGCCTCTGGGCCCTTCCACTGATGTTGCATGCATCCATGGGCGCAGCAAGTGCAGCCGGAGTCGCCGCCAAAGTTGACGCATTGTGTCATTGTCAAGTGCTGCGCCGTGTGTCTCTCTCTCTCAGTGTGTGTGTGTGTGTGTGTGTGTGTGTTGGTGTGTGTATGGAATCTGCCTCTGCTCTATTTGTATTTATTTGATTTGTGATTAATGCTGGAGTGTGTGGCAGACTGTGAGACTTTAACATACGACAGCCAGTCTCCATAAGCACATATGTGTGCGTGTAATTGTGTGTCGCGTGTGTCGTGTGTGTCGTGTGTATGCCGCATTTAATCAGCCATTGGAACTGCCCAAGACTTTGTGCGTAAATTTCGCTATTTTCATACTCCAAACGAAAGAATTTCCAAAACAAAGGGGTTTTTTTAATTGCTTTTTTTTCACATAAATCTTGATTTCTTCAAAGAACTTTAACGGGAGCCGTTTGGCGTAAATAAACTTTATGAAACGTGCGGATTAATATCGAGTCATTGGCGTATTTTGTTTATCGCTATTTTTTCACATAAATCTTGATTTCTTCAAGGAATTTGAACAGTAACGTTCGGATTAATATCGGTTAATGGCAAGTGTTTAAGGAAAAGTAATCAAATGATTGCGTCAAGGGTCTGTTCACACTTAAAGCTACTAATTGCGGTCTGATGTAATTGATAAACAGAAAAAAAGGAGAAGAATTATGCGAAACAATGCACAAGTTGTCAGAGTTTCTCAGCTGCTATCCCATTGCGTATACGCCATGTGCGGCCCTGGTAAAAATCAGATGAAATACATCTAAAAATAATAATAGAGAAGTTCGCACAATGCGAGACAACATTTCAATTTGTGCGATTGGCAATGGTCATCGAGCAGGGACACACCTGGCGCAGTGGGAGTTAATTGATGAATTGACAAACCTTGCACCTTGCTGTCTGTCTGCCTGTCTGCCTGTCTGTCTGTATTGCTGCCTGGTATGCTGCCTAGTTGGCTATCTGTCCTGCTGCCTCGGCTCGGCTCAGTTCAGCTGCTGTTTTTGCTGCAGTTGGCTGGGTGGTCCTAGGCACAACACTTTAGACATTTTGTCGTTGCCTTGCAAATTGAGCCAAGAGAGTGAGGCAGCGAGGGGCGGCAGAGGGGCGTGCCCTGCACAGCTGGTTGCCTAGCTGTTGTTGCTGTTGTTGTTGCCGACGCCGACGCAGCCGCCGTCGCCGCCGCCGCCGCCGCCGCTTGTGTAAATATTTCCTCATTTTATTTGTGGCACACACAAAAGAAGCAAAGCAAATGTGCAGGCGGCCTGTGCCTAGGCATATTGTTTTAACACATTAGCAGCGCAATGCAACAAATAATTTCCATAAAATGCTGCTACGACAATGACGACAACCGTCTGTAAATGGAGCGGCAAACGTCGACAGCGACGCTAACAGCGCTGCCAATAGAGTCGAAGTCAATTTCAATGCACGAAAGAGATATGTCACAGGAAGAAAATATTAGTCTTTGTCATTAGGCAAAACAAAACAAAACAAAACAAAACAAAATACGACACAACTAAAAAACACAATAACAACAACAACAACAGCAACAACAACAGCAACAACAACAGCAACAACAACAACAATTCCAACACCAACAAGCCTCTAAAACACATCCATGGATGGGTTACAGCTTTGGACGCCGCACTTCGGGGCGGCCTCCGTGGCCCAGAGTCACAGAGCCAGAGTCAGCGTCAGCGTCAGCGTCAGAGGTATGGGTATAGGTATAGCTATTGGTAGAGCTATATGTATAGGTATAGGTATAGGTATAGCTATGGCTAGAGCCTGAGTCTGAGCGGGGTCTGTATGTTTGCCTGATGTTTGCCCACCAACAAAGTTAACACTGGAAATGTCCAAGAGCTGTTGTTGCCACATTCACATGATTTAAGCAGCAACAACAACAACAACAACAACAACTCAAGACAAAATGTTTCCCATCATAAAAACTTCTTCGTTTTCATCTTCATAAAGAGTCCAAAAGTCCAAAACGAAGAAGTTGAGAAAAAAGCAACAACAACGAAAAAATAAACCGACTTTAGACAAAGCAAACGAAATTAAAAACGGTTCAAATGCTTTGCTTGTGTAAGCAATTGGCTTGTCCCCCCTCCTCCTCCCCTCCCCCTCCCATCACACAACCACTCACATGTGATCTCTCCCTCTCTCTTTCGCTCCGTGTCTGCGCTGCGGAAATGCCACAGACCATGCACAGCGAGAGCGAGAGCAAGAGAGAGAGAGGGAGCTGCGAGATCAGATTTTCTACGTACTTACTTCGAGTACTCATTTGTGCTCATCCCACAGGTGATTGGGAAAATATTGGGATTTTTCTTATACTTTTGGTGGGGGCAATTGCGCTTAGGCCTTGACGGGTTGAGGGGTGTGGGTGTGCTTAGAAAACCGATTTGTTGCGTTCTGTGGCAAAACCCAGCAAAATCTTATGTGAATTGGCACGGTTTGACGCCGTCCGTTGCATATAAATAGATTCATTAGTGAATTGCATTTGCAACGAGCAATTGTTGGGCGAGGCAGCGTGGGAATCACGGTATCGCCACACTGCCCATGGAGATACACGGATTGATGTGTGCTAACATTGCATCACAACAATTGTTCGTTTGTTCAGTTAGAAATCGATATCCCTTGGGGGATTCACCTAAATGTTTCTTTGATTAACTTCAAGTACACTCAAAGCAAAAGGTTTCTGCTTAAATCAAGTACACTTGGAAATCAACCAGGAATAAGCAGCTGCTCTCCTTTTTTTTGTAGAAAGTGAATCTAGAATGTGAAATTTCCTGGCTTTTTTAAGAAAAGTGGATTAATTTTGCAATTTGTTTGTTTTCAGTTTTCTTAAAATAATTTTTAAAATCTTGATTTGCATTTTAACGTTTATATAAATAATTTGACAATTTGACAATTGACAAATTTTTTAGTTACTTCAAGTTAGTTCAAGGCACTTTTAAGAAGTAAATTTCTTAATAAAATAATAGATTTGTGGGAATCAGAACAAGACACCATAGAAATTCAGGATTCTAGCGAAGAATCATTCTCGTTACCAGAAAAACTCAAAATAAAAACTTTTTTCAATATATCTAGTAAACATAAATTCGAAATAAGTTTAAGCATGGAATTTTGGGGGGGAGTGGAGAATTTGAAGGGTATTTGTACTTCGGCATGCAAAATTGAAAAGTAAGTAAAAATGTTGGTAAGCAGCTTAGGGTCTCAAATGTAACTGACCTTTTCGCCAAGTTGAGCGTTCGTTACTGCTTACCGGCGTCTTCGGCACAGACAAATTTCTGTATAAATGGGGAAAGGAATTTGTAAATAAATATTTGGGCACCCCAAGTGTTGGTTGTGACGAAAACTATGCCCACTGCTGATTAGATTATGCATTATGCATACATATATACATACATATATATGTATATATATATATATATACAGCGTTTAGCTGTCAATTCTATCAGCTGGATATACTCGTATTCATCAGTTGGTTCAATAACGACATTCTCTTCGCAATGACGGATTTGGTGGAATGTCCGGTTTATAGGCCCACATAACTATTGGGGAACTTACCGAGTTTGTTATCAAAAACTTAATAAATAAATCTGAGGGCTGGGTCAGATTGTGCGTTTGTATATTGCCACTTGACGTATGTAGTTCGGTTCTTCGTCGTTGCTGGCGACGGAAATACCAAAAATGGGTAACTGGAAACTATACAAATTGCGGGTTTTTGCCATTTCTTTTAGCATAAATAATCTGTATAGGGGTGCCTGATAAGAGCTAAAAATATCTGGCTGCCACAAATAGATCAGAATTGTTGGAAATCAGACTTGATAGCTGACAACAATAAACGGCAATTCAGTGAGCAGCTGCTCAACTCTCAATCGACGACAACCTATCTAAATTTCCAAAATAATCTTCATTAACTAAAATTCAAGTTTTATATAATGATTTCTTTTGTTTGCTGTCAATGCTGGATTCACTTCTGATTTTATCATATTTTTATGTATAATAAATTAAAAATGCAAATATTTATTAGTTTCATATTATATATTTATTTATCATTTATCATTATACTATTTATTTATTTATTTATTATTTATTTATTTATTATTTATATTAATATAAAAATAGATTAAGAAAGAATTGTTTACAAACCAAAGTGGAACAGTGCTGGAAAATAATTGAATGCACTTGCAATAATTAAAGCTTTCCTCTGCAGATATGTATGGGTAAGCTTTTGCTGCACAGTGTTGGCTAAGATAAGAATGAAGCTTTACAGTGTGCATTAAATGCCCTTTCGCCCACTGTGCTGCGCCTTGAACTCAAACTGAAAATCAGACGGCGAGTCGGTCTGGTGTCAGGTCCGTCATCCTGTTGATTTGTGTTGAGGAAGCAAGTGCTTATGTCTATGCTAGGTTGGCTGTGTGTGTGTGTGTGTGTATGTGTGCGTGTGTTGCTGTGTGTTATGAATGACGGCGGACCTACTTAGCCAGGGTAGGCTGATGCTGTTGCTGTTACTGGTGCTGGTGCTGGTGCTGGTGCTGATGATGATGATGATCATGCCGGTGCCGCAGCGCTTAGATGGATGGCCAAGAAAATTTATCATCATGTGCGCCAGAAGACAAAGTAGCGGCCAAAGCGGCCAAAAGCGTTCATGGCGCATGCGCAAGGATCTAAGAAACGGAGAGAGGCAAGAGGCAAGCGGCAAGAGGCAAGCGAGAAGAGGCAAGAGGCAACAAGCAAGAAGCAAGTCTCAGTCAAGGGGCACAATTAAAATGTGTGTGCAGATTCAGATGCTTCGGATGCTTTGCTTTGTTTTATATTTATTTTTTTTTATTCTTTTTTGGGGCCCGTTCAGTTCAGACCCCAACTCCAAAACCGACGCTGGCTAAGGCTCAGTTTTTGCTTTTGTTTTTTTTTTGCGGTCCGTTTCGAGTGTTGAAAAGTAAGGAAGCTTTAACAAATTACCGCCCAGTTGCCGGCACAACGAGCTGTTTATAAAAGTTGTAAAAATTTGCCAAGCCAACACCAAAAGCAAAAGCCATGGCCCAAACCCCAGACACACACACACTCATCTCCATGTCGGCTGTTGTGCCTAGCGGCAAAGTTGGGCGCATAGCGAGCAGGGGGCGGAGGGGGTTGTTTGGGGTTAGTGGCAGAGACGAAGGCGGCTGGCATTAAAGGAGCTGCAAGCTCTACACTTGGCGCAGGCGCAGGCGCATCACATGGCCAGACAAGACGCAGGCAAAGGCTGAGAGGCTGAGACTGAGGCTGAGACTGAGGCTGAGACTGAAGCTGATGCTGACACAGAGACCAAGACTGAGCCCGGCTTGGACCCGCATCGCCAGTTGTTGCCTTATAAAGTGAGCGTTGAGCGTCGAGCAAAGTTACTCATGTCATGACAGCAAACGAGCAAGCAGCAAACTTATGACTGAGTAATTGCTGGTGATATTTATGCGACGAAGCGTCCGACGATGTGACGCGCAGTAGAAGCAGCAGCAACAGCAGCAGCAAGAGCAGCAACAGCAGCAGCAAGAGCAGCAACAGCAGCAGCAGCAGCAGCAGCGGCAGCAGCGTCAGCATTGACGGTGACTGAAACTGCAGTGGTTGCTGCTGCTGCTGCTGCTGCGGCTGCGGCTGCTGCTGCTTATTATTGCTTGCCCCACAATGCGTTTCTTATGGCATATTGATTGGCTACACTCAAAGTGTGGCAGTGGCAGTCACATTTTTCAAATTGATACTTGTCAGAAATGCAAATCAATTTGCAGTTTACATATGGGCTCATAACTCATCTGAATCTCATCGCAAATCAGAATTGTTCAGATTCACAGATTGAGCACAAAAGAATATAAAAAGTTAACTAAATATTCAGAATAACGAAATATTAATTATTATATATTTTGTATAAAAAATACTTGTGAATTTTTTTGCACGCAATTTATATTTATAAATAAATATAATAATAAATGAATAAATACAAATTTACAATTTGTGTCATTTATTTATTTATTATTTACAAATAATTTCAAATATTTAAAATTCGTATTTATTTATTTAATTACAAATATTTACAAATATTTGCAAATATTTCAAATTTGTTTTTATTTATTTATTTATAAATATTTCAAATTCGTATTTATTTATTTAATTACAAATGTTTGCAAATATTTCAAATTTGTTTTTATTTATTTATTTACAAATATTTAAAATTCGTATTTATTTATTTAATTACAAATATTAACAAATATTTGCAAATATTTCAAATTTGTTTTTATTTATTTATTTACAAATATTTACAGATATTTCAAATTTGTTTTTATTTACTTATTTACAAATATTTAAAATTCGTATTTATTTATTTATTTACAAATATTTATAAATATTTCAAATTTGTTTTTATTTATTTATTTACAAATATTTAAAATTCGTATTTATTTATTTAATTACAAATATTAGCAAATATTTCAAATTTGTTTTTATTTATTTATTTACAAATATTTCAAATTCGTATTTATTTATTTTTTTATTAGTTTATACGTTTTTTAATTGTATTGCTTTGTGCAAAGTATTATTAGCTGGCTCTCAGCTGACTCTCAGCTGACTTCTATTATTAATTCTAATATTATTTGTATTGTGGCTAACATAAATAAAAAAATGATGTAAAGATAAAATAATATTACAATAGTTTACCAGACAAACGCCAAAACAATGAAAAAAGCAAATTAATTAAAAAATGGCAGCGAAGCTTCAAGGTCATGTTTTGGGGTTGTTCATTTTTCTGTAGACAAATTTCATTGTAGGTGATGTTCAGATTCGTTGGGCTTGTCATATTTTCAGTGCGCTGCTGCTCGAATCACACACACACACACACACGCACACACAGAAGACGCGTGTGCGTGTTGTTGGTTTGTTTTTAGTGGTTGTTGTTGCTGCTGCTGCTGCTGCTGCTGCTGCTGTTGCTGCTGCTGTTGCTGCTGTTGCTCGCATAACATCACATACCGCAAAACAGTGTGTTTGCTGTCTTTTGGAATGTAAATCATTCGCTAAGTACGCTTGATTTAGGCGACCATCACACTACATTCTTCGACGGAGTCATGCACTGAGCCGAGCCGAGCCGAGCCGAGTCTTGGATGGAGCTGGAGATGGAGATGGAGATGGAGACTCTGCCTGTTACTGGTACTGACAGATGGCTGCTCGTATGGTACGTACGTCTGCATGTCTCACCGTCTGTCTGTCTGTCTCTCCGTCTGTCTCACCGTCTGTCTGTCTGTCTGTCTGTCTGAATGTTTGGATGTTACAATGCAGATACATGAGTACTTTCGAAGCTGCGACGCGTCGGTGACGGCGATGATGACGATGTTGACGAGACTGTGGCCTGACGACGAAAGCAATACGCCATACATAACTCATCGCACATAATGAGACTGCAATAATTCACTTGCTCTGCATGCTCGTGATCCTCGCGGCGGCCACTGCATATAAAGACACAAGCCAGCGAGGCACTGTTATAACTACAGCAGCAGCAGCAGCAGCAGCAGCCACAGCAACAGCAACAACAACGAGACCAAGATGGACGAAGACGCAGAGCCAGTCCAAGACCGAAACTGAAACGGAGGCCCGCCGCCTAAGCGCGAGCTGCTGAGCTGTAGAGCTGTAGAGCTGCAGAGCTGCAGAGCTGCAGAGCTGCAAGCTGCAAGCTGGATTCTTCCGCAGTTGGATCTCTTCATGCACTCCTAGTTTTCTGTAATTAAGTGTAATGAGCGTAATTGCTAATGTGTGTGGAGCGCACGCTGCTGCCACAGAGATCAGCTCCGCTGCCTGCTGCCTGCTGCCTGCTGGCTGCTGGCTGCTTGTTGTTGGCCAGGTCTGTGTGCGATTGCGTTTGCGATTTAGTTATAGCCTCGTTCGCTTTTGCTTTGCTTGGAGTTGGAGTTGGAGTTGGAGTTGCTCTTGATCTTGGCTTGGTCTGGACTGAAACTGGGACTGGCTTTGGCTTTCGTATTGGCATTGGCATTGCTATTGATTGACATTGGTATCGGCTCGATTTCGTTGCATTTTACTTGGCCAGGCTTGGCGTGGCTTCGCTTGGCTCGGCTCGGCTTGGCTTGGCTTGGCTTGGCTTGTCTGGCTTGGCTGGCTGGCTGTGTAGACTTGACTTGACTTGACTCGACTCGACTTGGCATCGTGTGCACAGCAAGTGAAATTAAAATGTATGACAAAGTG
Organism: Drosophila kokeensis; assembly: GCA_035042145.1. Lineage (NCBI taxonomy): Eukaryota > Metazoa > Arthropoda > Insecta > Diptera > Drosophilidae > Drosophila > Drosophila kokeensis. Next base: position 568,909 of record JAWNLT010000194.1, read on the forward strand.
CGTGCAATAATTCGTGCAAGTTTAATGAGTCTCCGCAATGTGGACATTTGTCGTCGTCTAATTGTACTAGATATGGATATTTTAATTGAATGAGAACGATGTCTTATTAGTCGAGGGCAATTAGTCTATGTGTGTGCCTTCGTCCCAGACTGCGAACTGCGGACTGCGGACTCCAAACTTGGTCTCCTGGGCTTGTCCACTTGTCTGGCCTTAACATTTGTTAATCAAATTGCGCATTCAATGGCCAAGCATATCGACTATCTCAGGTACTTTGACTCCGCTTCATGTATGTGATCAAATGAAGTCTTTCGACTGGTCGACTTGTCGACTTGTCCGTCAATAGAATTGCCATCCTTGCATTTCAATGCCCATTCAGGGAGTGAGCTAGTTCCAGCCGACTGCTGGCTGTAGTTTATTGAACTGCAACCGGCAGGACTCTGTTGTCCAGATTAGCTGCTCAATAGACAAGTTGACAACAAGTTAACAAGATCATAAGATAACACCACACATTTCACACAGCCACACATTCGAATTGTTGTTGGCCAGCGTCGCGTCTCAAATTGGTCCAATGCAAATCTCAAATATTTGTATATATATTGTATATATAAATTGCTTTGTATATGCATTTGCATTTGTATTTGTACTTGTGTTTGTGTTTGTGTTTGTGTTTGTGCATCGCATTTGTTTGCAAAGTTGTTTCGCACGTTCCCAATCCTTTCAAAAGGATTGTGTCAATGTTTGTGCAGCCACTTGTGAGGCACGTTCTCCCATCCCGCTTGCCCCTAACACACACACTCTCTCTCACTGTTTTCAGTGCCTAACCTGTGTGTGCCCCTTGACTGATTACTTGACTGTTTTGACCGATCGATTCGGTAAGGTTCGGTTTTGCTATTTGTTTTTATTTGCTTTTGTCGATGCTGAGTGCTGATAAGGCGGCTCTCGAAAGGATATCGAGAGCGCACGTTCATCAATTCTCATCGCCCGGTTTCCTGTGCGCATTTCAAATATGGCACAAAAAACAACACACATAAATCTCAAATATACACACACACACACACACACACACACACACACATACACACACACACACATACACAAATCTCAGATGCAAAGTTGGGATTTGGTTCACAGGGCCCCTTGGCCGACGATTGCGTTCTCGATCCCGACGCTGGCGCCAGCTTGGCCATTAATTATAATGATTCCGTGCATTGTCACACACACACACACACACACACACACACAGAGAAGTATGCATATGTGTATGTGTGAGGTTGATTTGTATAGAATACTCCCAAAACACGTACAAGTCAAAAATGTTTAGGTGCTTGGCTTGAGCATTTCTCACCTGGGTGGTGGGCAATTTATTTCACCTTTTCAAGCGCTGAACTGCACACGGCAATTGCACAATAACAACAGCAGCAGCAGCACCAGCAACAGCAGCAGCAGCAGCAGCAACACTCACAAACAATACAAAACAAAGCAACCAACAACAACTCGCTGGGCAGCCGCAAAAGGTCAAGGGTCCGATTCGGTTTGGTTCGATGTATGCATTCATTGACAATTAAGAACATTTTTCTGGTATTGATCACTTTATTGTCCTGGTCCTTGTCCTGTTCTGTCCTGTCCTGTCCTATCCTGTGCACTCTCAGCTGTCGCTGTGAGCTGTTGTCCCTGTCCCCTGTCCCCTGTCCTTGTTCTTTTGTGCGCTCTCAATTGAATTAAATCGCAATTGTCGTTCTGGAATTTTGAAGTGGGCGCGTCACCTTTGATCTTTGGCGAGTCCTCTCGAAATTCTTTCATAATTTTTGTCACTTTATGTTGCTGCTGCTGCTGCTGCTGCTGCCAATGGCACAATGGGTCAGTCCGGGGTCGGGGGATGGAGCTGGGACTGGGTCAGGTCAGCAACTGCCCAATATTGTTTTGCAATTGAAACACCTTTTGCCTTATTAAGCGGAAAACTGCACACAATGAGCCTAAGCCAAACGCCCCGACTGATCCCCATTGTTAACCGAGCATAATTTATATGGGCCAAGGCGCCGCACTGACGACCCACACTCCACAGACATTTGCGGCACTAACTTGGCTCAGTGCGTTCAAATTCAATAGCTGCAGACAATGCAAACACTTCTTCAATCAGTTTTGCTCGAGAAAGTTGCCACAAAACTCGTCGGCGGAAAAATCAACAGAAATGAATGGGGTTGAGAAAAGTTGTGTGTTGTGTGTTGGGAAAAGTTTAAAATGCCATAAAAATACAAATTCAAAAATTAGTTTTCCTTTTTGCTCAATTTGTTATTACTTTTGTCTGAGATTTAATTACAAGAGAAACCAATGTGAAATATTTATTATATATATAGTAATAATAACTTATAATTAGATTTTAAGTTAACTTCATATATATATATATATCGAATCTACTTCACATCATGTCATAAATGTGTCAGGTTTTCGTGTAAATGATTTTTTCAATATTAAAGAAAATTTTTTTTATATACAGTGGCGGACACCTTTTTTGGCAAAATGTCAAAAAAAATAGGCTACTTTTTTACTTAAACCTACCTAGCAGATGGGGAAACCCCAGTTTATTGGGGTCATATATTAATTTAGGTGGTTTATATATGTACCTACCATTGGTCTTTGGAATTTTTGAAAAATAATGAATGATTATTTTCTTGACACTGTGCAAAATAAGGTGTCCGCCACTGTATATATCGGTTGTCCATTTGAATGGAGTTAGAATCAGCTAATGAATGTGTTTAGGGTATTTAATATTCGTGTAAATGAGTTTCTCAATATCATTGTGAGCACCTTGACTGGTTGCTAGTTGGTTAAGCAATAAGACACACCCGCACACCCCCCTCCCCCACTCCCACTCTGCACAGTCAGCATAATATTGTCGCTCTCTCTCTCACTCTTTGAACTGAATGGATCTATACATGAATAGTTATATAAATAAATATATGTGTGGATTTTGAAAGCTGAATCTCCGATTTGATTGCTTCACAGCTGCGAGGCGGGCTTTGATTCTGCGAAAGCAGAAACTGCTGAGGCTGCGCGCGAATTGAGAGATTTCAACACCTATTCCCAGGCAGCCGAGAAGTGTCAGAAGCTGAGCCAGCACTTTCGTGAGACTGTCAAAACCTAAACAAAAATCGCCAACCAAACATAAAAATCAAAAACAGTTTACAATTTATATCATTTAGATTGTGGAAGGGGGGTGGGCTGTGGATGAGGGGAATTAAGTAGTCGCCGATTGTTTGGGCGATTGGAGATGCATTGGGACTTGGGCTGTTGCTCTTTGGATTTGTGTGCGTCGCATTTAGGGCCCATAAATGTAACGCCATTATCTATAAATCTGCAGCGGAAAACATAACTCAAAAATAACAAAAAGAAGAAGAAAAAACAAGCTAACACAGAACATAAACGAAATAAGATATTTTTAATTAATTGTCACTGAAAGAAATACATACAAAAGCAACTACACTTTTATGAGGAGCTGCACGTGACCGCCGGCAAAACAGCAACAGAAGAAGCCACAAATAAAAAACAACAAAATTTATATATATACATATATATGTATATGTGTATATAAACA